>SRMA01025833.1:126598-327659 GCA_007224835.1 Danionella cerebrum | reverse complement strand
AACGAAATGCGGTAGTACAGGGCAATGGAATGCGGTAGTACAGGTACAAAGCAACGACATGCTGTAGTACAGGACAACGAAATGAGGTAGCAAATGCGGTAGTACAGGGCAATGGAATGCAGTATCATTACATGTATCACAGTATCAAATGCAGTATCATGTATCAACGAAATGCAGTATCCATTTAATTGAGGTATTTAAATAAAAATCAATACAGTTTACATTTTAACTGATAACTAATAATAATAATCTAAACAATAATTCTATTCGTACAATAATATGCAATCAGTAACTTTACACATGTTTACATATTATAGTTGCAAGTCCCTGAGCAAGTGAAGTCAAAAGTTACAATAAAACCTAAAAAAACAAAGTACCAATAGCTTTGTCGTTTGTCTGCAACGGCATAAATGTAATGGAAATGTATTTTAACCCTAAAATGGCAAAACCCTAAGCAGTCTTGTCTGAATCTGTGTTTCTCCCTCCTTAAGCGAGTGTGTTTCCTTTTTCTTTATAGCCTTGAAGCTACTCCTGCTCTTAAGTCAATAAAAAAGTGAACTTGCTCGCACCTAACAATAGTTATACTTTAGTCAAAATGAGAAAACATTTAAGCATTTTTTAATAGGTTTAAAAAATATATATGAGCAATGATCAAAAAAGGAAAATGTTCCATTGTGTGCGTGTGCGTGTGTGTATGTGTGCGTATGCGTGTGTGTAATTCTACCCACTGCAGTATTGGGGGAACGGCTCGGAGAAAAGAAAAGGCTGATTCACTGGCACTCTCCTCTGTGCCAAGCACATGGATGCCTGGCAGAGACACTTGTCACGCTCAACCTCTGCTCACAAGTGGGCAAACCAATAACAAGAGAGAGGGGGGGAGAGGAAAAGATCAGGAAGTACATCTGATTGAGGGAATTTTGTAAATTTTTACAAAACCCTCATTTCATTGCACAATAAACCTCTATAAACCCACAATCCCAGTATATATAGAAGTAATACTGAGAAAAAAATATAAAACACTTCAGTGTAATGTATTTTAATGTGATGTTTATATCTGAGTGTTGTAAATAGTAATAATAATACGTTCAAACAAACTAGTGGTGCGTTTCATTTCATTATCTGTTATGATCATCCTTTAACAATTAAAACATAATCTATATTTTAAAAAATTTTAACTCTAATCTACTTTATACTGACATTTTAAAAAATGGCTCAAGGCACGTGTTTTCGCATGTTTGAGTTCACTCCAGCTAAGCAGAAACTGGAATCGAACCTCATAGTTTTGATCTTTTGGTTTCGCATTGTAACATACATTGCCACACAATTTTTCCAAATTCTGACATAATGAAACAACAAATCCTTTAAATACCTTTAAATTTAAAGGTAAAAAAAAAAATAAAAAATAAAAAAAAAAATAAGATGCATTTGAAGCAATCCTTGAAACCTGTACTTTGAAGGATGCAGAACCTGGATTGGAACACATCTATTGCTAGCCTGATATTAACAATACGCAGTCGCCTGGGCAATCTTTTCAGATGCACCGGTGTGGTGCATGACTGTATTTTGGGATATTAAGCTATACAAGTCTTTGGCATGTATGCCACAGTGACTAGCAGATCCAACACTGTGGTTCTATGCCTTTGTGTATTGATTATTTGCAGTCACGTTTATATTTTCAGTGTTGTTTATAGGTCAAAGATGATGAAGAAAGAAAGATCAAACCTGAAACTTAATGGCACTGTTGCTATTGCTTGCAAGAGAGCACAAATAACTTTTCAACAGCCGTGGTAGGGGCTCAAACCAAATCTACTTAAAACACTTACAATTATGTCAGTTTTTAGACTCAAGCCTTTTTCTTGGAGTCTTGAGCCTCCAATAACTTTCACATGTCTTCCTTATCTGCTACAGCCATTAGTTTTCAACTAAATCCATGTTGTCCAATTTATTCACATTTTTATAATAGACTTAGAATACAAAAATTTTAGCTCGGAAACACATTTTTTGATCTTATAAGCATTTTTATACCAGTTAAGAATCACTGACAAATCCAAATACGCACAATTGTAAATGTTCACCTAAAGGGGATTCAATTCACACAAAGAATGTTTGAACTTTAGTCAGAAAGACCCACAGCCATCTTAAAAAACTTGGATTGGTAGCAGTGCAATCAAAGGCACAAACGTGCAGCCATATGCCATAGCCAGTCAAGCTAATTATTTTCAAAATATTTGTGTAAATTCTATTATTTTTACAATTTGGATATAATTTTACCTGGTTTTGAACATAATTCTTTGGAGATACTTTAAATGCCCACTTGGTCTGAGAATACAGTCAGTGACAGTTGTAACAGCAAAGAACTAACAATAGCAGAGTGCTTTGAGTCTCTCTTCCAGGCTTCGCTTCCTCTTTAGGTTTTATTTCAAGCTAAGTTTAGCTCTTAGAGAAGTGCTATTTTTGGAATAACAACCATGGCATTGATTATGTTCAAAGAAACAAGCTACACAGCATTTCCAGCACAGGTCTTTATGGCATAAAATTATGTTTCTAATTAATACATTTTTTTATAAAGTTTGAACCATTCAAGTTTAAAATCTATTTTAAAACTACTACAGATACTTATGACATGATGTATGCACAATTGCAGCTCATGTACATGTTTATCTTTGGAAGAAAAGGATAAATAGGGGGATGAGTGACAGGTTTGAGCACAATCAGTTAGCAGCAGAGGTGGGACCAAGTCATTACTTTACAAGTCAACTCAAAATTCGCAAAAGTCATTTACAAAGGTTTCCTGTGTAATATAAATTTGATATAAATGTATTTTCACCTTAAAATGCCAAAAACCTAAGCATTAAATCTAAAAAAAGTGGTTTAATGTTGATGTACATGAAATGTTTGCTGTTAAAATCTGTTAAGCTAACAGGACTCAAGCAAAACTAATATTTAAAATGCAAAAAGTTCCTGGTAACCTTGAATGCAGACTGAAAAAGTTCAGTCATGTGCTACGTCACTCAAATTGTGCGATAGCGGGGACAGCCAATCACGTGTAAATCACGTGTACTGCCAACAACCAATAGATCAACTTAGATCTTAAAGAAAGTTCAGTTTCATTGGTTTATTGCATGTGGTCGCTATCTCTCGAAATGCGGATGTGAATTGATTATTATTCAAGTTATGAGTCGAAGGGCCCCAAGTCTGAGTCAATTCGTGAGTTATTTGGGTTCAAGTCTAAGTCGTGTTGCACGTTTTTTGCCATTTTGTCAAGTCAAGTCTCAAGTCACCAAATTAATGACTTGAGTTTGACTCGATTCCAATTCATATGATCTGAGCCCACACCCATGGTTATCAGGCAGGTGGATTTTTGGTCTACAAGTAAGATGTATTTATATAGCACTTTAATAGTGATGTGTCATAACGTGGGATTCGAGAGTGCACACTGGATCCAAAAGACAGGAGAACGGAATAGTAGAAGTAGTTTCAAAGCAAACAGAAATAATCCAAAGAAAATGAATAAATCAATCCTTATAAACAAATCAATAAAAAACTAAATATTGTGGGTATATTGGGTCTTGTAATAAAGAAGTTATCATAAAATAAGCAGGTCTGGCATTAAATATAGGACCCTGTAAAAACATTTGCATATTGTGATAAAGTTCATTATTTTCTGTAATGTACTGATAAACATTACACTTTCATATATTTCAGATTCATTTACACACATCTGAAGTAGTTCAAGCCTTTTATTGTTTTAATATTGATGATTGATGATGAACGGAGACGTTAGTAGGGATAAGTCCAACTGAATGGGAGCATAACTCAGTGAGAGCGACTGACCAAACATATTAACGGGTAAATTAATTTGCAGGCATAGGTGATGGATTAGGAATCAGCCGGGTATAAAGCCGGGCGTGACCTACGCTCAGTATGGAATTTTCAGAGGAGCCGGACCTGCTTACCTCCCGGCACCTCAGATCCACGACTTCTAGGGCATGGCAGAAGGGTAACGTCTCCGTTTCAGTCGGTCCCGGAGACTTTAGTCGGGATAAGACCGACTGAATGGGAGCCTCTGTAGAGGGCCATGCCCGAAGTCCATCCAAACAGGCCGGCACTAAACGACAAAAAGGGGTTAATATAAGGCTGTGGTACCTGAATGGGAACTCCTTCTGCCCCTGCCCGGAATTATCATTCATGGCGAAGTCATCCAACACTGAGAGCGTCGACTGTCCTCGGTTGAGGCAAGACGACCAGAAGGAAGCACCCCTCGACCCGCAGGGAGGAGTGGCGGAGATCACGTCGAGGCCCAAAGGGCTACCAGCGGGTCATCGTTCTGCAAGACAAAAATCGGCAGAGACGGAAAGTCATCGTTACTCACCTGGAAGGGAGCTTTATAACCGATCAAGGCTGCGGCTTGTGAGAGCACCACGAACGCCTCCGGCTCAGCTGCGATCCCGGAGGAGGCAGCTGGACTGGAAGAACCAAAAGCCATGCCCCTTCCGATGCTGCTAGGGAGAGCAGATCGTCTACAGGATCATACGAGGTACCGGGCAACGCCGAAGCACTGTCCGATTCACCCGCAGACCAGACGGGAAGCACGCTCGCTGTTTGGGGATGACGCGAGGGATCGCCTGACGCACTAAAACACTAAAACGGCGAAATACTGAACAGGCTTATGCCAAAGGATCAGAGGTGCGGCGATACGGTGGCTTGCTAACTGGGCTAGCAGAGGACGACACTGGAATGCCGAGGTAAGCAACCTTCTAATCACTTTTAGCTCACGTCAAAGTATGGAGAAGAGAGTACACTCAGTCCGCTCCGACAGAAAATTGCATACTGAGCGTAGGTCACGCCCGGCTTTATACCCGGCTGATTGCCAATCAATCACCTATGCCTGCAAATTAATTTGCCCTTTAATATATTCGTTCAGTCGCTCTCACAGGGATTCACTCCCATTCAGTTAGTCTTATCCCAACTAACGTCTCCGGGACCGACTGAAAGGGAACTGAAACTTATGAAAGTGTAATGTTTATCAGTACATTATAGAAAATGTAGAACTTTATTACAATAGGCTAATTTTTTGAGAAGCTCCTGTACGTTTGATATCCCTGCATCAAACACTTCTTCATTTTGTATTTTTTAAATATAAAACATTTAGGCTGTACTGTTTGGTATGCACGTAAATACCTTATCCGGAATAATTCAATACGAATATGCATATCGGTACACCTCTAATAGATGGGTGGATAGATAAATGTTATGGATAAACAGTAATTCCAGGTCCAGTCACCAATCAATCCGATATTTACCTAAGGATCTTTGGGTGAAACCAGAAGTGTTAAAGTACAAACCCATACATGTACAGAGACACTACTAACTGAGAAAAGCCTGGTGTTGGGCAGTCAAATTCATCAGTCAGTCATATTCAGTCATATTCATAAGAGGTCACTGTGTATCCCAAACTACAAAAAAATGTTGTCCCAATATGTAATGAGAACATTTACACGATTCCAACGCCATTTTCATGTTCTTCTGCATTGAATTGATGCAGCAAATGCTTTGGTGCAGGTTTATTCACTAAATGACACAGTCCTGCTTTGGTCCTGCACTCTGGCATCTAAGACTGACAGGCTCCTCTCTAATGAGACTATAATCACATTTGCTCTAATGTTGTAGCCCTCATTCTCTCCTATTGATAGCACAGAGTTGGGACAATATCTTAACACAATCACATTTGCAAGACCCACAATATAACAAGCTTTCTGTAGTATGCCAGGAGAAACTTGGGCTCATGTATTTCTGCATCTGGATTTAGTCCATCTGCAAATCATTGTGCCTTAATTAACTCTAAGTGTTCCCCAAAAAGCTTTCAGTACACAGAGAGATTTGTTGTAACATTGCCATAAAGAACCCCATTTCATTTCCAAATGCTTTTGCTGACCTAGCAAAGAGCAACCAGGGGAAATAAATGAGGGAAAGCCTGAGGAGAAAGAGAGATGGGGGAGAGAGTGTGAAAGAGACAGACCCTTCTTTCTGTGCATGTGCAATTTTCTGACTCTTCATCATAATCCAGGATAAATCCTGCTGGTGGTTTTGTACTCATCACTTCGTTTTCTCTGGGCTGACTGCAGCCACCCTCCTCCATCGACGCAAAATCCCCAATAACTCTCAGCTACACACCTTCAAACCTTCAATCACACTTCCCTCTTAAAGGCAAAGTCACACACACAAGAAAACAGTGAGTTTGTTCTGTTCTATTCTCATATCATTGCACCTGTGCCTTGCTATTATGCCAGAACCCCTAGTCTCCTTCAATAGTTACGCAATTAGTGGTAGAATCATAGCAAATTTACATTTTTTCCAAATGATTTCTACTTAATGTCTTTACAGCATTTAGAACCCCTTTGTGGGTGGGTACCACTGTGGCCTTCCAGTTAGAAGGTTGCTGGTTCAAGCCTTGCCTGGAAGAAGTTTGCATGTTCTCCCTCTGCTTTTTCGTGGAACTCTGGTTTCCCTCACAATCCCCCAAAATGCCATAGAGTGGCCAGATAAAACCCATTTGCCATTGATAAGGTACTTCTTTATTACCAATTTTATTCATCCAAATGCCACCTGGGGGTCATGATACATTATGATGTGGTTTATTAGTTACATATCCTGTATTGTTCAGTAATTTTGACAATTCTTGCTTGAATACATCTCTTAAATAAGGATTGGTCATACTGCAGATTTCAACAAACAGGCCACTGGGAAGCGTTGGCACTGGAGGTGCTTGAGCCCTTTGATGACTGTTTACAGCTTTAATTTTCTTAAGGACGCCCAGTTTTGCCGCCCAGAGCAATCTTTTTATATTTGCTCAATGATGAGTCATAAAAAACATGCGTTGCTTTCTTTTTGGTAAATTGTTGATAGTTTAAAGGATGAGATAAAAAGAGTTCATTAAGAGGTTAATTAGCTTGTGATCATTATTTTCTTCAAAAACTCAAACAGAAAGATTTCAACAAGAATTCCGCCTTTTGCTTGTCATTAGCTTGTGGGTATGCTCATTGTAAAACAAACTGTCTGTCTGCCACAAATCCTGTGTAGGTGTAAACTCACTCACACTGCCTCATCTGCATATATGAATATTTAAATAGGGAAATTACCTCGCTATAAGAACGTAAAGATCTGATCCTCTTAGAAAGCAGAAACATTTCTCTGAGGAAGGTGCTGCTGGGATTAAAAAGCATAGCTGAGGATTTTTCCATATGTCATGCAATTGCAAAACAGAAAAAGAAACATAGACTCCATTAACGCTGGAAAAAATATGGTTAGGGAACTGTGTATGATGCCTCCTCAAAACCAGAAAAGAGACTTTACTAGTTTATTTAAGAAGAGAAATCCAGTCACCATAACAACAGGTGTGTAGTTCATAAGTTAAATTTGTACCCAAAAAGATGAATTCCAAGCATACGTTCGAACTGGTGAAAATTTCCGCCTATTGGTGATAAATGAGTCAATATGGCTCTATAGTGCCACATAACACAATTCCGCTTATGAGGCACTTTCAATTTGTTGTAGGCAAGTGAAATTTGGCACACATTTGTAGGATACCAAGACTTAAATACAACTAATATGGATCCCAGTTTCCAAAATCGACAAGAAATCAATAATTTCATCAAAACCACTTAAAAAGCCACTTTTTCTCAAGCTTTAATGACATTATTTTTACTTTATATGTTCATCTCCAAACTCCATCAGTCTTATCTTAAGACAAATAAGACTGTAAATTGTGCAGCTTTTTGTCTTCATTAGATGATGTGCACACATTGGCTGTCGAAAGTTTACATTTTGACATAAACAAGAAATTGTTATAATAAATAATAATAAAATAATTCAGTCATGCGATGTCTGATGATGTTAAAACTTGACACGCGTGATAACAGTCCATTTCTAAACAAAGCTATATAGCAACCTGCAGGGATGTTATAACGTCACATAGTGGCAACATGGAATATCCCATATTCTTCAGTTTTGTACTGCTATTTCAGACTATGTTTGAAGGACACAAAAAAAACCCCCAGATTCGATCGAGTTTCCAAAAACAACAGGATGTCAGTTTTTTTTCTTACAAAATGTAGTACAATTCGAGGGCTCATACTTTAACAAACTCTTCCAAGAGATTTTTAATTGTTGATTTCAATGCTAGTTGTTAAGCGTTTTAGATTTAGTTTTTGACGGTCTGTTGAATTTCGATGTGTTGCAATGAAGAAAAACTGTTTACAACTCAGCCGTACAATATCTGATCTTTACTGAATTTACCAATTATGCTAAAGTTCCATGTACGAACACATCTGCAATGTATCCTCTTGGTTATAGCACCACCAGTTAGCCACAGGAAACAACATTTAACATTACTGAGGTACTTTTTTTTTTTTACCAATTTTGACTTATGTGATAAGAATATTGGTCTGTTTAGACTCATTTACGCCACCTGGGGGCCATAATGCTTTGAGATAAGGTTTTCATTTTTTAATCTGCCAGCATCTTTCAGCATTTTGAACAACAATTCTGAAATTAATATGTTTTCTACAAAAGGATGAGTCGCAGTGCATAGTGCAACAAACTGGCCACCAAGAGACGATGGTGCCAGAGGTGCTCGAGCCCTTTGATTGCTGCTTGCAGCTTTAATTGGAATTAAATCTGTAAAATGTACAGGCTAAGTACAGCAGCAAATTGTACAAAATCTCAATCAAGAATTCTTAAACAATAAAGTGGTACCCCGAGATACGAATGCTTCGAGTTACGAAATGTTCGAGATACGAAAGGTCTCGCAGGAAATTTTTTGCTTAGAGATGCGAAAAAAAATTTGTGATACAAACAACCACAAGAAGTTCTGCTCTGTAATCCACTTGTTTAGTCTGCCGTCACATTGCGCTTCCAGGTCCTCGCACTCCTAACTCCCAGTGCAAAAAGGGTCTGATACGCTTCAAAACACATCAACAACACAGTGAAACAATAACTATAGATTACCAATAATGTATTATAACAAATGTTAGAGTCAAGGTGATGTAAAAGAAATAACGTTTATAACGTTGAAAGTGCTGTTCTGTAGCGCAAGTCACGGGCTCTCTCCATCTGTCTCCGCTCGTGCCTGAAACCGTGTTTGTGTTAGTAATTCGTGAAATATCTTGAGAAAGTTAACTGGGTGTATGAGTGGGTGTATGAGTGTGTAAGGGCGGGTGCTTGTATGTGTGAGTGTGTTTAGGTGAGTATGGATGAGTTCCGGGGGGGGGGGGGGGGGTTGCTGCCTGGTTGCCCGCGTCCCCCTTGTTGGTTCTCTCGTAGCCCCCCGGACTGGGGGCGGTGCTGCTGGATGGAGGACGGATGTTACATCGATACCATACCCCGCATCGGCTCCCGGTACATTTTTTTCACCCACATTCATAGGACCATGGGGGTCTCTGTGTCTATGGGGGATCAGGGGGCGGGGTGGCTCACTGACCCTCAGTTTTAATTCTAATAGAGAATGGGGAGGTGAGAAGGGGGTTAGGGTTGCTGGTCAGGATGTGTTGAGGCCGGGTTGTGGCTGGGGGCTGGCTCCTGCACATGGTGTGGTCTCCCTCCCTTTCCTCTTCTGGTCTTTCTGTCTTTCTTTCCCATTTCATGAAATGTATGTCTCCCTCTTCGTAAAGTGGATCTCTCTCTGGCCTTTTCCTAAAGTGTCTCTTTCACTTTCTCTGAATTATATTTGTTAATTTTCTCCATCTTCTCTTTCTTCATTTCCTGAGATGTCTCTCTCCCTTTTCTTGGGGAATTTCTCTTTCCCTTTCTTTAAGATATTGCTTCTAATTTCCCTAAATTCTCTTCATCAGTTTCTCATTTCTTTTTCTCCCTTTCTTTTACTAAGATGTAACTGTCTCGTTAAAAGAGATCTCTATACTATTCCAGTCTCACTCCGTTATCCAGAGGTTGTTTCCTTTCCATGAGGTGCAGCCATCTTTTTTCTGGGAGTCTCTTTCTTTTTTTTCTATGTTCCTCATCCTTTTTCTTAGGTCTCTCTGTCCTGTCTGTTAAAATGTGTCTCTGTTGCATTTCCAGAGGTTTCCCTCTGCATTTTACCGAGGTCCCTCCCTCCCTTTTACTGAAAGCTTTTAGAAAGACACATTTACATGTTTGTTATTTTAATGTATGACTAGCAATCTGTAGACTAGAGTATTATGAAACATATCTTTGTGTGTCTGGGTGTGAGAGAGGTCTTTGAGTGCGTGCGAAGGAGAAGATGCTTGCGAGCTGCCTCAATCATAAAGCCATTACTGCAGCCTTATGTTCGCTCCCACTCTCTTTCATAGATTTTTCTAGAAATCAGATTTGCACTGATGTGATTAGTATGAACCAGACAGTGTTCCTCTTACCCCCTGGATGCCCTAAAGCTTGTGCAAATGGACATCTTACCACCTCAATGATGAGAGATGATCAACCTGCAGCACATTGGGTTTTGGAGGGCTTTACAGTGGGCATTTATTGTTTAATACAAAGTACATTAATGAAGTTTATATAAACAAAAGACAAGTCTAGATTCATTATCAATCCCTCCAAAATAAATTAAGCTTAAATGTGTGGATATGCATTTATTCAATGTGGCTTATATTTTAAAGAATAAACAAAGCTTTTCAGGGGTTATCCTTGCTAGCCAACTGCTCAACCAAATGAGCCACACTAAAGCTCAACAAACAAACAAAAACTTCAACAAATTATTTAGTTTCAAGCTATTCTTGTTGTTATCCTCTCTGTTTGTCAATTTAAAATTGTGATTCATGACTCAAATGAAAATCACCTGCCAACACTCACCCCTCATTACACAATCACAAGGTTCCCTACAAAAACTACAATTCCCAACAGTCCCATGTCTGAAAATTGAAAAATTATAAATCTCACCTATAACTATAAAGAACTTATTCAGCTAGTATAGGATTTTTACAAAAAACTAACATCAAACACTAAATATAGAAAAAAAATCGTATTCATAGCAAAGCACCCAGCATGTGGTGGTAATGCACATACATAAGGCTGCAAACCGCCATAAAACAACACAAGAAGAAGAAGCCCCATGTCTGTCGTCAGTGTTCCCCCATGTTGCTTCCTGGACACCCTCGCTGCTATTGCTTAGTGAGTTGCTTACCTCCTGCTACGTAGCTCCTCCGTGCTGCGCTTCTTCCCCAGATCCACAAGGCTCACCCAAGTGTGTTTCAATGGCTGCGTGATCTCCATCATCAGCTTAGTCTCACAATATTCAGCTTAGTCTCACTCATAGTTGGTGTGAGATTCGTGCCCATGACTCTAGGATCAGTCGTGAGCCTGAAAGCCCTGCTTGCCAGAAACTGGTTTAGCACTGGCCGCCCAAATGGCAGGACCTGTAGTGCTTTATAACCCGGTGGGGCTCACATAGTCAGGCTCAAGTGACTGGGGACACCTTGGTTTTTTTTGTGTAATTAATTGTTTCCTGAAGGACATATGTCCCTACCCATTGCCTTGCAGTGGGTAGGGACATATGTGATAATATAGGTTTAAGGAGGTATACTGCAGCTTTATTAGTTTTAAAACACTTTGAATCCTAAACAGCAAACATAGAACAAATGAGAAAAACAGAGTCAGAAAGATTGGAGCAGCTCTTTAAAGGTTTACAAATAGAACACCCTGACTTATGGAGCCTAGCTGTGATGTAACTTCCTGTTTGTGATGTAACTTCCTGTTCTATCTCAGGACAAAAAGACTCAAAAACTTTTCTATTACAAATTTTACTTAAAAATATTAAATAAAAAAGCTTGATAAAAAGTAAAAATGCAATCAACTGTTTAGAGTAGCATGAGTATTTACTACACTAAATCAGATATGAAAATCAGATATGGATAATTGCAGCATTAATAAATCTGATTCCTTCTCATGAGGCGTGTCAGCCTTTTCTTGTAACAGAGGGACAGATTTGATACCGGTTCCTTGTAAGGTAATCTTTCTGTAGTGTGTTAAACTGCCACTGCTGACCTTATTAGCGATTGTCACCATCTTCTTTCCTGCTCTCGCGAGTCTATGGCTGGCTTCACAGACTAATGACTTAGTATCTTTTCATAACACATACGGCAATTACTGCAGTGGAATGATGGTCCTATTGATTGTGAGGACAGTGTGCTTTTACTGGAAGCAGAGAGGCTAGACTTAGCCGAAGGAAGGCTCCTTCTTCATTAGCTTGGCCTATCTCTATCCCATTCTAGTCTCTGAAGAGTTGTACTTTTTATATGCTTTTATCATCGCAGGTTTCTGATAAATAGGCCCACGCTTTATTTAGCACTCTGCAAGCATTTGGCGCATCACTTGAAGGTTTTTTTTCATTATTATTGAGGCAATTTATTTTTCTAAGGGTTTAAAAAAATGAGGCTGTGATCCCTTTTTATGACGAATTTTAAAAAAAACCTTACTGTCAGAAACATGTTACAACTATCTTCCATGTGCGCAAAATGAGAGAACATTATGGTAGTTTTGTCAGCTTATCTCCCTAATTACCTGTGGTTGTAATCAGAAGGTACCTGCAATCATGCCGGTATACACATTTTTGTGTAAGAACGAGTTAAATTGATATCTTTTGAATGCCACATATTAGCAGGGAAGTCAGTTATTTCCGATAACATCCTTAAAAATTGCTATGATTGGAAACAAATTCTACTATGTCCTTTCCAGTATTTCAAGTATCTGAATTTCCTGTATCTGTGACAAGAAGTTGTGTTCTTACATTGTTTGAAATGATGATTCACTGATGATTTGTAATAAACACTTAGAATGAACAAAAAAATGCAGCTCACTAATTCCTTGATTTGATGGTTTCGTGCAGCCTTGAACTGGACATTGGGTTGTCAAAGCACTGGTTGGTACCTAGCCACAGATGTGCATCGTGCAATGGGAGGAATAATGAAATGAGCTGGTGAAAGGAAAACCACCATAGAACATAAATCCTTTGGATCATTATATGCTGCTTACAGGTATATAGTTCTGCTGGAGAAAGAATGGAATTCTCCAGTTCGATCTGCGAACCAAAGAGTTGTTCTCTCTGATCAGAACAACCACAGCAGCTCATCACAGCAAGTTCTTTTTGTGTAAATCTCTTTCAAATGCATATCCTTATGATATACCACCATAAATGAACAAAGTTTGCTTGTTTATTCACTTTACACACTGATACAAATTGAGATTCACAGGGAGAATGTTCCGTCAAAGTAGAATCCGCACAGCATTGACGGTAACATAGACATGTGATCACGTTGAAGTCTACTCTTGAACAATGTGGAATTTCACAGCATGTGATTGCGTGTGGTTTAAGCACGGCCACAAAAAATCGTTGAAAAAAAATGAAGAATTCACGATATAACGCATTTAAATTATAACAGGACGGTCTCTAATCTACTTTAAAGCTAAATTGTCATCCTAAAAATTTACATTTGCTTCATGTTGGGTAATCAAAGAAGCTCACAGAGCTGACCTCGCCAATCTGGTGGCTCAAGACACATTACGTGACCTGATATCGCAGGTCAAAGATTATATATATATTCAGTGGTGTTGTATGGCATCATGTAAATAATCAAGGTAGGATTATGTCAAGGCGGGCATATGTCTGTGGCCAAAAATGCTGTTTTGGTCTCAGTCCAGCCGTGCCTTCATGGACATGCAACCTAATCATGAAGCATTAATCTAATTATTATAGCACCAGTAGTTGGTTCATGACATATGCCTTGTCATGGTCCTGCCACTGCCCCTTTAGTCAAAATTTTCACGATGGCTTGTGAAATATGACATAGTGTAATTTTGTGAAATGTCTTTCGATATTTTACTTTTCCAAGAAAATTAAACGTGTATTGGGCATCTTCTCACACGGTATTGCCTTCTATTAGAAGCCAGAACCTGGCAGTTACTAGCTTATACGTTATCGCTCCTCCATTTCCTAATCTCAGTTCTTTCTCATTTTGACACATCTCTCTCTCTCTCTCTCTCTCTCACTCATTTTTGCATTACTCTATTATCGTTCTCATGCAGCCTCTCCCTGGAAACCCCAGCCGATGCATTTCCGCTCTCAGCAATGCAGTAATGCACCTTGGATATGGCGACTCTGCTGAGGGCGTCTACATGAGTTAGCCCAATACCCCCCATTCCTCATCCCCACCCTTCCTGAAAATGCACTCTCACCAGCTGTAATTGCATTGGGGAGATAAGAGGCTTGGTTTAGGACAGGATGCTGTGAGTGTGTGTGCGTGTGTGTGCGTGTGTGTGTGCGTGTGTGTGTGTGTTTGGTCTGAACTCTAAATCAATGAGCCCATCTCAACCTAATGCAGAGCTGGACAACTCCTCCGGAAGCATTAGCCCTATTACTGCTGGCGACGCAGGAACAAGGCATGCTTTCCATTCACACAAATGCACAGCCAGAGTTGCATACTCTTCAACTAGTATTTATAGTGGCAAAAGGCCTTTTAGGTGCAAGAATGTAATTAAGCCAAACATGTTTGGTATGAAACCATCAGTGCTGCAGCAGACACACTTCTCTAAAGCTGCAAAGTGCATTTTGTTTGCAAATTAAAGTTCTACAGGCATGGCTACCTGAAAGTATGTCTTGATCTGAACATTTTGTAAGTGGAAATGTATGAGATGAAGTAATTACTTAAAAGAACGCTGCACTTTTGACAATGCAGTGTTTTACCACTGGTTTACTGCTTGATGATATACCCCTTTGCCATTAGATCATTATAGTTAAACGTAATTAACGCTAATAACTCAAACTTATAGTCACTTTAGTTTATGATCACAAAGAGCGTTATGACAAACAACATCCTCATTATAAGAATCAAGAGAAGCTTTTGTTTTCCAGACAATAAATAGTTTGGGCTCAAAGTGGGCGTCGCGAGCCTTTGTGAAAGTGTGACACGCACACACACACACACACGCAACCGTGTAAAACCACACACAGAAAAACAACTAACAGTAAAATCTAACAAAAGCAAACAAGGAGAAACCAAGTTCAAGAGATGAAATTAGCTGGAATGTACTGTCACTCATCTTTCTGAGCTTTCCTGTGGCTCAGTTGGTAGAGCATTGCGCTAACAACGCAAAGGTTGTGGGTTCAAATCCCAGGGAATACAAGAACTGACAGAAAAAACATGTTCATTCAAATGTAAGTCGCTTTGGATAAAAAGCGTAATTGCATAAATGCATAAATGTAAATGTCATCTGCCCCTCATGAAGCCACACCCTTGAATTGTGCACAAATTTAAGGCTTAATAAATCTTAAACCAACATAATAAAAAAATAATTATTCACCCCCTCAGATTGACCATGAAGGTCAAATCCAGAGATGTAACTCAACAAAACAAGTGGAGCCAGGGGTAGAAATTTAACATTGGAGTGAATGTGAGCCTCAGGAGGTCGGTCGAGGAACTGCCGTTCAGTCACTTCCTATTACGAATCGAAATGGAAAGCAGGAGTTTGTGCTAAATCCTGTGCTAATACAGAGAAACAAGTGTTATAGAAAGAAAAACACAAACAGTTCTACTCTATTATTTGCTTCTTAAGTCTGACGTTTTGGTGAGCATCCGGGTTTATGTTTAAATCAGTTTTAAATCAAGCAAAACAGTATGTACAGATTTCCACTAATGTGCTATAACAAAAGTTAGAGTCAAGGCGTTGTAAAATAAATAACTTTATTGGAATGTGCTTTTCTGTCTAGAAAAGTTACTTGAATTTTCTATGGTTTTCCTTTTTTTCTCCATTGAGAGCCATTGCAAGGATCAGGTGTTTTACAAGTAAAATTCAGTATACGATGGCCACCCTGGAACGGATAATTTCGTATCACGAGGAATCACTGTACTTCAAAAAAAAAAGAAATGTTAGAAAATGAGCAATCGTCTTTTGGTTTCATTTTTAAAGACTCCAAATGCAATTTAGTGGTGAAAAGAAGCAAAATATTTGTTAGAAAAAGAAGCTGGCGTTGTCCTAAAAGATTATATCTAGTATTTCCACAAAAACCTGTTTTTAAATAATTTATTAGAGTAAATTGTAAAGAAGTTAAAAAGGTTAAAGAGTAGTAAACCATAACACAATCTGTGCTTAAAATATTAACATCATAACAAGTAAAGCAGAGTTTCCCAGTATATAAAAGCAGTGTGACTGGGTGAGGGGGCTATATTAGCATTGCCAAGTGCAACTCATTGGCCCGTTGTGCGACGCAGCCGTTGAATGAGGATCTAAAGGATTGCCGGCGAGTTGAGTCACTGGGGCTCGGCTGGATTTCTGTCCCCTCGGAAGAGAGTGCTGATCCAGTTAGCCTGGAGCTCAGAGCATGGCAGGTGCACCAGCAGAATGGGGATCCCACACCACTGGTCCAGAAACCCATGCGCCACTGGACTTACTGGGGTGAAAGCGCCCCCAGAACACTCCCAACGTGGTACCCAAAGCCCGCACTCATCTAGCTTGCTCGCCACCAGCTCCAAGAAGCAGCTGAATGACTCTTTTAATTATTTCAATGGTGCTACTGTTTAAAAAAAAAACACCCTGAATAATTCCAGTGTGTCCGTGTTTCGCTCGTCACCAGCTACAGAATAATCCATATAATACTACCCTTGTAAAACCAAACTATGGGATCTGAGTATTATTCATTTTTCAAAATGTTTTACTTCAGATTATGTTAAACTATGATTCCGTTACCGTCTACCTTTCGTATGCAAAGATCATAAGGGAGCACAACTGCATTTGTTGGAGTGCGCTGCTGAGATTGCATTAGTTAGTGTGTACATGCGCGGATGAGATGCCAAACCCTATTGGTAGTTTGAGAGATTAGAAAACAGCTGAAGCAGGAACCTTAGATGAGTTCTCAAGTCTTGGAAGAGAACGTTTTGATTAATATTAACATGAACTTGTCTCATTACTGGACAGTCACAGACTACAATATTTGGGAAGTATTAGACGAACATATTCAACTCAGCAGTTCTCTGCTCGGTACGGTGAGTACAGTACAGTCTGTAAACAGGCAATATTAGGCACTTTCAGTGAAGCTTTAACTCAGAACAGCTGCCAGATTTCTATCTGCCTGAACAGCAGAGGCAGAGCCAAGAGCTTTTAATTGAAATTAAAAAAGCAAAGAATGTAACACTGCTGAGAAAAGCTTGTTTGTATGCCAAAGTAGCACTGGGAGTGCACAGATAGATCATGACTTGCAAGTCAACCTCAGGTTACCTCAGATCCAAATGCCACTTTGCATTTGCCCTGGCCGAGTGTAACAACTGCATATTCTGACAAGGTGGGACACCTACTCATCACAATTCAACGCCAATAAATGGCGTTTGTGAGCTGCCCACTGGACACATTTGGAACGGATTCCCAATAAAGGAACAGATTCCAATAAAGAAAGATATAAATTGGGTTGAAATATGCAATGAAGAGATATTCATTGTGGAAACAGTGCTAGGTATACATAAAGCACGGTTATAAGTGATGGAACTAGTCTGTAACATTCAAAGTAAACAGTTTTTCTGGACTTACTTTAACAATGTTTTTTAGGATGTATTTTTGGCCTTTTTGCCTCAAGAGAACAGAACAGATAGGACAGTAGAAGAACAGAAAGAATGTGGTGGAGAGAGGGGGGAGGCTGGGAAATCACTACATGTTCGGGATTTGCCCTGCACAACCGCAGGTATATGTCCAGCCCACTGTCCACTATACTATAGAGCCGGACTACTTTAACAATGTTAATAAAGGTATTGCAGTAATGTCGCTTTCCCACTGGGCCATTCCTTCTTCTCTGAATCTGAGTCAGATCAAGTGGTAATATAAACCCTAAAATGCGTAAAAATAAAAATAAAATAAACCCATTCATCGTCAGACGATGAATGATCCCCCACTGAGCTGCAGAGAAGTCAGGGTTTTTCAGTTAATACTAAAATACATTTATAACACACCTAAAACAACTTTATTCTGGTGAAAATATTTATTTTTGTAAAATGTTTAGATTGATAATTACATTCGACTCTGTTTTGTAGTGGACGGTGTGCACGTTTCTGAACCCATCATCATTTCCCAACCTTCTGCTGATGGGAAGTTCAGATCTTTTCTGCAAATCGGTTCTTTCAGAGTTTATTTCAAAGAACCAGTTCCTAAAAATGGATCACCAGTACTTGTACACTACAAAGATGTCATTTATGTAGTTACTATCTTCCTCCTGGGCCTGAGACCGTTGGTGAGTCAGTGTACTTGGGATCCGAAAGAAACCATTCGCGGTTCGGGGTATTGGTGATTCAAAAGAAATAGTTCGTGTTTCAGTGAACTGGAGATCCGAAAGAAACTGTTCGCAATTCACTGTACTAGACATCCGAAAGAAATCGTTTGCGTTTCAGTTTACTTGGGATCCGAAAGAAACTGTTCGCGATTCAGTGTTCTAGACATCCAAAAGAAACCGTTTGCGTTTCAGTGAACTGTAGATCCGAAAGAAACCGTTGGTGAGTCAGTGTACTGGACATCCGAAAGAAACCGTTTGTGATTCAGTGTACTAGACATGCAAAAGAAACCATTTGCGTTTCAGTTTACTTGGGATCCAAAAGAAATCGTTCAGGTTTTTTATGTTTAATTTTGCATTTAGAAAGTTACTAATGATGCAGTGCTAGTATAGAGGGCTCAAATATTTATTATAAATGCTTATTATGAATCTATTATAAATATTGGCGATCTGTTCAGGGCGATCTGTCCCCGCCTCTCACCCCCAAAAGGAAACAAGCCAGTAAGAAGATGAATGATTGAATTGGTGAATTTGTTGATTTATTTAGAAATGGCGACAGTAAATACAGTTTTCAAAATCGCAGAACTTCAACTGCAGAACAGCTCTTCCCTATTTTCAGTGTTGACTCGCAGTCACTGCTATCATATTTGCCACTCATTTATCAAAAGATATCTGCTAATAACAGACAGAACAGTTAATGTTTGGCTTGGAGTGCTAGCACTGCATCTAATACTAGCAAATGTTTAGCTTGATTACCAAATGTAAACACCCTTATTTCATGACAACCACATAACATCCATTTAGCTACATTTTCTAGTGGTTTTGGAAAGATTTTTAGTATAGGTTTTAAGCATACACTGCAAACTTTTTTTGTCATAAAAACACAGGAGAACTCTTTTAAAATCAGTGCAACTCTTCATGGGGTAGATCTTAGCAATACAAGCTAATAGCACTACATGCAGTTTTCTAATACACCCTTAGTAGCATTTAGACTATCATTTGACACCCAACTAGTGAGTGTTAGCCTGTCAGCCCTCACAACCTTATCCTGGTCACCATGGCTACGGTTTGTGTAGTCGTCTCACCTGAATGGTTTCAAGCTTGCAGCATCTCCGATGGATTTGGAGGCGGCATATTGAACTCTCTCCATGAAGCCTGAGGGTTATGGTCAACAACAGTAGCAGCTGGCACCATAAACACAAACAATCTGCAGAGCTCACACTCATCAGCTGTCATGTTTCATAGATTTTTCTCTCTTTGCATGGTACTCAGGCCTTATTCTTCTAGGGGTGTATTTTTAGCACGTTTCTTGCCAGTCCAGGGGCTGACGGCAAGCATGAGTGAAAGAGATTCCAGAAGGGAAGAATGGGCTGATTCCTTCTCAGTCTGTCACTCCAGCTGAGGCCTACAGAGTGTCATGAGCTGGACAGGAAGGGCAGGCACATTGACAGAGAGAGATGGCTGTGGTCCCAAGGCTCCGATGACCCTTTTTCCTGAAACTCTTGTTATTCTTATCCCATACAGCGCAGTTGTAGTTGGCAAAATGCTATTTTAATTACCTCAACATCACAGGATAAACTATCCAGCTTGGCAGAGAATAAAAATACTTTGAAAGTCAATGGCCACCAGTTTTTTGTCACTACAGACTTTTCAATGGATGACTTGCGCTAAGCTTCGTGATTCTTCGCATTTCCATTCTGATATTGTATGTGTCGCCTATTTCCAGTCCTTCTCCAATCACTGTTTACTCAATCTAATTGAGACTTAAAATGTGTACGAAAAGAATCTGTTTTGTTCCACTCTCACAAGTACTTTCAAAATTCAATGGAACTTTACCTTTTTACAGTGTTCCTGCGGATGTTGACATTTAAAAGTGACAATAGGACCAAGTATGGAGTGATCCATACGAGGAATTTGTGCTCTGCATTTTATCCATCTAGTACACACACGCAGCAATGAACAAACACACATCTCTGAACACACACCGGGAGCAGTGGGCAGACATAGCAGCAGCGCCCAGGAAGCTCTGGTAACTGGTGACTTGCTCAAGGCCACCACAGTAATGGTTGTCACAGGTGGGAGAGAGTTTGAACACTTATCCCACCTTTGAGTCCCAGTAGAGCTGGGGATCGTACCAGCGACCTTTTGATCTCCAGTCAATCAGCTTATGCACTAGGCTCCTCTAAACATATGATCAGTTTATTGAACCTGTGTATTTTGTTAACAATAATAAAAGCAAAAAGTAAAAGTATAACCACAACGAATAATCAATAATACTTATTCACAGTTGAAGAGATGAAAATAATGAAAAAAAAATGTGATTCAATTCTGTGAAAATTTTAATATGATTAGGGTTTGCTGTAATGCTAGTGTTAGCAAGATTGTTTCAGCTGCTTATGTAACATTTAAAAAGTATGCTAAACATGGCACCAAAATAAATACCGGTAATTAAAAAGTCACTCAGCGGTGGTAGGAGATGGTAGTGAGCAGGTTAGGCGAGCACGGGCTCCGGGTAGTGTGCTTGGGGTACTCCGGGATTCAGTCCAGTGACGCATATGTTTCTGGACCACAGGTGTGTAATCACTCTGTGCTGGTGCATCTGCCATTGCTCCGGGCTCTGAGCTGACTGGATTACTTGTCCGAGTTGGGTCTGATTGCGGCATGCAGGAAAAGGTGCTGGTAAAGGTTGATCCGTGTGCGCTCAGTCCAGCCTTAACTTCTGTGCGTGGCTTCAAAGCTACTACGCCAACCCAAATGAGGCATTAGCATACCATTACCATAATCGTAAACCTAACCCTAAGCCTAAACCTAATGTGTTTTTTGAGTGATGTTGTCTTCAGTTTTTTTTTTGTTAGTCCCCCCCCCCCATGTCCTGTCCTGCTCCAAAGCCACCACATGGGGGAGTAGATGCTTCGTTTGAGTTGGAAAGTTTTGTAATCTCCAGGAGAGTGAACACCTGATTGAAGCAGTGAATGTATGTAGTTATTTATTAGTTGTTTTTGCCACGGACCAGTTTACATTAATTACATCAGGAAAAGGTTGTGTTAAAAGGAAAGGCAGTGGATAAAGGATTGGAAAAGTTGTGGGGAAAAGGTTCAAGATTGAGAAGAATACATAACTGAACATACCAAAAATTTGTACAGTTTGTGCTGTCCAGTTTTTGTAGTTTGTACATAACACACATATATACAGAACACCTACCTAGACAAATTTGTTATAGTTTGTTCAGTACAGTTTTAGCAGTTTGTACATACCTACACACATATATATGTGTTTAAATATACCTACACACAGTTAATGAACTAATGTGGGGAATAATGAGGTGGTACAGTTTATAATACAAATCTAGTACATGGGATTCCATATATAATACAGATGAGAGACCACAAATGGGGAGTGGACAGAAACGTACAAGCCGCATAACGACCTGATCTCCACTGAACAAAGACACACAGACATTAAATAAATAAATAAATGTAGTACGAAGTGCCCAGGACAGGAAACCCAACCCACAAGCAGCAAGCAGCAAGCAGCAGACCAACGTCCCATGTGTCATCTCTAGTCTTCTGTGACCCAGGTGTGATGTGAGCTCTGACTCAGACCTGGGGGGTGTGGGGGGGTGCCCACCGCAGCAGGAGGACGGACTTCCTGGCGATAACCAGGCAGACAGTTGACTCCTCGCGCTATTCAGTGTGATTTTGAAAGCTTGAAGTTACATAAGGGCGGATCGATCTGATACGTTGTACTGTATCTGGAAGTGTGAGGTGGCCAATAATCTCAAAGGGGGGTGCGGCTAGCATCTGGGTGCACAGTCTCGATTTACTGCATACCACAATCAGATAAACTTGGTTTGCCCTGGCATTGACTCCTTGTTGGAATATGGGCAGTGCAGCTCTTCTGGGGGACAGGAAACCAGCCGACACCGATGGCTGCACCCTTGACCTGGTCGATGGGCCCCTCCAGGGCTTCTCCGGTTCCTGATAGCTCCTGCATTATCCATCCATGGCTCCGGGAATCCATGGCCCTGCTTTCTCCGTCATGCTGAACAGTGTGACTCCTTCTCACAGGCTGCGCTACACTTAGTTGTGCGCAAGCTGATGAGTTGCACCTGGCAACACTGATCATTCCCCACACCCTGTCACCACCCTAAGGGTTGCCATGAGGAAGAGTAGGTCAAAAACAATGAAAACTAAAAGGGGTATATTTTCAGCCCTTCCTTTCAGCTCTCTCTTTCAAGGGGAAGGTGTGGGCGAAGGGTTGAGGGGCAAGGTACAGAACCCTGACAGTATTTTCACTGCTTTTTGCATGTTATGAATGGATAAAAATTACTAATGCAGATATAATATTTGGTATACCCGTATTTTTAAAACTCAAACTAAAATCTAACAAAATTACATAGCTGTCCCAAATTGAACACATTATATTATTAATTATACATTTGTATGCAGACATTTAGAGTACCCATCAACGGCTCTGGGGTAATGTGTAGTCGCTTTTCTAGTCATACCTAGCTCATTATGCAATCAAACCTGACTGTTTAAGTGTGATGTCTTGTGATTTAAACGTACAAATTGTGCCTTAAATCTTACATTTTATGCAAAAGCTTGGACAAAGACATTTGACGTAAATTTTGTATTGTTTTAAAAGGAATAAACTGAACTTTTATTTTCAGTTTGTGTATGGATTATATAAGCAATTTAATGTATATGTAAAGAAACAAGGAACAAAATGCTTTGTTAATATCATATCTTTCCATTTATAAAAGTAAAAGTAGTGAAAACTAGTAAAATAATCTTAATTTTTTGTGGTTTGCAGTGTGTGGTTTGAAATTTTTTTACAGCGTGCATCACAGATAACCGTCAGAATCTCAATTTCTCAGCCTACAGTGTCTGCAGACACAGTGGAAAAGAGCGAAGGCTGTTAGACTGTGAGAAATTGTCATGAGAGACGAGGGAATTTCATAAATTAGATCTAATATCGGCGCCGACATGGTCTCCTAGCAACCAAGTGGAGCCATTTCTGCCTAGGGCACTGTGTGTGTGAAGACATCCCATAATGCCCTGCTCTCTTCCATACCGAAGCTCGATACAACAGAACAGTCTCTGGCACAGACTCATCTCATGTCTGTTTGTGAATGTGTGTGAAACCCACAGAGAAACCAGAGTAGAAGTGTACACATTGTGAAGCTTTTTTCATTAATGTTGCTCCAAACATCCATTGGTTCCTTTATTCTGTGAAAGCTTTTAGTGAAACAATAGTTTAGTCAGAGTGCTACTAACTTGCAAGGAGTCTTTAATTTCTAAAGAATACAACCATCTTTTGGGACTAAGTTTGAGTTTAAATTCTGTTTTTTTTTTAGTTGAATTCAACTTAATCAAATTTACTGCAGAATAATCCAACAACTTCTTTTTGCTCTGGAGTAAATTTGACAAAACACAAACAATTTCAAACAATTTGTACACACCTGCCAAAATGAGCAAATCAATGTAGGCTGCAAATCAGACTCATCAAAGTTGTTCCAGCTGTCCATTTTATGTGTTGAACATGACAGACAGCCTATCTGGTGGGTCCTGGAACCATTTTGATCACATCAGCAGCACTAAGTCTACCCTATCATTCAAGTGGGGAGTGGTACTAATAAACTGTCCATTTTTGATAGGTAATGTTTTTGCTAGTGGTTGAGAGAAAATACTAGGAGTCTCAATCTCATCTGAGAGGGATCTTCCTCAAGATTATCCTCTGTCTCAGACACATTCTCCATTCTCACTTTCACTGCCTCTGTGCAAGCATTTATAGCTTTGCACCTCCCCTGCAAACAATGTGATTTAAGTTGTCTCTCCCTCAAAAACAAACAAGATTAAAACACTGGAAATATCATAGTTCTTGCAAGAATTAAGATTCACCATCCCCCAATGTCATCTACTACAAGTATGGGTGTTTTTTTATTATTAACATATAAAATTATAGTGCATATTATAAAAGTGTAGCACATTATAGTGACCTTAGTATTAGCCAAAGGAAATTTTATGTTTACCAAGTTCTCCCTGTTAATTTATGGTAGGTCATTTAATCTGAAGCAAAAAAAAACCAAAAAAAAAACCTTTATTTTGAAAAAACTCTATCACACACAACTCTATTTGACTTTCCAGTACTAGATATACAGGAAATTCTGGGGATAGGTGGAGAAAAGTGGGACGGAGAAATGACCACTAGCTCAGGACACCAACCCGGCTCTCCTCATGTGCAGAACCAAAAGGTTAACTTGATTTTTCTTAATTGTCATTTTTGTAACCAAAGCTCCATCTTCACAACAAGCTGCAGGACATGAAAACCGCTGATTGGAAACTTGTCTCAAGGCCTCTTAAAGGTGGGGAATCATTAAATATATACATTTTAGAGCAGCCTTTTCCCTTTAATGTAGGACAGGAAAACAGTGGGCAGAGAGAAAGAAAGAGGGAGAGAAAGAAAGAGAGGATCTTCTAACAGAATCAATCCCCAGTGAACTGAATAAAAGCTAAACCAAGATAAATAGTTGTTAACCTTTTAATGGAAAACATGTAACATCTTCCTGTTCAGTGTTTCATGCTTTAAGTGCAGTGAGTAGAATAATGAGCGTTTATAAGGTTTTTTTTTGTATTTATTTTGTTTCAATTCTTTAATGAGTTCATATTGTTGATTCAGGCTACAGAGTTGTATTTTTAAACATTTCTTTCTGGTGGGTCACAGTCTGCTGGGAGTCTCCAGCTCACATTGGGCGAGGTCTCTGGACAGGTCGCCAGTCAGAGCTCAGAAAACTAGACCGTGGTGTTCTTCACACATTAAATATTTGACATTTTTTCATTTTCCAATGACAGTTTAAAATTTGAAATAGTTTCAGTAATTTTGTAAAGTTTATTACTATTGAGTATTATTGTATCATGTGTATTGTGGTGTGCATCATTACACCCCCAGTGCTGAGCAAATTATTGCTTGTGTTATTTTAAGAATCTAAGCAATCTTTCACCCATAAGAGTATTAACATTAGATTGAAATGAGGTGAAATAACACATATATTTGTCACTGATGATGCATTTAACACCAGGCTGTTGTGTATGTTCACGTATTCTACACAGTGCTTTTAGAAGACGAATTCAGTTAGTACCTCTTAAGTCACTTAGCATTACCACATGTCCAGGAAGTAGAGTACTAAAGTGCTTCCTGTGGGGAGTTTTTTTCCTCATTGGAGGTCACACCATTAATGCAGCGGATGTTGTGATGGGTTTACATTGCCGTTGATGCACAGAGTCTATGTATCAGTAAGTGTGTGTGCAGTTTAACCACATGGATGTCATGCTGAATGTGTGCTATAGTAGGGGTGGTGCAGGGCAGCAACAATCCCGCAGTGTTTCACACTGCCCTCTTGTGGAATTCAGTATATAGATCTAGCAACAATGAAGAAGTGGCACCACAAATAAAAGTTCCATTAATGGCCTGTATGGAGAGACTGGGCAATGTTCATAATGTGATCAGCACAATAGCACTGCAGCAGTTTCTACCAGACATCTCATTATGAAACCCAAGAAAATAGTCCAGACCAGGGGTCTGCAACCTGCAACTTTTCAGCCACATGCAACTCTTTTGATGCTATGATTAGCCTCTGAATGTTTTCAGAATATAGTAATCCTTAGAAACACAGGGCCTTTCTGAGATTTTAACTACTTTACAATTTGCTCTAAGAAATGACCCTGATATGTTTTTTAGTACAACCAGTTATTTTCCACATTTTTTTTTCTAAATTACATTACACAATAATTCCACAACAAACCTGAAATTGTAAAAAAAAAAAATTCCAAGAACTAAATTGTCTCTTTTTTTCACGGAAAATCACATTTCATAAGTTGAGAACGAACAGTTTTTATGTTTTATAACAAAAATTTAGTGTTGAGACAAATAAAAAGAAAAAAAAATTAATTATTAAAAATTGTCATAAAAGACAAGGCCATAACAATGTAAAAATTGTATATAAAGTAAAATCAGGCGAACCTTGTTTATACACTGTTCCAAGCACTTTTGGTTTCATTGTGCTTTTTTTTTAAAAACCCAGCCATACCACAGGAATTGTACTCTCAAGGATTAGTCTTCTTTTCACCACTAGATGGCACAGATTTGAATTTTCTTTGAAGTACCTTGTAACTTACAATCTGTACATCTTATAATGTTCATCAAATAATAAAATTAATAACCTTTTTTGAAATATTATATTTGAAATCGGGTCGTTATTCCTACTTAATTTAAAACAGCCGCTGTGATTGGCACACGCACCAGTGGGTGTTGAGATGATTCATTCATTCGCTCATTTTCCAACTCACATACTCCCTTTTGGGGTCACAGGGATCTGTCAATGCCTATCTCTAGCTCACATTGGGCGAGCGGCAGGGGAAGACCCTGGACAGGTCGCCAGGGTGCTAAGATGATGTATTTCACATAGATGTCAGACCTAGAAATATGCCAGAAATTAAAGAAAGAATACCTGAAATACACAAAAAGTACTAACCAAACCCACTGAAACTGGCCTTTAAGTAGTACAAAATGAAAATGCTGCAACTTTCTGATGTGCGGTGTTGGGTGAAGCAGCTTTTCTTTAGTTATTCAAGTACTATTAATGGAACTCAAGTAGAACAATTTTCTATTGTTTACTTCAAAAGCACACTTTAATATACATATTTACAATTTAATTTAATTTACAGTTTTTTCTGTAACAACTTTAAAACACAAATAATTTGTATTTATGTGCAGTGATTGAACAAAAAAAAATTATATTGCAGCTCCAGGTTAATTTTATGTGGTTGAAAATGGACCCAAAGGCTCTCTTGATGCAAAAGATCCTTCACCCCTAGACAGCCTAATCATGACTTTAGACCTTTAGGACTGTTTTCAGAACACATTTTATTAATATATTGTTAAAGCCAAATTTAAACCAAATGCATTTCGTTTGCATGATCAATAGTCGTCAACATACAACTTGGTGTTTCTTTCTCCACTCAAAATGCATCACTCGGGACCAGAAAACTGTGAATTTTCTGTTAGAAAATTGATTACTTTTAGGAATATATTTTGTAAAGACTGTGAGAAATATGCATTAACCCATATTACAGATTCCAAGTGACATAAAAGCTAGATTTTTTTTGCTGTGAAGTAGACCTAAAAATTAATACAGATATTTCAGTTGTCATAAATGATGGACTTAAGCTTTGTCACATACCGGTACTTTATTAAAATTTAATTACTTTTGATATTATTTTACAGCATAAGATTAAACTTATGCGTTGCACACAATTGAAAACATGGAAACAGACAAAGAAATGATAATGCAATACCAAAATATCTAAAAACGATCTGAAAGTGTGACCTGTTAAAGTGGTTAAAAAAACTTAAATAAAACACACACCTCTGAAAGTGAGGGAAAGGCAGAAACAGAGGCCAATGACTGAGATGCTAAATACGGCCAGCGACAGTATCTCTGATGAACAGAGGAATCACTTTTAACTGTTTAGGCAGGAAAGAGAAAAGGAAGTAGAGATATGTGATTATGTAATATGTAATTTAAAGTGCTTTTACATTTGAATATACAAATATTTCAACAAAATTGTCTATTAAAATAAAAAATATAAATTGTCTAAACAGAGTGCTGAAACAGATTTTCTTACCAAGAAAATATTTTCTATTAATAATCTTTCAAGATGATCTTAATCTACCAGTGTTAATATTTAAATAAGGCCAGCTGAGAAACTAAATAAAAATGGCCATAGTCATAAAAAAAGGAAGTAGGCTACTAGTGAGGTATATTCCCATAAGCGTCTTATGTTCTCCTATGGGCATCCCTTCTGATCCCAACAGGGAAAGGAACCGTTTTAGGAGTTAAAGAAGATAAAACAACCTCATCTGTCTATGAGGAAGGTTTAAGAACAGAAATGTAGTTATTGTATTTAGTGTTATCCTGCCTCAGCCGATGTTTCCGGTCTTTTTTTTTTTTTTTTTTTTTTTTTTTCAAAAATGACCCCAATAAAGTACCGTAATATACTGTACAGGATATGATTAGGGAAAATTGTATAAAAATGAAGCTTAATTTAAAATTTATTTGAAAAAGCTATTATTATAAGATATAGATATTTTCATATTTAAATAATAATCAAATTGTTGACAAAAATAAATATCAATTATCCTGCGCCGTGCCCTAGTGTGCGTATTTGTGCACGGTGCGAATCCGGAGCTTGACGTTTCGATTGCCAGTTCCACCCCAATCTCTGTCCACCCAACGCCAGGTCTCTCTCGCTGTCCTGTCTTGTTTTTACATTAAACGCATTGACAAAAAAAAAAAACAAAACTTGATTTTCAGCTTTATACCTTGTTTTAGGTGCTTATTACATAAATACAGTGACAATAATATGTTTATCTATTCTCAAACTCAGGGCAGTTTTACAATGATAAAAATCGACCAATGATTTGAGAGGAATAAGCATGAAGTACATGAAATACTGGGATTAGCTCCCATGAGAGGGCAGAGGGCTTTGCTTACTGCTAATTCTGAGTGACGGATAAAAGCTCCTCCTTTCAGAACTCTTCTTGGGAGGTATTTTGCTATTTTTTGTGTTAATGGCGCTCCATTCTCCAGCATAGACAGGAAAATGCTAAAATAAACTTGGTTTAGAGAGGGACCAAATGCTTTCTAAATAGAGTTAAAATAGCTCAATGGAAAAGTTGAGGTTAACCATTTTACTTTGAATATTAAGGTTTTTTTTATTATTTATTTAACAAAATTACTGAAGTAAACTCATTTGGTCCCTCTCTATATAGAGTTAAACTGACTCTTCTTCAGAGAAACCGCACAGAAATAGAGAATCTGAATAGAGCAAATTCGACTACAGATTTTACTGTGTACCAGTAAAGGATTTAATTACTCATATATGTTCAGTTTCTAAATCAACTGATTCCATGTGTTCAATTATGGAGATCTTTTTGGTAATGCTTTGGATAATTCAGCCTTTAACAAACAGGTTTTTCCTCCTTTTGCCTTTTCTTAAATTTAATCACAGGTTGAAGATGATACTGAAAAAACAGTGTTTAAAACAATGTAAATCTTGTCCCTGAAAACACATCGCTATGGAGGTCATGTGACTAATGTGTCTGTGATGTAATATTATTTAATTTAATTAGCTAGTTCCCAGCATAACTGCTTTTGATTGGGTTCTGTTCACAATGGTGTTCAAATACATTTCTGCAACTTTAGAATCCCATGTACTAGAGTTCCTACCGTCCCCAGCAGCTTTTCTGAGTAAATCAAACAGAAATGTTTAGAAGCAAACTTTACAAAATAAGCAATTGTACAGTTCTGAATTGTCATTCAGTGTTCCTCAAAGTATAAATGTGCACTATTTTACAATATTAATTGTATATTTATATCTTAAATATAGGTTTTTATAGAATGACCAAAACATATAGTACTTTTTTTTCATTATTGTCACAAAAATATTATAAAATCTGTGGTAATTTCTCTACAATGGTCTCCAGTTCAACCATTTTATCCAACAGACTTTTCCAGAAGCTGGATTGTTTTTTCACTCCTCAGCTTATTCTTTCACAGACATGAAGGATCTTCTGATTAAAATCATCAGGCTGGTCAGCAAACACATAATGTCCTCCACCTCGTATGGCCTAAAACCATGAATAATGGGACAATTAGTTCAACAGAAAGCAGAAATAGATACAATGTGATGTTTTTAAAATCATTCTTACTGTGATTGTCAATGTCAATTCACAAATGGGAAATGTGATTTTACTCAAAAAAAGGTCTTTTTATTTAGAGGCTCATATTTACAGGGAGCCACCAGCAGAAACAAGTTAATGGATAATTAAAATGTATTTTTGATAAACGAGTTGTGACCATGTTCAGTGGTAACCCAGATGTGAACGTCGGCTGATTCCTCCATGTAACGCACTTTAACATAACTTAAATAGACAATTCAATCATGAAATAATGTCTTGTTTACTTTGTGAGTAAAGACATTCCAGCAAAATGACAATTTTAAATATTGATATCCGGGATTCTAATCGTTGTCAAAAATGTAACCGTGTCCTGACATCAGTGTTCTTTACAGGTTGCGCTAAATATACTCAGCAGGTAAGTGCCCTTAAATCTGTAATGACCCTTTTGGCCTCCCATAGCATTCTAATGTACACACGTTTCATTTTTGTTAAGCAATTTTTTCTTATTTGCTTTATTAATTTTCAGGATAATTCAGTTTTGTTAATCGTGTAAAATAAGTGTGATTTCAATAATGGTCCAAATAATTTTTCCACAATCGAGCAGCCCTAGCTTCTATAATATGTACTGGGACATATTTGTAACACAATATATTGTATTATGTTGTGTTATACTACAGCTGTTGAAGAATTCTACACACAATACCCCATAATGAAAATGAGGAAAAAGATTTTTTTTCATTTATGAAAAATACAAAACTTGAAAAATCACATGTACATGAAGCTCTAAATTGAGTTCAGGTACATCCTGTTTCCACTGATTATTCTTGAGATGTTTCAGCAGCTTCATTTGAGTTCACCTGTGGTAAATTCAGACGATTGGACATGATTTGAAAAGGCATACACCTGTCTATATAAGGTCGCAGGTTTGACAGTCCATGACAAAGCACAAACCAAGCATGAAGACAAAGGAATTGTCTGTAGACCTCCGAGACAGGATTGTCTCGAGGCACAAGGCTGGGGAAGGTTACAGAAAGTGTCTGTTGCTCCGAAAATTCCAATGAGCACAGTGGCCTCCATCATCCGTATGGATGAACCTTACAGAAGGACAAACATCTGTGCAGCAATCTACCAATCAGGCCTGTATGGTAGAGTGGCCAGATGGAAGCCACTTCTTAGAAAAAGGCACATAGCTGCCCGCCTGGAATTTGCCTAAAGGACTCTCAGACCACAGGAAACAAAATTCTCCGGTTTGATGAGACTACAATTGAACTCTTTGGAGTGAATACCAGGCGTTGGAGAAATCCAGGCACCGCTCATCACCAGGCTAATACCATCCCTACAGTGAAGCATGGTGGTGGCAGCATTATGCTGTGGGGATTTCAGCAGCAGGAACTGGAAGACTAGTCAGGTCAGAGGGAAAGATGAATGCAGCAATGTACAGAGACATCCTGAATGAAAACCTGCTTCAGAGTGCTCTTGACCTCAGACTGGGGCGACAGTTCATCTTCCAGAAGGACAATGACCCAAAGCACACCGCTAAAATATCAATAGAGTGGCTTCACAACAGCTCTGTGAATGTCCTTGAGTGGCCCAGCCAGAGCCCAGACCTAAATCCTATTAAACATCTCTGGAGAGATCTGAAGATGACCGTCGCTTCCCATCCAACCTGATGATAGAGCTTGAGGGGTACCGCAAAGAGGAATGGGCAAAAATTCCCAAAGACTGGTGTGCCAAGCTTGTGGCATCATATTCAAAAAGACTTGAGGCTGTAATTGCTGCCAAAGGTGCATCAACAAAGTATTGAGCAAAGGCTGTGAATACTTATGTACATGTGATTTTTCAGGTTTTGTATTCTTAATAAACTTTTTTCACATTGCCATTGAAGTATTGAAGTACTCCTCTACTTTGATTCTCCCTATCTCTGAATCTTCGCTGCTTTAATTTTTCTAGATCAGGTACTGAACATGGTTTTGATTGTGGAGCCACGTGCTCAACACATTATTAAAAGTGAGGTTGAGGGTTGCCCTGTGTTTGTTACCCATTATCTCATCAGACAAAAAAGCTTGACCTCTTTAAAAGCTGGATTCTGTGTGTGGCATGTATGGAGAACTCACAATGATCTCTACTTGGGAGTTTGGCCTCATTTCCTTTATTGAATTGGCAGAGTGGCCATCTATGCTGGAGCGTGTGCCATAGATCACCGTAATGGGGATGTCGCTGTGAATCAGGCCAATCCTCTGCAGCATGGGCCTCTTTGCCCAGCCATATGGAATGGTCATGTTTTTAAAGGCAGATTCACCGCTAAATTTTACAATCAAAATTCAAACACAAAAAGAATCAATAAGAGCATATCAGCATTCAGGCATCTACTTCACATAGTAAAAGAATGATGGACATTAAACGAACGACATGACAGATGGACTTAGTACCTGGGACTCTGGACATTAAGATGATAGATGTATTCCGTGACTCTGTTGTCGTTAAATACAGTTGCATATTTCTTTTTGAAGTCTGATCGCAGAGTTTGCAGCAGTGTAAGACCTGCGGGAGTATGAAAGCACATCTGCTGGAGTAAAACGTATAGAATTCTCTTCAAACTAAACAACAAAACTCGGAGAGTCGATTTGGGGATGTTAATTCCTTCTAAGTTGCTTTCAACGGTTCAGTTGATTCAACGGTATTTAAATTAACCCATTTAGAGACGTGACTACACTACACCAACTTTGTTCAGTTTGATGTTCATGTTCGGCGCCATGTACGTTTCATTTACAAATGTAAGCAGGTTTTCGCCACCAGTTGGGTCAAAGTTTCTGTAGTAGAGTAAAAAGCTGGACTTGTGTTGAATAGTGACACACTAATTGCAATTCCTATTTTTTTGTTGTCAAAAAATCCATGTGCTTGTATGTTGCTGATGTCAGAGTTGACATCAGCTTTTTCAAGCCATTTGATTTTTAAACATCATATGATGCTTCTGATGAAAGAGTCTTATTTCATGTTTTGATGAAAACACATTTTAGAACTAAATGCAGTGGGGAAAACATTAACATTATTTAAAGAGTTGTCTCATGAGCGAATCCATTGTGAAACGTTACCATTATTTGGCCAACAAAGGTGCATTTTTTTGTTTCATGTTTTTGTTACATGAAAACGAGCATAAAACTATTCTTTTCATAATTTCTAAAGCTTTGTAAATGATAAAAATGACTGTATTTGTGGTTGTTATGGCAGCCATCTTTGTTCAACAACCAAATTTGTTGTCTCAAGTACACTCGATCTGAAGTGTGTCTAAAAACCTGAGAAAAACTATTTAAGACGACATATTTTAAGATTTTGGGTTTTTACATTTTAGACTTTTTAAGACCCAGAGGAAACCCTGTGTACTTGTAGCGTCACAAGTGCAGGAATCTCAGAATGGCTCATTTTTAGAAAGTATTTGTGGTGGTAAAAGGCAGTTTCTGGGTGGAAATGATCACATTTAAATTTACTGCTAATTGGCTTCAAGCAAGTTCAGATCCTGCCTTTAACCAGAATACATGGCAGCTGTGCACATACTAATAACTAGGGGTTGACCGATTCATCGAGCCGATCATTGATATTTTTAACATATCGACAGATATAAGTCAGGCACATCCGTGGACAGTCCTGAGTTATTGGCGGCTGCATGTGAAGGACCCCAAGCTAAAGCAAGATTCAAGAAGACAGTGCTGGAAGATAAAAGTATGCCTTAAATAGTGATATGTGACACTATGAAGAGTTGCTTCACTTAGTGCAAGGAAAAAAAATAAGATTAAAGATGTGATTGAATGTGTAAAAAAATCTTTTTTTTGAGATTATTATTCATGAAACAAGTTTAATAGAACCATCAATAAATTAACAATATCTCCCATGAATGTTTCTGTCTGCAATGCTCCTCCAGCAACCATCTTAACATGATGGACATTCAGTCACTCCCTCGTGGAATCTGCTGATGCAATTACAGCCAATCAGAGAACTCCTGAGGCAAATCAGATGACAAAGTACAAGCGAGGCAAAATCCAAGCTAAGGACTTTTGCCAGTGTTGATAAAGAGAATTGCTTACTTTGTGACTGGCTTCACTTTTTTATCAGCAGATGAGTAAATATTGAACATTTGGCAACAAATTTACAAAGCTAACTTGAGCAACAAATGAAAACTAGAGAAAGATTCACATCTAAGTAATTAGGGATCCTGAGGTGGAGTTTGACTGCTGTGTTCATGAGATTTTAATCTCGATCTAGAAATAAATACATCCAAACTCTGTACAGGAGCAAATGTATGTTATAAAGGGGAGAAGACATACTGATGCTATTGATTTAATTGAATTTTTCATATTATTTTACGTCTTCATTTACATTTTTAAAGCATTAAATCCATGTATATATTAGCTCTCTGTCAAACAGCTCACAATGCTTTATTTATATTTGGGATTTCATTTTTCAATACAATGATGTCAGGCTAGTTTTTTTTTAACTATAATAAAAATGTATATTTGCAGGCTTAAAAATGATTATGAGATTCTGCTAAAACTAAGATTCTTTTTTTTCACATTGATATTATTTTTATTATCATTATCATTATTATTATTAGTGGTACTGTCTGATTAATTTTTATCATTTTTGTTCCAATTTCCCCTAATTCTTTATTTATCCATGCTCATCACATAAATATTGATATCCAAGCTGTCAATCAAAAATTGTATTAATCAAAATGTATAGATCATTAATTGCAAAACATTTAATTTCTGAATCTCAGCCATAACTTGGTTTGAAATCCTGGTTCACCACAGATTTGGATACAGCACCATCTAAAGGCCGTAAATCAGAAAATGGAGATTTTTACTCATTAAATATTTGTCTGTAAATCATACACAATACAAATGTGTCTGTTCCTTGAATTCCTGGATGGAACTATCCAAAAATAACAGAACCTCTATTTTAAATATTTTACAACGATAAAACAAGCATAAAAACAAATAATTCATGTAAACCTTCTCCTCAAGGGCCATGAGTCAGTGGATTTCTGAAAATAAACTTGTGACCAGTGGTGTGAAGTAACCAATTACAAAAACTCAAATTACTGTAAGTGAGTAGTTTTTCTCAGAAATCGTAATTCTGCGAGTAGATTTAAAAATGTTTACTTTTGCTTGAGAACATTCCTAGTTCTGTATCTGTTACTGCACTACTTTTCTTCAACCTGCCTTAACTACTTGATTGGCACCTATCCTGTACAATCAAGTCGCATATGAAGAATAAGACAGGTGCTCATTGGACGCTAAGAATCAGTATCCGAGCTCAACAACAACTGACATCACACACTTTCCCAAACACGGTAGGGAATAAAACACATTCCGACATAGCCTCAAACCGTCAGACCCAGCAGTATCAGCTGCTTCATGTCAATAAACCGTATTTAAAATTCTATATGTATAGTCTTACAGAACATAAACACATCGATTGTGTCACGTGATTAGCGTGAACGTAAATTGTTTTCCTTCATGTTCTAGCTATTTTCTATTAACAAATTTACATAAAAAACCTATCAGATGCACAGTGGCTGTTAAAACTGTAAAATTATGGATGATGGTAAACGTATGGACATTGGTGTAACAGTTAAGAGGATCCAAATCCCAAAATTAAAGAATCCACGGCACTATTTGTTGTGTGTTGTCATTTGTGAGCTAATGTTAACTGACTGAAATAACTTTAATTCCATTCATTTATTACAGCCATACCTATGATCAATAATTTCAACATTTGTCTGTTGGCGAACAGCTGTGCATTGTACAGTTATAATACACTTGGCACATCGAGCGGTGTAAGCCCCCCCCCCCCACATGTAATACTCGCTACTTTTGAAAAGTTTCAGAAGAGCTACTTTTTACCCATACCTTGATTCATATTTAGAACCGATACTTTTAATCTATTTTCTTTCATTTTTTCGGGAAGTAATGGTACTTTCACTTGAGTATATTTGAGTATACTTTTTTTTTTAACTTTATTATAATTTCATGTCCAGCTGTCCTTCTGCTCTATTTCCACCGTCTTAAAACTCTGTAAAGCACTTGAGATTACCAATGTGTATGAAATCTGCTACAACTGTGCTCATAAGTTTCATCAGACAAATTTTATAATTTTGGGGCCATTTTTCTGAAAATAATAACTCAAAAGCATTTTTTCACTCCTAGTTAGTTTGACTGAAACCATTTATTGTCAATTTATTGTCATTTATTGTCACACTGGTCCGAATTAAGATTTGTGTTGAGGAAATACTGATGCAAAGATGCTCCCTGCCTGAAGATGGCGTTTGCGGCACAACCGATGCTACTGCAACAGATGACCCTTGCCTCTTTTATCCAGTGATACGCTGACATTTATGAATTCTGAGCGATGGGGAAACCAAAAGAGCTGTCAAAGGATCTACGGGAAAAGATAGTTAAACACTATAAAACAGTAAAGGGATATAAATCCAAATCCAAGGAGCTGGGAATTCCAATCAGCAGTGTTCAAACTCTGTATTTGTGTACCTCAATATCATTAAACCACTCAAATGTGTATTCGTGCCATACAGTCCATGTATTTACAAGAGTTTGAGGCTTTTTGTCAAGAGGAAAGGGCTGCTTTACCAAGAGAGAAGATAAAGAACCTCATCAACAACTACCCCAAGAGACTTCAGGCTGTCGTTGATGTTAAATGTAAATTTGTAATGTAATTTGGAATGTTTCTGTTGTCATTATGATTTAAAAAGAGTAAACAGCTGTTTGACAATAAATGGCTTCACCCAACATTTATGTAATTATTAATGTTTCTGAAAAATGGCAGAGAAATCAAATATTTTGCCAGCGTGTGTAAACTTTTTCCGTATGCATCTCCTTTGGAGCAGGAACTGTTCCATTCTAAAACAACCATAAAACACAAGAAAGAGGGGGCAAATGAACATAGGAAATGTTAGCAAGCTAGTTTGTGAAGCATCAAGACAAAGAAAGCAATGATCAGGAAGAGTGTTCTCTAACTATTGAGTGAATATTTTCATTTAATAGGTGTTTTGGACTAGGGATATTTCTTTGGTAAATGGTGCTTTGAATTATTTCAAGCCTCAATCCTCTCCTTGAAGCTTTTCTGATTTTGATTTCCTTACCTAGAGGTCCAGCCAATCGAAGACCAACGAGGGGGTTGAATGGTGTCAGCATAGCTCCTAAAGCTTTGATCCACACAGGAATTGGCCTCTCCTGGTCTCCTGGATCCGGTCGCTCTGGAAAACCCCAGGGTTCGACCAGAATCAGGTGCTTGACTCTGATTAAACAGAAGGAGAAGCATTGGAGCTCATTTAAACAGCATTTACCACCATTTTGCTTCTTTTGTGAAATCCACAAACTAATAACAAGCTCAAAAGCAGGATAAAGGGGAAGCGGTCCTCAGGGAAATCTGCTGTTTGAATGCTGTTGAAATCTGAGGCTGACAAAATTAGATTGGAATCTAGTTTTGAGATATAAGTGCTGACAAACTTCAAATGTGTGGGAAATTGGGGAGAAACAAGGATAAAAAAAAACATTGATCTTTGTTTTGATGTTTTTTTATCTCTTAATATAAAGATTCATTTTATATTCTTTTTTTCCTTTTTCAATAATTTTTTTACTTTGTTGAAAGTTTTGTTACTCTGCAACTCTGATGAACAAAATCCTTAAAAAGCACATTAAAATCCAGAAAACAAGCAAGACTCAAACGAATGTGGATGCGATAATTGTAGAGCTACGCTATGTTTTGGGCTGGCATGAAAAAAAGGTTGTAAACCATTTTTTAGAAATCCATCAACTCAAAACCAGCAGTAACCAGGTACACCCATCTACAGATATTACAGATTACAGATATTACTTCACTATTACAGATAGTAATAGTGAAGTCTTTGACGTGAGGAAAAAAAGCCAAGAGGCTTAAATCCGCATGAAAACGTATGAACTGGGAGCACAAAATGGCAGCATTTACTCTGGAATGACGAGTCAAAATGTAAAATATTTGATTGCAGCAGAAGCAGTTTGTTTATCCAAGGGCTGGAGAGCAATATAATAATCATGAGTGCCTGCAGGCAACAGTAAATCATGGTGGAGGTTCCTTCAATATTTGGGGGGGTTGTTTGGCATTATTGGTGTCCTCAATGCTAAGAAATACGGTACTTGATGGTCAAATCCTTTTAGTCAAGGCCAATATTTCATTTAGATTTCTATTTTCTCATTAGCTCCATTTTGTTCCTTGATGAAAATAAATGATTAAAACTTCCAGTTTTGAAAAGCATTACATGTCATTTGTTCACACCTGCCGAAAAAAACGTTTGCCAGTGGTGCACTACTGGTGTACATGAAGTATTTTAAAGTGGCTGATTTAGTATAGGACAGAACCACAGCTATTGCTGTGAAAAAACAACAACTTTTACTTGTCTTTAATTACATTATACTAAAACATACCATTAGTCTGCAGTTGATTGAAGTTTGGTTATAGCCGTTTACCCTTGAAAATGTAGGAGTAACCACGTGTTTGAGCAATGAGAAAAGCTTCGGCTCTGCCAGCTTCTTTTGTAAATTCTGAGCATGTGCAACATACTTCTGCTCACTATAATCCCACTTGGTTTCTTTTCAAATGCTCCATTGGTAGGATGCATTGTCTTAAGCCCTCTACACATTTATCTGAATTTTTGATCTAAACTTTCGTGCAAGAATGCGCCTCGATCGTAAACCATGGGCGCAAACGGGAACTCACACATCTGAACGAATAAGGATATGCACTATTGCCCTGGACTGCAAACGCCATCATCAGCCAGGGAGCATCATTGCATCAAAATTTCCTTGACCCAGAAGAACACCATACAGTGAAGCAATCCCAAGATTCGTGCAAATCTCAATTTGGATTGGTGTGTAGAGCCATTTATAGTGGTACCTCGAGATACGAATGCTTTGAGTTACGAAATTTTCATTCATTCATTAATTTTCCTGCCCGTTTTCGGGGTCACAGGGGTCTGCTGGTGCCTATCTCCAGCTCATCGAGCGGGAACTCCTTCCTGAATCCCTGAAACTTTGATCCATTGGATTCATGCTGTTTCAATTAAATCAATACAGTGTATTTCACAAAGTGGAACTCTCAGATACAAACCTGTCTGGGTAACTTATTGCATAAGAAGCTGCCAGATATCCTCCCAGGTTGTGCCCCAACAATATCATCCCATCCAGACCCAATTTCTCCCTCCACTGTTCAATGGACTCCACAAACTGAAGCTCTGCCTCTTGAGCGTCTGTGTTGAAGTGTGGTCTGCTGCTCTGTCCAAAACCTAACAGGTCGAAGGCATAAACAGGCCTCTGCTGCGAGAGAGAGTCCAGGTTCAAGGCCCAGAGCCCCACACCGGCCCCAAACCCATGCAGGAGCACCAGAGGGGTTTTCTTTTCCATGGATTCTTTAAATGCCAACGTCCACAGAGAGTTTTTGTCAGATATGTGGACATAATTCTTGCAGAAACTGCTAGTGATGCCTGACAGGAATATGTTGGAAAAAAGAGGAAACATGAGATTCATTTTAAAAACACAAAATAAAATAAATTCAATAAAAACAACAACTTTTTGTCCTTTTTTCCTGATCTCTTATGTAGTCATTAGTTTATTGAAAGGCTGGAATCCATCAGCGTTCACTGGGGTCACAAACTATTTTTCTTTTTTTATTAGTTTTAGTAAGGTTTCCTATTAAGGACCACATAGCAGCAATATGATGGCTCAAAGAAAAGATTAAAGATTATTATAAAAGAAAATTATTTTTTTAGAATCAAAGTTTGACCCCTTGATACTAGCGCTGCACCTTCTATAACTTTCAAAATGCAGTATTTATCATAAATATCTTTAAATCCGCTCAAATTCCAAACATGCCGTTTACTCCTGTTCAACCCACATCTATGCTCCAGTAACACCCACTTCTAAGGGAACCTAGCCTGGTGATCAGACCTCAATAAAACATCTGCATAGAGGGTGTCTTTTAAAGCTGTATTTACATGATCAAGTATGTTTTTTAAAATGTATGTGGTGTAGCAGTCGCTTAAATGTATGACAAGAGAGTTTAACTTTTTTTTATTTAACCTCTCAGTCGTTGCATTTTCTCTATATGAAAATGCTAGGTTAATCTGATTGGTTAAGGGACGAGGAGGAAAATCAATGACCAAGCATTTTTAAGCTCCACAAAAATGTATATAGGATTACAAAAACATGCATAAATAACTGTAAATACATCTTTAAGCATGTTTCTAGTGAGGGAACAACAATAAAACATGGTAAGGAAAGAATGCTTTGGAAGAACCATTCGTTGCTCTGATTTGCCAACAGTTTTGAATATTCATGGAATCAGCTCAAGCTGAATTACAAACAAAAATTACACCAATAAACAAACTTGATCTATAGTCTGAGTACAAAAAAGAGAACCTTTAAAGGCAAACTGAACCCTATTCCTCCAAAGTTTTCCAATACAGTCACATCATGAACTGAGAAACCAAAATGTTAGTTTGTTTGTTTATAGCCAAGACAACAGCAAAGGTTATTTCATGGCTATATGTTGTATTTGGAACAAATAGGTTTAAAACTTATTTAAAAATATGTATTTTCTCAACTATTAAAACAAGTTTGGTAAGTCAGTTTTGACAATAAAATGTAATGCTAGGAACTGAGAGGATTTCTTTTAAGTTTTCAGATTTCGGATGTTGTTTCCTCATGGAATCATATTCAGGACATTCTATCAGCAGATGTCTGACCGAGAGTCTGCATTTACACTGTTTACATTTTGGGACAGTTTCTCCTTTGAGTAAAAAGCTGTGCATCAGTCTAGTGTGACCTATTCTGCTTCTAGTGAAGATGACTTGTTCTCTTCTGATCTCAGGTTTATAATATTGTGCTCCAACTTTAGGCTGAATTTCATATTCTGTCTGGGTAAGGGAAGTTATTTTTGGCTTCAGGTCCGATGGAGGAATTGATCGTTGGGATATCTCTGTGATCTTTTTCTTGGTAGTGGAGTCTGCCCTCTAATTTCATACTAGCCCAATCTGGCGTACGCTTCTGCTGAAAAGTTGGAACTATTGTCTGGAAGGCGGATAACTTTTTGAGATTGCAGCTGCAGTAACTTGAGTCTCTGATTTTGATCCATCTGTGAATATTGGAACATGGTTTGGGTATAAAGTTCTGATGTTGTAGTAAACTCCATCAGAACCTGCACAGGTAAACTGAACCGCAACTCGCTTTGTTTTGTTAGCATCGCTAGCTTACATTACATGGCATTAGCTAGCTTGCACCGTATTCTTAGAATACCAAATTTAGTGTTTCTACTTGAACAACACAGAAAGCTGTTATGTCACTCCTTCACATCTTATTAAATTATTATAATATACCTTCAAATATATGTATTTTTACCATTTATGCATTTAATTTGTACAAACAGGCACAATTGTTTTGTTGCCATTGGTAGCTTACATGACCTGACATTGGCTAGGTTGTATTTTATTCTTATTCTTTATTCTTGACGCATTGAAGGGGGCGTGTCGGAAAAAAGGAGGGGGCTGTTAAAGACACAGGGAAAGTCAGGGCGTTACGTGCAGCCAAGATACCAAGTCAGATTTCTATGAGGTTTTTTATGACAAATACAGCGATTACGATCCAACTGTAGGTAAAATTGTTACTTGAGTGTGCTATAAAACAACACGATATGCCTGAAAAACATACAATTACCCCCCCCCCCCCCCCTTAATGAAACCTCCGCTGATGTAATGTTCCATTCTGATCAGTTGATCTATTGTGCCTCTTCTTTTTATGTCTTTTTCTCATGGTAAACATGTTTTTGGAGTACCAGCTTGGATGCATTTTATCCGTTGGACTGTTACAAGTACAATGGTATAAGACACTCGATGATTCAGTGGCTGTATAAATAACTGTATACAATTGGTCATTCAAGTTATTATTATTTTAAGCAAAATACTTTTTGGTTTCTCAGTTCACAGCCCCTTTAAGCAGTTACTACGATTTCATCTTCAACTATATAGTTAGTACAACCTAGTATAATTCAAGAAACGGCTCATGACCATATCCAACACCAGTCAACCATCCTGATTGACAGCATAAACTCACACTCCAGCATCCTCTCCTCAGCCTCCCTCAAACGGGTTTGAGATGTCAGGCACCATGAGGGCAGCCAGCTGCTACTCCACCAAGACCTGCACACAAAAATTGTGAGCCAAACAGTGCTAGAGGAAAAAAAAGTACTAATATGAGATCAGGGACTGAAATGTTAGATGGTGGGGCACAGTGGGTAGCACTGTGGCATTCCAGTTAAAAGGTTGACAGTTTGAGGCTTGCAGGTGACCTTTTTATGTTTGCTTGCATGGGACCTTTGCATGCCTCCGGGTACTCCAGATTACCCCGCAATTTCCAAAACATGCGCCAGGTTAATGTTAAAATTTCCCTGCAATAGACATTATCGACCTAACACAACAATCCGATCCGTGGTGTACACCCGCATTTCGCCCAAAGGGATCTGGAGACCAGCAGACCCCTGTGACCCAGAATGGGAACGATCGGGTATGAAGATTAATTAATGAATGACATTAGTTGATTAATGAAAGGATAATCAAACAGAGCAGGCAGAACAGCAAACTTAACAATTGTACATTAGTCCACCAATTGTCCATCATACAGGATATAGTACAAAAAGTTGTAGCAAAAATTGGAATGCCTCTGTAAAGTAAAGAATTTTGTATATGAAATAAATTAAATGCTCTAACGTAGCTAGAATAAAACACTGCCTTCTGTAACTAAAGCATTAAAAATTTTCTCTATCCGCAATCATTATTTGGTAGGTGCCTTTGCTTTAATGGCTCCCTCAATTTAAATCTAGATTTATTCCATAATGAAAGCAGAGTCGAAACTGCTCATTTCTGAAGTCAAATGGAAAAAAAAACATGTAAGCACACAATTAACATTCAGAGTTATTTGAAGATTAAAAATAAAGCTCCTGTTCACGATGATCGCTTAAAAAAAACGAAATTTTAATTGCTAACTGAAGCTTGAAAAATTAACATATTGTTGCATATTAAAGTTGGAGTAATATATTTGACGAATCTGCTGAGGCTAACATCTGCATAAACTCTGGTAAAGACGTCTGGGGCACGCGCGCGCGCCTCACATTTAAGAGGTTCCCCGGTTGATACGCAACAGTGTTTTCAACAGTAAACTCAGCAATAATAAACATACAATGATATAGAAAAGAGAAAGACGGACACTCTAAAAAAACAATAATAACTGTTTCGACAACAACTTACTGTTTTGCATAAGAAAGAAAAGGTTTTTGAATGTGTGAATATTGTTTAATTTGTTACAGGCTGTGGCACTTTGAGGCAAGAAAAGGTGAACATAAGTATCACAATTATCAGCTAAAACGTATAACTGAGCTGCATGATTTAATAATTCGATGTGACAGGCAAGTTTAAAATTAAGTAACGTTATCAGAAGTGAAACAGCATGAATGCACGTGCAAGCACAAAAAAAGAAATAATAATTTGGTAAAACAGCTTTAGCTTAAAGTTTTACTCTTACCCAGTTTCTGCTATCCTTGTCTCTTCTGCCATGTTTCACCACACAGCACAGTGAGTTCACTCCTGCCCGGGGATAACGCTGTTTGACTCGAGAGTTTGAACTTCTGATTGACTCAGTTGAACAAGTCTGAAAATGAACCACGACTCTTCCTCTTTCTGTGATGTTTGAACCTGGCTGTGTCCCAAAATGTACTACTGGTGTGGTCTCGTGGACCTGAATCATGCGTGCCTGTGAAGTCCAGAAGTCTCTAAGAGCGTTTAGTCCTTCAATTTTAGAGGGATCTGATTGCAACCGGCAGAAAAGGCTTGGGTCAGCTTGAATGCTACCTCAATCCAAGTGAGGCATAACTGGATGTAGTTTGACGCAAGCCACTATAAAATTGCATGATCTCATGCGACTTCTCAGAATCACAGGCAGATTGGTTCGACACACAAATGCAATCAAAGACATGCAAATATCTGGAGCAGTTACAGTCGTACAGTATGAATGTGTTCTGACTGGAAATAACATCCAGGGCAATGTAAAGTTGCGGAAAAGATACAAAGAATGCAGAATAAACAATGGTTTCAGTTCTTTTTGGTTTATTTGGACCCAATAAAAGAAATAAATACTTGCACGCTCAAATTTTTGATAATAATCTCAGTCTTGAACTTCAGTCTGGCAGACATGTCAGTACTTTGTTTTCAAAGCATTTCTTGTGAGTGTTTGGTTGCAAGACACAGTTTGAGAACAAGGACAAAGTTCTCTGCCATTCCATTTAAAGTCATGCAGTGTGAAATCCCCTTTTGCTGATCTATTGTGCAGAGTGAATTCAGCAATGACGGGATGCTGCTCAAATCATCTGTGACACAACAATCTCCTCTAACAATCATGCAGTCTGAGCCCGGCTTCAGGCAGAGCCACGTTTGGAAACCATCCATGATCTCGCAACAAGATGTTGTTGTCAAGATGGCAGCTCTTAAATTGTTTTAGACAACAATAAACGTAAAACAGGACAGCATGGTGGCGCAGTGGGTAGCACTGTGGCCTTCCAGTTAGAGGGTTGTCAGTTTGAGGCTCGCCTGTGACCTTACTCGAAGGAGTTTGCTTGCATGGGTTTCCTGGGGGTACTCCGGTTTCCCCCCTCAATCGCTTAGGATTTAGGTTAATTGAATAATTTAAATTCCTCTTGTGTTCATTCATGTGAGTGAATGTTGCCCTGCGATGGACTGGGCTCTTGCCTAATGTGCGCTGGAGATAGGCACCAGCAGACCCCAGTGACCTCTCAAAGGGAATAAGCGGGTTGGAAAATGAATGAATGAATGAATGAATGAATGGATAAACCTAAAACAGAACCACAACAAAGAAAAAAGGAGTGCAAAAGGCTGCTATGTACACGCAAGTGCTGAGGATAGATGAATATATAGAGCGCGGCTGAAGAGCAATCATGTCAGATGAACATGAGCTCCCAGCTGGAACAGATAATAAAGAGATGAGAGAGAAAATAAAGCAACACAATAAGAGACCCCAATACATAGATTCATGACGTCAACCACAAGTCCCAGGGGGTATGATTTGGGACAGACACCAGGAAACGTAATAGAGCGTGGCTCGCGATTTGTTTTGGGAATCAGTTCATCATAAAGAACCGGTTCAGAAAATGATTCACTCGCTGAGCTGACGTAGATCACGTGACAAGCATAAACAATGAACTCTGATCCAGTCTTCCCTGGGATCTAACGTTAATGACGCCTAATTATTAGCGATAAATGTTGTCCAAAACGCGTTTGTTTTGGCTGCAAATGTGTTGGCTTTTACATAATATGCGTTCTGCTTTTTGTGTAAATAATAAAATGTAGTTTAGAATATACGAACTAGAGTTTGATGTCTGTCGCTAACCTGTTTTCTTAAGTATAACATTTAACAAGTAACGTTACATTAATACAAGTTTCATATTCATGTGCTGCTAAAGCCGCAGTACAGGTTTAAGCAATGGGTGGGATCTACAGTTAGGGCTGTGTCATCTCGGTGACGTGGAGGAACTTAAGTCATACTTAACTTTAAACCTAACCAAAACACATTTGAACCGAACACAAATAAATTAACGTTTTAAATCAACCAGGTTTAATGGTTGTCTAACTGAGGAGCGACGTCTGTTTGATTTCCTGGCGGCTGGGCTGGTCGCGTGCCTAACTGTGAGTAGACATTAAGCTAACTGTGTGTTTCAGGCCTCAGACGTGGTTAGAATAACCGAGAATCAGCTTTTTACTCGTTCTAGCAGCTGAAAGTGGTGAAAAGAGTGACATTTGAAGGTTTACTGTTCGTACAAATAAAAATAGCTTAGTTTTTGTGTTTCCTAGGACATGTGTGTTTAGCTCCGCCCATTCATCTGTCAAAACACAGCTCACTAAAAACTCTTTAATGCAAGCAAGAATCACATGCAACCGAACATCTTCTAGGATTGCATTGATCTTTTACTGGACAAACTTTGTTTAATAAGATGCAGAATTAATAGATATGCGAGCTGCTTGCAGATGAACACATCCATGTATTACTGTACTTGGTAACCACATAAAAAAATGTCCCCTGGATCATAAAGTTTTGTACAAACACACAGGCAGATAAGCAAACAATGGTTTTAGAAATGATTTTCATCTGTGAAGAGAATACAGTCAATGAACAAAAGAAAAATCCTAATTCAATATTTGGAATGGCCACCCTTTGCCTTCAAACCAGCATTAACTCTTCTGTGTGCACTCAGTTTTTGAAGGAACTCTGCTAGTAGGTTGTTCCAAACATCTTGGAGAACTAACCTATGGATGTAGCTTTCTCACAACCTTCTGTCTCTTCTGACTGGTTGCCCTGTACATCGATCAAGTGACGGGATGGATGATCGGCTGATATTGTTTCAATTTCACGCCGTGATCGACCAGTACCACCTCGATCACGATCGACGTAATGAGCACCACTGGTGTAAAGAGTAATGAAATATCATACTCAAGTGTCAAAAAAGTAAAGAAAATAGAGTAAAATATGACTCTTAGCTCCTCTAAAAGTATCACACTGATGAATTACTTCACCTTATAGTATACAAATTAAATACAATATAGAAAGAGTGAGACAACAAAAGAGCGAAAGTAGAAAGAGAAAAGGTAGAAAAAGAAAAACAGAGAAAGCAACTGAAGATGCTATAGTTAAAGGAAATAGAGAGAACGAGAGAGAAAAAGAATGATATAGAGGGTGCAAAACAATAGTACAGAAAAAAGCAAGAGAAAGAATAACTGCTACGTAATTAAACATTCAACATTATTGGCAATCAAAATGATAAAAGAAAATAAACAAGCTGGATTGGTTACATTTGCTAGATCTCATTTTTGGGGAATCGTTTCTTTATACGCAATTAGATTGGACGGGCTGGGTTTCAATCACTGTAGAAAAAAAACATAAAAAAAATAAAGTAGTTAAGGCAGGTTGAAGGAAAGTAATGCTGCAAAATTACAGAAAAAGAACTCGAAATGTACTCAAGTAAAAGTGACCGATTTTAAATCTCACTACATTACAATTTCTGAGAAAAACAGTAATTTACATATTTGTAATTACCGGTAGTTACTTTACACCACTGTATTCCTCACTTATATAAACATTTTCAGAAAGTCTCCGAACATTACCAAACCGCTAGTTCTCAGGGCCAAATTCACTCCCTCCTTTAAATTAGTTGCTAACCTAAGTTTTGGAAGAAATCTCAAAAAAACGTCCTTGGTGGTGACCACTGTTCTTCCCTTTAACTTAAAGTGATACCTACACACTAACAAGCAATCGAGTGGAAGAGAGTTATTTCTAAATTTAGTAAAAATGTAAACAAATTGGCCCTGCGATGGACTGGTCTAGAATGTATCTCCGCCTCTCACCCAATGTGCGGTGGACACCCCCGTGTTCCCAAAAGGGAATAAACAGGTTGGAAAATGAATGAAAACAAATTGACGGGTGTGTAAAGCTTGCCATTGACTTGTTCAGGTTGCAAATTTTTTCACAGTACCCATTATGTCTGTCTGGTTTTTTTTTTATTAGTTTTAAAGCTACATGTGAATACAATTGTTCAATTTACAAGGCTCTATTTCCACAAAGTTAAATAAGGCGCAATTGTTATTTTTGTGTTTTTTATTGTTCTGTCTGATCTCATTGTCAATGTAATGTTTGTTTATTCGTTTTCTGTTTATCCCCCAGGAATCATAAAAATGTCAGGTTCTGACAAGGACATCTGCTCTTTCACTCCGCTGATAGTTCTGGAGCTTTCCAGTGACACTAAGGCTGAGGCCATCACATGGTTACTGAGCAGGATCAGAGACAAGCAGCAAAATGGCGGTGAGACCCGTAGACTTTACCTTTCTTGATAAAGATAGACCATAGCTCTACCTGAGCATCTACACTTTCTCATATTCTTCAAAATGTAAGACCATTTCCATCCAAACTCATACTTTTTTCTCATATGTTTTCAAAAACTGTATCCACACAAACACTCCAAAATAGTGGAATTATGGAACAGCTAAAATAAACAAATCAAATTGATAACAAATAAAAAAACAGTAAAACAAAACAGAAAGTCTGAAATCAAAAATAAAATAGCAGCCCGTTTTGTTATTTTATTCATTCATTCATTTATCTTCCTGCCCTCTTTTTTCCTTTCGGGGTCACCGGGGTCTGCTGGTGCCTACACCCTGGACAGGTCGTCAGTCCATCGCAGGGCAACACACACATTCACACCTAAGGGGAATTTAAATTATTCAATTAACCTGCCGCATGTTTTTCAGATTGAGGGGGTGTACCCAGAGGAAACCCGCGCAAGCACAGGGAGAACATGTAAACTCCTTTCAGGAAGGTCACCCGTGACCCTCGAACCGGCAACCTTCTAACTGAAAGGCCACATCCGTGCCGCATGACCGTGCCGCCCTATGTAATTTAATTCATCTTTACATCCTAAAAATACATATCGATCATGGCAGAAGCAACTTTTCACAGCTTTTCCTCGACCGATGTACTAATTAGTATTCATGACTTTCAACCAATGGTGCAATTCCTCAAGAGGAACAGATTTGCATTCAACACTGAGCCATTGGTGTTTTGGTGAAACTGAAGTCAACAAAGAATGGAGTGTATTTAAAATCAATGTACATTTTTATGGTAGTTACTTGATTATTTTTCTTTCAGGTTGATTTGTTTTGTTATAAATTTATTTTTGTTAGTTTTAGTTAAAATTGCGTTTTATTTGCACAAAATTAATTCCGTAAAAAAAACCTGTAAACACTGTAAAGACTCTACCAAACCCACAGGATTTAGTTGCTTTGTGCCTTTTTAAATTAAGTTTTCAGCCTTGAGTTTTTGCCAGGGATTTTGTGTTTGTGATTGAATAGGAAACATCCGCATATAATTGTGCACAACAGTGTTCCCAGCATTTTTTTTAAACTATGCACACCATCGCTTTGAAAATGTGTGGTTACATAAGAAGGTGATGGATGGACAGGGCACAAACTTTGAACTTCACCCTTCAGAGAGTCAGCTTCGATTTAAACGGTAGTTTTTTGCATGTAAAATGCTTGAATTTGATCAATACACAAGCATTATCTTTCTTACAATCTCTCTGACAATTTCAACCATCACTGTATCATAACCTGGTTCCTCCTGTGTCCCCTTCTTCTCTGTGTGTTATTTCCTTGTCACTGTGTTTTCATTTTCTGCACTGATTTTCACGTGAGGTTTGTTTATGTTTTCTCCGCCATGTTGTTTCCTCATCATTCTCCTCACCTTTTCCTCCTCATCTGTTTCCTCATTAGTCATAATTGTTTCCCCAATGTGCCTCGTTATGCTCTGTCTTATATATTCTCTGTGTCTGCTATCTCTGTGACTCTTTTTATCCATATGTTAGTGTATGTTAAGCCCTAGTCCTTACACAGCATGTGTTTCTGTTAAGGTTTGGGTTCTTGTTTATCTCTACTCCAGTGTTTAGTTCTTATTTCAGTTTAAGTTATAAGGACTCAAGCACCAAAGGTGGCATAGAACCCTATCAAAAAAAGTTTTCTTTCAAAATCTTCTAAATTTGTGCTCTAGTCATACTTTAACAAACTCCTCCTTGACATTTTATCTGTTCATCAAGGTTTTTTGGAAGTCATTAAACAATGTGCGCACTGCAGCCGTTGAAAGTTGAACTTTCGCCATAAACAGGAAGTTGTTAATAACTAGCCATGCAATGTCAGATTGGAATCAAACTTGGCATACCATGCCTGAACACGTCTCTATAGCAACCTACAGTATCAGTTATAGTGCCACCAGGTGGCCACAGGAAATACAGCATTTTACATTGATAGGGAACTTCTTTCACAAATTGTGACATTTGTGAAAAAATTTTCCAATAGAATAATACAACAATATTCATTCTCATTCATAGCGCCTCCAGTTTATCTGACACTTTATTTTGTGGGTTAGATTATTTAATTTGCCCATTTTTTACAGATATGTTAACAGTCAGTGCTTGAATACATCTCCCAAGTAAGGACTGGTCATAGTGAATGGTGCAAACATTTAGCCACTGAAAGGCTAAAGCGTGTGAGGTGTGAGAGCCCATTGATTAGTGCTTGCAGCTTTGATATGAGTGTTTTCCCCATCAAGTGACTTTTCAGTTTACAGTGATTCACTCATTTCAGATCAAGTCTCTTCATTTTTGAGACATTTGTCTCAGCTGAACACTAAGATAAGTAAAAATCCTTCAATACAAAATCTTTCAAAGGTCAAGAAAAACACTTGCAAAGTTGTGTTGAACATCTTGAAATGAGACACAAGCAGCCTCTTTATAACAGATTACAGATTCAGATAACAGATTCTCTTTATTTTTGATCTAAGAAAAACTAATATCAGCAATATAAAAACTAGTTGAAAGTGTTGAATATGATGTTTATTATGAATGCGAACTCTTTATATTCTCATGGGTTTATTTTAGTTTTGAACTGTATTCAGGTTTTATTTGATTTGGAAAACTGAAACTTTGTGTTTTTTCTTTGCACAGGAGCAGAGCTGCTGGTGAACCAAGTCTTGTTTCCAGCTCAGGACGGTCAGAAGTCCAATTCAAATGTGTTTGTGGTTGGCTCCACGTTACAGAGGCTCTTGAATGGAGCTGAGGATGTAGGCTTGTTTAAAGAGTTTCAGGATGACACAATGCGAGGGTTCACTTACGCCAATAGAGAAAGCTTTAAAGATTTTGAAGGTAATGACCTAAAAATTCCTCAAATTTATACTCGCATTTAGACATTAGGAAATATAATTTATCATACCTCATATTCACAGTATTGTCTCTTTATTCTAACCTTCAACACAGTGTCTCTCAAAGTTTAGCTCTTGGGCTGTTGTGCAGGTTTTTATCGACTTTATTTTAGAGAATAAAAATTGTTGGTGGCACAATGGTGCAGTAGTTCGAGGCCAGCGGGTGGCCTTCCTGAGTGTTTGCAGGTTCTCACCCTGCTTGCGTGGGTTTCCCTGTCCTTTGGCCCTAAGTGTGCTAGAGATGCACCAGTAGAACCCAGTGACCTTGAAACGGAGGAAGTGTGTAATGAAAATGAATAATACTAAAAAATAAATTTTATTTGAGGTGCCTTTTATTACTCTCAAGGTCACCCTACGGCAAATCAACATGTGAGCTACAAGAAAACGAACGAAAGAACACCACCAATCCATACAAGGGTAAAACAAATGAAATAAAAGACATTCATTTAACACAAGCACATTTACTCTATGAAAGCCTAAAGTTTTGAATGAGGACGGGGAGACGAGTGCAATGATGAACAATTTGTGTTGAGATAAGGAGCTGCCAGGTTATTGGGACCTTTAGATGTTAATAGAAGAATTTTGAAGGTCATTTGCTGCTTAGAAGCCAGTGTAACAGTGGTGGTATGAACCCTTCTTGAAGAACATGAGATGTGCCGAGCTGCAGGACTCTCCGTTCAAAATAGGAATGATAACACAAAACATAGTTAGTGGTTGGGCGAAGGCTTTTTTTGTCAAACAACTGTTTCATTCATCGTCTTTCCTGCTTAATCTCTTTCGAGACACAGTCTGCTGGTGCCTACCTCCAGCTCACTTCTGGCAAGAGGCAGATGTACACCCTGGACAGGTCGTCAGTTCATTGCAGGGCAGCATTCAATTAACCACTCAAGCATGGAGAGAACACGAAAAATGTATAGACCCCAGCTCTTAATATTTGTTTTTGAATTATTATTATTTATAATACTTATATATGAGAGCTTAATAACCCCAGCTTTTATTATTTTTATGTTTTGTTAACATCAACGACAGCCTGAAGTCTCTTGGGGTAGTTGTCGATGAGGTTCTTTATTTTTCTCTGTCGCAGGAGAGGGATCACACAACAAGGTTGTCAACAGAAAAGTTCCCCGGAGGGTGGATTTATTGAGAATAGTGAACGTAGTGCTCGTGGGTGGTGCAGTCTTCCAGTGCTCGGTGCTCGTGTCCTCTTTCTTTGTGGTGCTCTTCCCAATCCCAGTCGTGCTCGCGTGCTCAGTGTCCAGATGAATCGGTGCTATGGGGGACGGTGCCGTCGTCTGGTTATCACGGGCTGTCTGGGGGTAGAGAGAGAGAGAGGAGTTAGCTGCCGCACTCTTCGGAGATTCCACTCACTCTGGCTTCCTCTGCTCTCTCTCTTATGCTGCCGCGCTAATGATGCGCGGCTGCTCCCGATCTCCCTGTGACGACGGGCGCCAGGTGTTTCCATTTTATGCCAGGACCGCGCTGATTGGAATGGACTCCCGTCACACTCTGTTACAAAACTCTTGTAAATTCATGGATTGTCTTGCTTCAAGGCACATTTGAGTTCTCCTCAAAGTGGTTTGATGATATTGAAGTCTGGAGACTAAGATCCACTCCAGAACCTTCACTTTGTTCTGGTGGAACCAAGGGACTGAGCCTTGTGCTGTCGGGATAGTTGTTGTGTTGGAATGTCGAGTACCGTCCCACACGCATTTTCTGGGTTGATGAGTGCAAATCTCCTCCAGTATCCTTCGATAACATGCTGCATTCACCTTCCCATCAATTTTCACCAAGTTTCCTTTTTTTTGAAGCTCACACATCCCCAAAATATCAGGGACCTGTCTCCGTGTTTCACAGTGGGAATGGTGTTGCGTTATATTGACTATTCTCCAAATTTAGCGTTTATGGTTGTGACCAAAAATGTGTCCCAGAGGTTTGGAGGCTTGTTTCTGAGTTGTTTCATATTGTAAGTGGTTTAGCAGTTGAATAGTCTGAAGGATGATGTTTGAATGTGCCGTGTTGTCTTTTGACCCAGAGGGCAAGAACTCAACGAGGTGATAGCCAGGGTGTGTGGGGTCCAGAGTGATTATGTTGACCCTCTTTCTCTCTCTGGTGGTATAATATTAAGCATGTATTTTATTTAATTTACGAGACAAGCGTTGAGTTCCCAGTGGTGCACTGTTCCTCATTGATCTTATAAGATTGTTCTTCTGCTAACAGGAGATGGTGAAGGATTCCTCAGTAACGCGGAGTGCCAATACATCATTAAACATGAATTGGACACACTTAGGGCTAAGAACGAAGAGCATATTCCAGGATACCCCAAGTTTAAACTCTACCCTGGAAAATCAGTTGGTAAGTGAGTTTTTAAATGTACTCTAGTGCTGAATGCTGTTCATACTGCGTGATCCTGAGCACTCTTTTCTGGTAGTAGACAGTCACAAATAACAGATTGTCCACTCATATATCCAGTAGCTGATATTAAAATACAGTGTTCAGCATTAATGGGTACAAATATAATCAGTAGCTCAATGAGCAAAAGAACAATCTCCAAACTTTCTCCAAACATAAGGCTGAGTTCTATTCAACACTCTATTCAACACATTAACACCATAACATGAAATTAAGGTTAATAATCAAACCTAGATAAAAAAAATCTTCAGTTTTCCTCAAATTGGTTGAAGCAAAAACAAATACACACCGCAACAAAAACTACCACATCTAGTATTTGGTATGAGCATTATGAATTTTAAGGACAGCTCCAAGTCTTCTAGGCATCGAATGAACAAGTTGGCGAATTTTTGCAACATCTATCTTTTCCATTCTTCAAGAAGAACCTCTTTTAAAGTCTGGATGCTTCAGAATTCCTCAGAGATGATCGATTGAAGGAGATCCAAGGAGACACTTGTCCTTCAACACTCATGAGTCATATAGCCCCACATAATAACACTGCCAACACCATGTTTCACTGTAGGCACCTGCATTTTCCTTTGAAATCCTCACCTTTACGACGCCATGTAGTTTTAAACAATTTGAGTTTGTTTTCTCAACAAAACAGTAAATCTTTGTTGATCTTGTAACCCCCCCCCCACCTTTTTATGTAAAGAAATGATTTTCTTTTTCAGATTTTGTGACATTATTTCTTCCATTGATGTAGTTTACAATAATAAGTTCTGTTCAAATCAAGCTGTGAAATGTGGCATACAGTGGAATTTCATATAAAGTCATATTTTTGTACTATACTGAAGGTTAAAAATAAAACACAAAATTAACAAAAAAAAAAATCCTTTTCTTAAATATTCAAGCTTGTTTATTATTTAAAGCCTTTATGCACATTTTCTGGAATAACTACCTATATAAAAAATTCTCTGTGTTTCCCCAAATTTAAACCATGGCACATTCCTGCCGTTGAGATCTATAGAAAGTTCCTTTATTCGCACCCTACCCACTACAGAGGTGTGGGCTTTCCAAATCACGTGTTGCTACACACATCATGGGTTTACCACAACCAGACCCCAGTTAAGCTTTAGAAACATTTCAAGGATGATCCGCGGAAACCCTGAATTCAGTTTTTGTTTCTTAAATTGGTGCCTTTATGGTTTATTTGATGAAAAATGTCCATTTGTAATTAAGCTGTGGAAGTTGACATTTGACATTTTACCTATTATGTTATTTCTCTTTTTCATGCTCATTCTATAATTCATATACAATGCCACATTTTAATTACAAAAATGTAGAATTGAACAATGTTGAACAGTGATTTGTCAAACCCTTAATCACAAAAAAATCACAAAGAACTTTAAGTTGCTAAGCTATGATTTTTTTTTGTGAAATAGGCAAGGCACGTTTATTTGTATAGCATATTTCGTACACAAGATAATTCAAAGTGCTTTACAATTGGATACAAAAATAAAAGCAAGTTGTATTTTAAATAAAATCAAGTGTAAAAACAAGTCAGAAAAAGCATAATGATTAAAAACTGAAAATGAAGACGTCCATAAGATATAAAATAAAATAGTTGTTCCGACATTGATGTTCAGTCTACAAAGTGCAACTAAACAGTCTTAAGCCTGGATTTAAATGTGACTAAAGTGTTGGCACCCTTGACTTCCACCAAATGTAGACAGGAATTTATTTTTCTGGATTCAGACCTTATTCTTTGTACTTTGACTACCAACTATGCTCTTATGTTATGCTCTTTCAACCTGAATGACATTTTGCTCCTAGCCTTGAAATAAACCAGCTATGGTGCTGCTCTGTCAAGAAACTGATAGTCCTTTCATTTTTTAAAGATATTATAAATAATTTTAGTTGTTAATTAATCTGTTGTAATAAAAATGAATTGATTAAGAATTGAAATATTTGAAATGAATAATATGACATGAAACATAAACTTGTGCTTTGCATGTTGAACTATTTGGTTTCAGTGTGATTATTATTTTTTTCGTCCCAATTTTTGCTCTTTTATTTCCTGTGATAAACTCTTTTCAGTGCGGAGGCTGCAGTCGAAAGGCATTCTTGTTCAGTATTTTCCTCTCCATGACAAAGAAGACCTCAAGAGACTCTCATTTTCGTGGTACAAAAAGATCAAATTGTCCTTCCAGCCCCTCGGTGAGTCACTGTCTGTCCACGTGTGAGCTGGCAACTTGAACTTTAAACTAAACATCAGACTTCGTATCAGTCTTCAGATAGAGCTGGCGTTTCACAAGATTTCTCGTTACATAAGCAGTTCTGAATGACTTGTTTGCAATTTATGATTTCTGTTTTCACATAAACTATTTCTAAGTTGAGCAAGTTTAAAAGTTAGCAAGTTTGAGGGATAAAAAAAACTCATTTTTTCACACCAGTCAAGAGTGTGTTGCTGGGAGATGGAGTTCATAACCTTTAATTAAACAAGAAAAACATGAAATATCCAAATTGAAAATGAACTATTTAAAAAAATGTAAATAGTTCAATTTAAAATAAAGTAAATGATTCAGGTTACCATTTATGAATTTATATGTTATTGTAAACTGAATTGTCTAGGATTTGAATAGAATTCCAGATACTATTGTCAGAAACAAGTTTAGAACAAAGTACATATTTATCAATTACGATGCAAATCAGAACTTAATCAATATGAATTGAACATGAAGCACAACTTCTTTATTTAAAATGAATTTAACACAGATCACAACCTAGGGAAAACAATCTGGCCACAGGGGTTGCAAGCCAGTGACTTCTGTGCCGGTCCCAAGCCCGGATAAATAGAGAGGGTTGCATCAGGAAGGGCATCCGGCGTAAAAAATGCCAAAAACCAAATATGCGAGTCACCAAATCGATTTCCATACCGGATCGGTCGAGGCCCGGGTTAACAACGACCGCCTCCGGTGCTGTTGACTTACAGGGTGCCGGTGGAAATTGGACTACTGTTTGTCGAAGAAGGAGAGGAGGGAGAAGGATTCGTAGACAGAAAGAGAAGAGGAAAGGCAGGAGTATAGATCTAAGAATAGGGACTCTTAACGTTGGTACAATGACAGGGAAGGGTAGGGAGCTGGCGGACATGATGGAGAGAAGGAAGGTAGATATTCTGTGCGTGCAGGAGACCAGGTGGAAGGGTAGCAAAGCGCCTAGTATTGGAGGGGGATACAAACTGTTTTACTATGGTGTGGATAGGAAGAGAAATGGGGTAGGAGTGATCCTGAAGGAGGAGTTTGTGAGGAATGTTTTAGAGGTGAAAAGAGTGTCAGACAGGGTGATCAGTTTGAAGTTAGAAATTGAAGGGGTGATGTTGAATGTAGTGAGTGGTTATGCTCCACAAGTAGGCTGTAAGTTGGAAGAGAAGGAGAGATTTGAGTGAGTTAGATGAGGTGATTGAGAGTGTTCCCAGAGGAGAGAGAGTAGTAGTGGGAGCAGATTTCAACGGGCATGTTGGCGAGGGCAACAGAGGTGATGAGGAGGTGATGGGCAGGTTCGGTGTTAAGGAAAGGAACCTAGAAGGACAGATGGTGGTGGGCTTTGCTAAGAGGATGGAAATGGCTGTAGTTAATAGTTATTTCCAGAAGAGGGAGGAACATAGAGTTACCTACAAGAGTGGAGGGAGGAGGACGCAGGCAGACTACATCCTTTGTAGACGAGCCAATCTGAGAGAGATCAGAGACTGTAAAGTAGTGGTAGGAGAGAGTGTAGCCAGACAGCATCGGATGGTGATGTGTAGGATGTTTCTGGTGGTCAGGAAGAAGAGAAGAGGAAAGATTGAAAAGAAGACCAAGTGGTGGAAGTTGAAAAAGGAAGAAGATTGTGAGGAATTTAGACAGAAGCTGAGTCAGGCTTTGGGTGGTCAGGAAGAGCTTCCAGATGACTGGGAAACTACAGCACAATTGAGCAGGGAGACAGGAAGAACGGTGCTAGGTGTGTCAGCTGGAAGGAGGAAAGAAGATAAGGAAACATGGTGGTGAAATGAGGAAGTACAAGATATCATCCAGAGGAAGAGGCTAGCTAAAAAGAAGTGGGACATTGAAAGGATTGAAGAAAGTAGACAGGGCTACAAGGAATCGCAGCGCAGAGTGAAGAGGGAGGTGGCAAAGGCCAAACAGAAAGCATATGATGAGTTGTATGCCAGGTTAGACACTAGGGAAGGCGAGAAGGAATTGTATAGATTAGCGAGACAGAGAGACAGAGATTGGAAGGATGTGCAACAGATAAGGGTGATTAAAGATAGAGATGGAAAGGTGCTAACAAGTGAGGAGAGGGTGCTGAGAAGATGGAAGGAGTATTTTGAGGAGTTGATGAATGAGGAGAATGAAAGGGAAAGAAGGGAGGAAGATGTGAATATTGTAGAGCAGGAAGTTGAAAAGATTAAAAAGGATGAGGTGAGGAAGGCCCGGGGGAGAATGAAGAGTGGAAAGGCTGTTGGTCCAGATGACATACCTGTGGAGGTGTGGAAGTGTCTAGGAGAGACAGCAGTGGAGTTCCTGTCTAGGTTATTCAACAGGATTTTAGAGAGTGAGAAGATGCCTGAGGAATGGAGGAGAAGTGTCCTAGTACCAATCTTTAAGAACAAGGGTGATGTGCAGAGTTGTAACAACTACAGAGGCATAAAGTTGATGAGCCACACAATGAAACTTTGGGAAAGAGCAGTGGAAGCTAGGTTAAGAAGAGAAGTGGATATTTGTGAGCAGCAGTATGGCTTCATGCCCAGGAAGAGCACTACTGATGCAATTTTTGCTCTGAGATTGTTAATGGAGAAGTACAGAGATGGTCAGAAGGAGCTGCACTGCGTCTTTGTGGATTTAGAAAAAGCGTATGACAGGGTGCCGAGAGAGGAGCTATGGTCCTGTATGAGGAGGTCAGGAGTGGCAGAGAAGCACGTCAGAATAGTTCAGGATATGTATGAGAGAAGTAAGACAGCAGTGAGATGTGCTGTAGGTCAGACAAAGGAGTTCAAGGTGGAGGTGGGGCTACATCAAGGATCAGCTTTGAGTCCCTTCTTATTTGCTATGGTGATGGACAGGTTGACAGATGAGGTCAGACAGGAATCTCCGTGGACAATGATGTTTGCAGATGACATTGTGATTTGTAGTGAGAGCAGAGAGCAGGTGGAGGAAAACCTGGAAAGTTGGAGGTCAGCTCTAGAAAGAAGAGGAATGAAAGTCAGTCGCAGCAAGACAGAATACATGTGTTTGAACGAGAGGGAGGGAAATAGAACAGTGAGGTTACAGGGGCTGAGGTCAAGAAGGTGCAGGAGTTTAGGTATTTGGGGTCAACAGTCCAGTGTGACAGGGAGTGTGGAAAAGAGGTGAAGAGACGAGTGCAGGCAGGTTGGAGTGGGTGGAGAAAAGTGTCAGGGGTGCTGTGTGACAGAAGAGTGTCAGCAAGAATCAAAGGAAAGGTGTACAGAACAGTAGTGAGACCAGCTATGATGTATGGGTTAGAGACTGTGGCAGTGAGGAAGAGACAAGAGGCAGAGATGGAAGTAGCAGTGATGAGGATGTTGAGGTTCAGTTTAGGAGTGACGAGGATGGACAAGATTAGGAATGAGCACATCAGAGGGACAGCTCAGGTTGGTTGTTTTGGAGACAAAGTCAGAGAGGCCAGGTTGAGATGGTTTGGACATGTGCAGAGGATGGAGAGTGGTTATATTGGTAGAAGGATGTTGGAGATGGAGATGCCAGGCAAGAGGTCAAGAGGAAGACCAAAGACAAGATATATGGATGTGCTGAAAGAGGACATGAAGGTAGTTGGTGCAAGAGTAGAGGATACTGAGAACAGAGTTAGGTGGAAAAGGATGATTCGCTGTGGCGACCCCTAAACTGGGAACAGCCGAAAGGAAAAGAAGAAGTTTAATTCGCTCTAATAAATTTCCTTTAAAACTATTTTTTTTTAACAAATAATTCTTCATCACATTACACAATAATTCCACCACAATCCAAAAGTACAATTTTGAGTAGTACATTTAGTAATTATACTGCCAAATCCTAAAACAGTGTGGAAATTGTATTTAAAAGAAACAGACAAAACTTTCCGATACTGTTCAAAGCACTTTTTCTACCACTGTGCTTTTTTGAGCCTGAAAACACAAGCCCATATTACAGGTATTATACTTTAAAGGGTTATCCCTTCTTTCACTACTAGATGGCACTATAAAATGAAACTGAAAGTCAGTCGTTCATTTTCTCACATTTTAATTTGAATTACCTTGAAAATTATGTGTCATAACTATTGTAATTTTCATTTAAAAGTAATGACCGTTTTGAAACATACACGTTATATTTGAAATTATACAATATGTGGGTGGCGTCATTCCTGCCTCAAATCAGACTTCTAAGGGTTAAAGTAACATCACGTTTTGCCAGCAAACTTGCTTGACTATTATGGATTTACAGAGTAATTCCTAACAATCTCAGATATCAATGTTTAATTGGAAAAAATACACATATATATATATTTTTCGCTGGTCTCACCAGTGTTGCCATCTTAGGAATTTTACTTAAAATATTCACATTTTTCTAGTGTTTTGGTGACTTTAATTAAGCAGCGATGTTTGTTTTTCACATTCAGAATCCAAATAAGTAACACACTTACCATACTTTAGGGTGTGAGATAAGATTAGTCTGAATTGGGTTCAATGATCTAAACTAAACTAAAAGTAGTATTGCCAAATATTGCTGAAAAAATGGTAAACACTACTCCTTATCTTGGGGTGGATTTGGAGAATAACCCAATGTGGAGTATTCTTTTAACATCATTACACACAGTGCCATAAATGTTTTCAGTCTATTAGAAATGTTTCAGAGACGTGCATTTCGACCACACGCTGTTAAACTTGAGGTTTTGCAGTTAAAAATGTAAATAACCATAACTATGGAAATATCTTTGCACAATAGCTCCATTACTGATTAAGAAAATTCTGTTTGTTATTTTTTAGCAAAACGGCAGATTTTCCTAATACCATTCAGGCTTCTGGACAGGACTAAACATTCCAAACATTCCTCAATGGGAATGGTCTTTTTTTCTGACAGACAAATGAACTTCAAACAGATGATGAGAAAAATCAAAGCTAGAAGAGAGAATCCTGTTAGAGTAATGAAGCATGATCTTTTAATGACCACTGTTATGAAGGAAAGGGTATACTCTAGGTTTTACTGCTTTTTGTCCTTAATCAGGCTTTACTGCTGCATGGCTCCCTTCCTGAGGACGAACAGGCATCAATTTTGAGTTTTGGGGACACTAGCAGCACAGAGCACCAGCTGGTAAGGCTAGAGTACACCGATATAATGTGAGAAGTCGTATGACTTACATGAACTATACTCTAGGGATACAATAACAATGTTTTATTTCCCTTTAAGATTCTAATCCGCAGTCGCCTGGATCAGAGTTTGGAAGAGACTTTAGATCTGAAGGTGACTGAACTGTACTGTACGTAGGAGTAGAGCAAAGCAAAGCAAGTGGGCTGTATATTAAATGGTGTATTTTGGTTTTTCAGAGAGAGGTTTTAAGACATAAGCAAGAGGCACGAAATCTGCAAGCTATTAAGGTAAAATCAGAAGACATTTATACTAAATAAATTCTCAGTTAAAATCTTCAAACATAAGATCATTTTTGAAGACATTTAAGTTGGATCAGTCAGTCAGTTTGGATTTCACCCCAGATTTGTGAACATTTAGTACATAAAGCATTTGCCGTGTCCATATGTCTACCCAGGATGCCTTGCAGCAGAGGATGTGTGTGCAAGAGGACTCAGTGCTGCAGCTCAAACAAGAGCTTCTCAGATCCAGCATGGCCAGAGAGCAGCTCCAGGGACACAATGTCTGTTCCACCTCACTAGCAGATATAAGTTATGGTTCTTTTCCTCATATTTAAATAATTTTGTGCAAATGTGTAATCATTTTGTTTCTTTAGGTGGAACTTGAACGAAAATTGAGTGAACGAAATAAATTGCTGAGTGATTACAAAGTAAGTGCATTCATTGCACTCACTTACACTGTTGCACTTGCTTTTGGTTAAATGTAGCATCTATGCAAACTAAAAATTCGAGCAAACTTACTTCAATTGATGTTTTTAAGAAAATAAAAAATAACTGTTCAACTGTTTCTTTTGTTCATACAATTTATTCTGAAAATGTTCCATCTATATGTCCAGAACGAAACAAGAATTCTGCATTTTTTTATGTTTTGTCATTTTTGTAAACCTTTTCCCCCGAAACCATAAACATTATTGACCTTTGAAATGTCTACTTTTTTGGTAGAAGGAACTTGGTCAGAAAGACAGACTTCTTCAACAACAAACAATCAAACTGGATGACGGATTATGGAGGATCGACAAAAGCCATCACAGGGTGAGACAAATGCTTATGAAAGTTGAGCATTTTATTAATTCAGTTTCTAGATATCATTAGCGTAAGTAAAAGAGTCGAATTGGGATGCATAAAAGATGTCTGGGGCTTGAGGTGATTCCAGAACCTGGGCACTACTCTTTCTCACCTTAACCATGATCAATGCACTGAGAGAACTGAAGAGATTAAGAGCATGGCTTGGTGAGACCAAAAAACAAAAATATGACATGGCTCAGTTTTGAAACGACAAAGTTACACTCAAAGCCATTTTTTTTTTCTGAATTCAACACTCACCTGAGGCTGATGGACATAACATGCTCCAAAGATCTCTTCTTTTAACTTTTTAATCAGAACTTGAGATGTCCGAAGAGAAACACAGGCAGTAATAACACAGAAATAATTTATACATGTACGGCTTATATTTGTGGATAAAAAGAAGCAATACACGAGACTTATATATGCACATAGGCCTCTACAGGCACATATATGCGGCATATATATATATTTGTGAAGCTTTTCCAGCAGATCACAGTCAATACAGTCCAATGGAGACGTCTAAAAGTCACCGGAAGGTATAAAGAGAAACTGTGGGATTTTGATCACTTGACAGAGCAATGGATAATTCAAACACTGTTTAACGGGTCTATTCTGGAACCAGCCTTTTGATTCAATATCAACATTGTTTGTTTTTGTATTTGTAACAGTTTAATCTAAGAAATAAAATAAACATTATATTGATGCCTCGAATTTATAGAGTTTTACGAAAAAAAAAACGGGCATGGAGTTGTTATCACATTTTGGGGAAAAATACCTTATTTTAAAATAAAACGTGAAATAATAAACTCTGCTGATGTATAAAAGTTTGGAACAGAAAGTTTAGATTTTCAATCAGATTAATCAAAATGTGTGTGTTGGTGTTGAGTGTTGGTGTTCCAGAAAAAAAAAATAAAAAATTATATAATCAAGAATACCATGATGAAACAACATTGATTATGGCAGACAGGTTTTGGCAAAAGAAAGTAAACATCACCACTGCATTTTTGAGATAGAGACAGCTTTGTGAGACACTAGAGATTCTTAGGCAATCGATGTAAAAAGCAATTTAAATGAAGACAATGTTATTCACAGTCCATGTTGTGTAATCATTGCCAGTATTACTGTTACAATATTACATGAATCCAAGGCTGCATGCATGTGCTTCATCAAACCAACTATATCCATAATGAAAAACAGTTAAAATCCCTCAGTGTTATTTACTTCAGCTTTCAGGCTGTGAGAACAACGGCTACAGTCACATGGTAGACTCCTCATCAGCTGTTTTCCAACACAGAATGGTGAGTCGTGTCATTCTTCTTCTGAAAGAATTCACTCAAATCAGTACTTAATTCCATACATTTGCTTCTGCATCAGAGCGATGAGCTGCAGTTGGTGAGAGAGGCTCTGCGTACCCTGAGGGACAGTTTCAGTGGTCATGATCCACAGCATCACACACTGGATACACTGGAGCAAGGGGTGGCCAGCCTAGTGGAGCGCCTCCACAGCACAGAGGCCAAAAAACGAAACGAGAGGAAGGCAAGTGCCTTGTTTAGCACAGTGGTGAAAATGAACTCTAGTAGCGTTACATGAGTTTAGAAAAGATTGATGTGATCGGCAGGGTTTTCAGAATCAAATATTACCAAATTTGTCATGAGTCGGGGTGATTCAATATTACAAAACTAGTTTCCTAGATTCTATACTGCACCTTTTAAGAAACATTGTGTAAAATTAGGGATTGGCCTTATATATTGAAAGGGATTGATTATGCAGAGGAATCAAAAAGTTATGGGGTGGCAAGTGGTGTAGTGATGGAGTTGGTCGTCGATTAACGGAAGCATCCTCTGTCTCTGTTCCCTTGGGCGACCCGCTTCACCTGCCTTGTCCTGTATGGATGTGTGCGCTTGGTCTGGTGTATTTGGTGACGGGTAGGAGGCCATAGTTGTGATATGGCCAAGGGCAGCTGAGGGTTACTATAGTAGCTTATCACCACCAGTGGGTGAATGTGGAATGAATGAATTGTGCTGTGTCTGGAAAAGCACTATATAAATTGAAAGCATTATTATAATAAAACAGTAAAAGGCGTAACATGGATTCTAAATATTTCTCTGAGACTATGGGAAATCAATGAAGCCAGGGGGAAGTTGCTGTGTGGTTTTAACGGATTATGAGCTAATCTTTGAGCTAACCTTTTGTGGTTCCCCAGCAGGGTTCAACCAGATCACCAGGTCGAAAAGCCAACCACACAGACCGGGAATCATGGCCATCGAGCTCCAGTATGTCACTTCAGTCAGATGGAATTATAAGAGCACATTATTTTGCTTTTCCAAAATATTTAGCCATTTCTGTTATTCTCCACAGCAATGGCTCATTCTCACAGTAGTCCAGTTTTAAGCCTGGCACCCTCAACCAAAGTTCTTTACTACACAGATCGCTCCCTCACGCCCTTTCTGGTCAACATCCCCAAGAGGTGACACATGAATGACACCAAAGCATCATCTTATAGTGACTAAAACCCAAAAGTATTCCATCTTTGTTTGGTAGGTTGGGAGAGGTGACACTTCAGGACTTCAAGATGGCTGTGGACCGGCAAGGCACTTTCAGATATCATTTCAAGTCTTTGGATCCAGAGTTTGGAACAGTAAAAGAAGAGGTTAATACAATCCCAACAACTTGAGAGCATTTACACAGTGTTCTGGTTTGCTGAGTTAAATGTGTCTGATCCAATGAGAATTAGCTGTGAGTTAGTGGAAGAACAAGGTTCTTTTGGTAACATGTCATCCCTTTTTTATTATAAGTTTCTAGACCAAGTGTCTCTCACAAGGCGGGTGCAGTGAAGCCAAAGCGCTGAGATTGCCCCCACATTGTTGGCTGCAGAAAGATTTACACCCAAGTCTGCGGACACTAGCCAAACTTTAAAAATGATTTCTTCAGACATTACACTATTTACACAAATGGCTTTAATCATTTTGTATCATGTAATCATGTTATTTATACAGTGAAAAAAAGTACATCTTTGTGTGGCTCACGATGCTCGATCATTCCCTAAAAAAAAACTGTGGGGGTGCAATGTGACTGACAGAAATGATTGACGGCTTCAGTGAATTGAGCTGACTGACCATTTACACTCCCATTGGTCAAATTTTAAAAATTAAGGCCGTAACGTCCTGTACAGCAATTGCTAAGGGGAATTTAGATTATTCAATAACTGAATATTTTTGGGATTGTGGGGCAAACCAGAGTAAGCACAGGGAGAACATGCAAACTGCTTCCAGGAAGGTCACTGGCAAGCCTTTAACCGACAACCTTCTAACTGGGTGCCCACAGTGCTTCCCACTGCACCACCGAGCTGCCCTGTCATGCTTAGTGATGGCTTCAAATCGCCAGTCATTTATTTAACAGTTCATTTTGTCGAAATTAAGTTATTTGCATATTTTGATTCTTTGACATCTTGTTTACATTTGTGTGAGGTGTTACGTAAAGGTATTTAAATTTTTTTTCAATCTGCAAAGTTGAATTCAAAAATGGTTTACATGGATACATCTGAAAAGCAAATGTGGAGTCTGAATGTGTTTTAGCTATTTAGGAAACCTCAAAATGAAATCTTATATTGATTGTGTTATTAGGTAGAAGCAAACATTCACGTCAGTTGTTTATTTGGGTAGTTATAGGACTAGTTAGTTTGCGGAGATAAAATATAAAGAACAATAACAAAGTAACATAACTAAAAAAATGGAATAGTTTAAAAAATGACATTCTTTGTGTTGCAAAGTTTTAAACACATTGATTGCTAATTGAATTGATTTATTTTTCTTTCTTAAATTATATATACTTTATTTATAGTGTACTACTGTGCTAAAGGCAGGTCTGAGGTGGTTTATCAACATCATTGGAATTGGTAGCAGATTTTGGCTGTACCTCCCCCAATTTTTATACCTCCTACACAGTTGCAACTTATATGCAACACTGATGATCATCAGTATTTGCTTGGTATATTTGGTGGCTTGTACACCTGACTCTAATCCTACAAATCCTTGGCTTCGTGCAAGTACAAGAATTTATGCAGGTTTTAAGGAAACAAAAGTTGTTAGAAGAAGATTTCATTTTTTAATTGTTCTTTTTTTAAATAAATGTAAAAGTACAAAATAAGCAATCATTATTTTAATTTCTGAAAGCTTTTTTTGTTTACAGCATGTGCTCAAACTGATCCGACAACAATGTGTTTAATTTTCTAGATGGATGAAAAATGATTAAGCAAATAAAAAAAAATCATACCAACATGATGACACATTGCTATTTAAAAAATAAGTTTCTTATTAAAAGATTCAATGTTATAATACTTTGATGAATCACTTTCAAAATAGAATATTATAAGAATAGAATATTATCTGGCAGAATTAGAAGATTCTGTCTGCATTTAGCCGGATGCAGAATGAATGATTTACAAATCAATCTCATTTTAGAACACGTTTAGAGTGTATTTTCATATTGTGACTTCCTTCTTGTTTAGTTTTGCTATGAGAAAAAGTAAATTTCATATCTCAAATCTAGTGATTCCAAAAGGAATTTGTTGTCACAAAGACCTCAGTTAAAAAAAATGGATTCATTTGAACATTTTGAATCAAATAATGTTTGTTTTTTTTGTAGGTGATCCAGGACGATGCTGTTATACCTGGATGGGAGGGCAAGATTGTTGCATGGGTGGAGGAGAATCATGGAGACGGAAGATAAGCACAAGAATGTATTGCTAACCTGACGACACACATACCTCGTCCCTGATACGATCCAGACTGTGACTGAATCTGTTCATAATCATTATAGCAGCAAGCGTTTATAAAATAGAGTAAAAAATCAAAGAATGATCCTGTTTACATCTGAAAACTGTTAATAGCGATAAGTGACCAAACACGAGTATTTATTAATTTGTGAATAACAGTGCAGTAGTTGCCAAAACGTTACATGCCTTGTTTTGCCTTGTGATGAGAACATGTAAATATTAATATCATCAGAAGCATCCGCTCATTGATTGTAATGTTTTTTTTCATTACAGTGTGGCAGAATTTCTTGACTGTCTTTTAGAAAACAGACGGTAAAAGCAGGGACTGTGCTATTTGTAAAATTTAATCAGATTGAAGAAGTGCTTTTTTGTAAATGACGGTACTTTTGCAAACAAGATTGCATGTCTGTTTTCTAGTGTTTGGTATAGGTGTAACAAAGTGGTATTGTGTACTGGTCATTAAAGATATTCTGTGCCAAAACCATGGATTGGTTGTATTAAAAAAAAAAAAAACATTGGAAAAACATTTGTTTGCTGTTTATTTGTTTGTGTGAATAATCCATATTAACTGTTTATTATTCGTTGTATTTGCATATCATTTCCATCAGTTAAAGAGGATTTCATTAGACTAAGGATCAGACAGAATGTATTAAGAAAACAACCTCATTATTTTTACTTGTAAAGCTTGATTACTTTTGTATGAATGAAAGAAGGGATGCAAATAACTGTTAAACTGGCCTAAAAAACAAAATAAAATTATTAAAAAAATGTTTCTAAATTAAAAACCCCTTGAGAACACAGAATTATGAACAAGAATAAAAAGGCATTATGAATTAATGCCATAGAAATGTTCTCATTGCACATTCACTGTGACTTTTAGAGACTGTTTCTTCTTATTAAATGCTGCAGTGCACGTCTCTTCCTTGACCATCTCAGGAAATTGAAGATGAAGTAAATAAATGTCTTCAACTTCCAGGACAACATCATCCTAATAATAAAAAGCAACCTCAATGTTCACGTTATTATAAAAATGCTAAACAAGAACACTCGGGGGTCCTCGTACCTGAGAGATGCTGAGCTGGCACTGTGACACTGATCTCACTCCAGGAAGTTCAACAACCAGCTGCAGGATCTTGGTGGAACCGCTGCCGACATTGGTGCAGACTGAGAGCTGATGCTTGGGCTGCTGAGGCTGAGACTTCTCTGACTCTGTGCTGGAGATCACCTCAATGAGAGCTGGTCGAACTGGAGCCTCCTGCTCAATGCTCAGCTTAATGGAAGAGTCCTCTTTGCTCTCAGCAAGACGCAGTGAGGAGATCTGCTGCAAGAGTGGAGTGTCTACAAAGACAGTGTAGAGAATATCCATTTTTTGTAATTCTGAACTTATTTATTAGGGCCAAAATCAGACAGGGAGCTTTCTTGTTTTTGTCACTCTTATTGTGTTGTTTCCCAGTAGAACCAATGACCATTTTGATGGCCTTAACATAGCCAGAAACTCTGAGTAAACTGGACAGAACAGAAGAGGACATTATAGAGTCAGCCCCACACCTCAGTCATGCTTTACAATCTTAACAATGACCAACAACCGCCAACGTATGCCACTAAATATCATGTTAATGCCTGACTTTGGCCATTGATTTGGCCCAGTGCTATGACTCCTGTCCATTTTACAATTATATTTCATGCTAAATGGTATGTGTTTTTTGGCTTGAAAGTAATATTGTTCACTAAAAGAATAAAAATTACCTAGCTCTGAAGATTTGGACGTTTTTGTCATGGTTACCCGCTGTTTCATATCTTGAACAGTGCCCTTAAGTTTTTCTTTGATGAGTTTGTAGTGCTGAGACAAAGTCAGGTTGTGCTGTTCCCCGATGAAGTTCAGAGCAAGAAGATTGAGCTTTTTCTTTTCAAGCTTGTTTTTCTCTGTTTTCTGAAGAACTCCAGGGTTGAAAAGAACTTCAACAACACTGTATTGCTCTGTAAAACAAATGTAATTTTCAAAGACAGTAAAGATAACAAAGCAAAGTTACAAACACTCGTTCATTCATAGATTATTAGCTAACGCTGGATATTCATAAGCTAAAATGTTTTGGATGGCCAACCGTATGAGTCATATGACCAATGATAATCTTGACAAAGTTGACTCAAACTCTCAATGCTATTGATTGCTGATATAAAGTCAAACTTTTAAACTTTTGTGATGTCACTCATAGAGATCATTTGAAGCTAAAAATCCAGCTCCTTGCAGTTGTCGCTTTTTTTAAGGGCTGGACAGTAAGGCAGTTGTATATGTTCCCCTCACACCAGCTTTAAGCTGCCGTTTGATAAAATTTCAGTTATGTTAGTATTGATTTGATGCAGGAAAGTGGGAGGCATTTTGTGTTTAGCACATGTGAGACACTTTCTTTGTGAAACAAAAAATGATCCCTTTCAAAAAAAAAAAACTTGCTACATAAAATATGCACTAATGTTGTCACAATTGGTCCTGTTTGAGTGGTCCGTACCTTTCTCCAGGTTCACAGTCTCCATTCTCCCTCCGAACACAGGAATAGGGTCACCATCAGATTTTGGAGCAGGTACACGTTTCCAACCACATATGTTTATATACATCTTTCCTTCTTTTTCTCCCTAAAAAAATTAGAGGAGCATTTCATGCAACTTAAAGACAGGACTACACAAACTACAATTAAGAAAATTGATTTTATGCACTGATTTTACTTTGCATAGAAGTCTATAATAATACTATCACGTGATTTAATGTCCCAATATTTAAGAAGTGTTTACAGTACAATTTAGCTTCAAACCTCATTTAACAATACGCCAAATCGGAAAAAAGGTCGTAAATTTCGTTATCTTCTCTCAGCTGCGATGGACTGGCGACCTGTCCAGGGTGTACCCCTGCCTCTCGCCCAATGTGCGCTGGAGATAGGTAACGGCAGACCACCGCGACCCCAAAAAGGGAATAAACGGGTTGGAAAATGAATGAATGAATGAATGAATGAATGAATGAATGAACGAATGAATGGATCTTCTCTCAGACCAACTACCGTTTGATTATTAGTTTCATTATCTGTCTCAGAAAATGCAAACATTTTAGAAAGGCATAAAAGGAAAAGTTTACCCGTATGGTCGTGGTGATGCAAACATGAGGTTGTGGAGTCGAATGAAACACTGCTCCGTCCCGAAGCTGGCGCTCAATGAAGCTTTGGTATTCTTCCGGGTTGCTTTCAGACATTTCATCTAACATGGACCAAACCTGAATCGCCTGCTGCAGAACATCATTTTTATCTTTGAAAGGGATCGCCATGTTTACACAGCAATTGACTATTGTTTTACGTTTATCGGGTTGGAATCAGACAACTGCTGGAGTCGCTCACCAAACTCAGGCGCTCCCCAAACTCAGTTGTCATAGAAACAAGACAGACGATATATACAGTCTGCGGTTTCTCAGTCAGCCGGAAGATGGCGGTGTGTAGATCAAATAAGGGTCCTGTTTTTGCGAAATAGGATTGTACCATAAATTCAATGCTTTACTATAATATCATATGAAATAACTTAACAACGAACATGCATTCCTTCATTAACTAACTGAAATCTGTCATGGAGAGAAGAAAAGAGCCGGTGGGAAAGGCGAGAGACTTCGAGCCCAAAGTTAGTGCGTGCGCGTTATGGACTTTAAGCTGCACGTGTTTGTAATTGACTCAATTTCACAATAGTATGTTAAATTATCACATTTACACATTCATCAGATAATACATGATACATTCACATGAAGTAAACAAAAAATGGGAATAAAGTATAACGTGTGCCATGTGGTTGCAATTGTTATACCTATATACAATTTGAGAGATATTTATTTATTTATTTATTTATTTATTTATTTATTTATTTATTTATTTATTTATTTATTTTTATTTATTTATTTTCGATCCCGCTTATTATTCCCTTTCCGGGTCACGGGGGTCTGCAGCGCACATGGGGCGTAAGGCGGCGGTACAACCTGGACAGGTCCCCTGTCATCACAGTAGAGATATAGACAGAAAGGGAGATATACAAGAAGATTTCTTTTTTAACTTTTGATGAAATTTTGTTGTTCTAACGCACGTAGTCTTTATACCTCTTTTTTGTTAAGCCATGTTTGAAAGCATTGATAAAAACATTCTTTTTCTTATATTCCCAGCAAGACTGGTTGGTTTATACTAAAAGTTCCTTGTTATTTTTTAAATGTTCACATTCTGTGTCAAACAGTACATTAAGTCTAGACATTTAATCATTATTAGCTATTTTTTATTGACAAATACCCCCCCCCCCCCAAAAAAAAAAAAAATAAAATAAAATAAAAATAAAATAAAATAAATAAATAAAATACAATGAAAAAATAAGTGTATAATAGTTTCCTTTTCCTGACTAAAAAGTTCACAGCTGGATGAAATACATTTTTCTTTCATTTCACTGAATAATTGAATCATTTCACTAGAGGAAGAAACTTTGTTAATCTATTTATAGAGACTTTATTACTTTTGTTGAATATCAGTCAACAGAGTACCATTTCCATCCTGCCTGCCACTGGGGACATCAAGCAGAAACGACAGGCACTGGGCCCGAGGCAAGCATTTCGAATTCACGCTGATCCGACCTTGCTGTGAGCCTTATCAAGGTCATCAACTCCACCCAATGGCCTGGGAACCTGTCCTCTTATAGTATTTTGTTAAGGGGCTCCAAGGGGTTCAGCATCTCTAATTTAGGACGCTAGCCGCCTCCGATTCTTTTGATTAGGCAATTCCACATCAGGCCTTCGTCACCAACCCCTGAGATGGAGCGTCAGGTTCCATTATGATTCATCAATTTTTACAGAAATACTTTTTGGCCAACCTTTAGGCTTACCTTTAGGGCCTAATATTTTGGGTCACCTAAAAGCTCGTTAAAATGGGTCTTCACTTATCGTGAGGAGCCCCTGAGATGGTGGGTGAAATCCAACACACTAGGTTTTCACTTGACCCTCACCCTGTTTACCTGTAACCTAATAGGCTCTAGTTGGAAGATGGGACCGAGATCAAATGGGTATGGGGTGCAGAAACACTCTGAGCTGGTGTTCCCCGGGCTACTGACCACACCTGGTGAGTTTCGCTGTGATTCAAGCTTTCCAAGAGCATTAATGAGTGCTTGAGTACTTGAACCTGCTGCCTTTTCCTTTTAAACAAAAAAAGTACAGCTTAAAGTTTTTGTCTTCCTTTAGGCACCATAAAAGGCCCCTTTGCCAGACTTCAACACATGCTCTTTGCTTTTCTAGTCCAAATATATACTCACTTCCTTTTATGTCATTTACTTCATCCCATTTCTATCGTGTTTATTATTAATTAATTTATTCAACAAATTATTTATATACTAATTACAATAGAAAACGTCTATAGTATATATCTTCACGTAAGTTTTTAAAAGTAGCACTTGCCATCAACCTCCCCCAGCAAATATTGTGAATATAGTTTCTGTAAACAGTCATTTACCTCAATGACAGTCATCTAGTATTCTCTCTCTAATATTGTTCTCATTTGCAAATATTTTATGAGAACCACCTGATCCTGAACCACAAAATGACATTTGCGGAAAATAAAAAGACTTAAACCTGGTCAATTATGGTTATATTTTGTACTGTATATGTATATATATGTGACACAAGTGCTTAAATCTATTGAATCAAAGGCTAAATTTCACCAATATTGTATCTGTTGAACCCACATAAAATATTAGGTGTTCATGGCTGAAAAGGTCCATTTATTTTGCCACTTTCTCAGTTAACATTACAGTAAACATCCAATAACAAACATTACCTATAACTTGTAAATGTTTAGGCTTTACATATTAAAATATAGTAAAAAACTGTTAGGATCATCTTCTCTTCTACTGTAAAAGAGCCGGCTTTAGTACCCCTGGAAAGAGAGAAAAAAAATGTTATGGCTCGGCATTACAGTTGTGTTCGGGATAAATCTATTTTCATTATCAGTAAAAAAGATAACATTCTGTCATCAACTTACCTCTATAACCTCATATATCCAGCTTAAGAACTCAGCCACTTTAGTGTAAACCCCAGGATGGTTTGGCTCAGCACAGCCTGTCCCCCAGCTAACAACTCCAACCAGTCTCCACACACTCTCATCCTGGCAAACCAGAGGACCTCCGCTGTCCCCCTGAGCAAAAGAAGACCCCTTATTACAGTATGTCTCGTTTAAAGCTTCTATGAACATAATGTAAGTACAGATAAAGCTCACCTGACAGGCATCTACTTTTCCCTCTGTGTATCCTGCACAGAGCATCCGAGCTGTGATCTCTCCATTATACATGCAAGAGCTGTTGCATTTCTTTGTGCTTATTAAAGGAACAGGGGCTTCTTTCAGAACTTCTGGTATATTAACTTAAAAAAAAAAAAATGAAGCATAACAATTATTTAAGAACAGGAAAATGAACCACATTGATTTCCTGTTTAAACTGTGCCAGTGACCACTAGAGGGCATCCTCTCCACCTATTTGTATATCTCTGAGCAGTTTATTGATGCGTTTATGAAAAACTGTCATGTTTTATTAATAAAGTATATTTTAGGCATAGTTAAATCAAGAGAACCATAATTCTGCCAATACTTTCTTATACACATCAAAAATGGCAACAAATTAATTTGAATGATTTCAATTTCACAAATTTATTTGGATTTAGGTGTACCTTTTGGATAAAAAAAAAAAAAAAAGAATCAGCAGTTGTATTTTGTTGTGTTCAATCCTCAATGCAGGAGTCAAAGGGACCATAGCGAACAGTATTGTACTTATTTAAACATATAACCTATTTATTAACATATAGCCTATTTGTTAAAAGAATAGCTGTACCATCATCTGGCCGTGTATATCCCCAGCCAGAGATCCAGCACTGGGTTCCTCCTGGCAGATCATGGTCAAACTGGGGTAGGCATACAGGTCTGATGGTGTCTAAATATACAAAAAATATATTTTATATTTATAAAATAACTATATAAGGTGAATCACACATCAAATGTAAAGACGAGTCACATGTAAAGATGAACTGATATCTATTTTTTTGCTGTGTTCAAGCTTTTAAAAAGGAGTGAGATCCATACTAAAGAGTAATCCACACACAGTAAGATCCATTAAATCAGGAACACAGGAAAAAAAAGAAGAACAGGAACTTAAGTAAAGCTAACACGGGAGAACACACTTTTACAAATCTTTTATAAAAGCTATAGAACTGTGGAAGGTGAACAAGGGAGCGCACGGGTGATTACAATGAAGAAAAAAAACAAAAGGCTAATCCTGACAAAATGTTTTATCATTTTATATGTGCAGTGTAAAGTTTAAAAGTTAACATTTATGATGATTTGATGGACTGTGTAAAAGTGCTCATTCTGCCTCATCAAACACAATAAACTAACTTTAGGGTGTAGCTTGTGCAGTGACAAAATGTGATCTCTAATTAAACCTTTAGTTTACTTATCATAATTTTGTACTGATTTGGCTTAAAATAAATAAAAAGACAGACCTCAAGCATATATTCACTAATCCAGACACCTCATAAAATTATTCTCACTTAAATGAGATAATAATACAAATCATCCAACCTGAAAAATTCAAAGGAGCTCTTAATTTCACCAAAGCGATGTCATTGTCATGAGTCCTATGGTTGTAGTTCTTGTTGTATATGATCCTCTCCACAGCAAAGCCTTGATACTGGGCTAGCTTAGCTGAATTACTGGTTAAAATGCCAGCATAAACTACCCAACTGGGGACTTGAGGAAGCCTGTAACTGCAAGAAAGGATACAAAACATCTTTCACTCACTTTCATTGATCATGCTATTGTGCTATTTTGCCTGTCATCTCCTTAACTAGTTTTGTAATCACTACTAGACATTTTTAAACCTATTGTCAACATAAACTGTTCACCATTTCAGTGAGGCACAAAAGAAGCAAATAAACAAAAAATCCCTAAATCCAGGCTAATATTAGTGATGACAAAGCTTTTTCAGTGACTGGTTTAAGTATGTGGAATGCTCTCATTAATATTAGACTGAATTTTATATATTTAGATTTTAGAAAGGATAATTTTACCTCGACTAGGTTAGACTCAACTCGAGTCGCATCATCTGAATTTACCTCTACCTCACCTTAGCTTGCCTTACTGTGCCTCAAATCAAATCACATCACTTAAAATCACCTAACCTTATCTCACTGCACCTTACCTGACCTCTGCACACCTTGCCTCAACTCGCATTACCTCATCTCACCTGAACACACCTAACCTCATCTCTCCTCGCCTACACTCAACTCATATCACCTCAACTTAGCTCAAGATATCTCACCTCACCTTATGTGACTTCAGTACACCCTACCTTTGCTCACCTCACCCCTACTTGTCTCACCCCCAACAACTCACCTCAATGAACCTCAACTCATCTAAACTTACATTATCCAACCTCACCAAACCTAGGATCAGCTGATGACCTCAGGTCACCTCACCCTACCACATATCAACTCACCTCAACTATCCTCAACTCAAGTCACATCACCTGACTTAACCTTACCTCAAACTTACCTCTCCCCACCTCAAACCGACTCATGTCAATTATCACCAACCTACCTCAACTCATCTCACTGCACTTTACATGACCCCACCTCACTTCATGTCACCTTGTCTCACCTCAACTCACCTCATCTCAATCCAACTAAACTCAAATCAACACATCAATAAACTTCCTTTGCCTCACCTCACTTCAGCCCACTCACCTCGCAACACCTCACCTTGACTCTGAGGCCTGATTACAGGCATTGAAAGTAGACCACATGTAGAGGTGGAAACCATTTTTACACATGATTTGTAGTTTATATATGTTGTTTATACAAGCAAGAGAAACAGAGAATCCTGATTTTCTCTCAAGATCCCAGATCTTATAATTATTTACATTTAAATGTAAGACCTTATAAAACGTACTTGTGAACACAATGTGCAGCTGTAACTATCCACTGGCTCGTAATGATGGATCCTCCGCAGATGTGCCGGTCATTATAGTAGAGGCTCACTTGCCAAGGCCATCGACCCAGTGTGGCTTCCACTCCTCCGATTATCCTGGGTAACTTTGCTCTAGTGCCACACTCTACAATGAAGTAACTAACACCAACTCAGAACCAAACAGACAGGTTTACTTGATGTTATTGATTTTAAACTGAGGGTAAACTCACCAAAGCATTTCAGTGCAATAACCTTTCCTGTGCTACAGCTTCCCCTAAAACAAAAATAAACAACGTCTGCAGGGTAAAAAATGTGCATGGCATCACAAGTCAATATAAAAAGCATGTCTCCTCACATGAGATCACATCTTCATTCTAGGTTATTTAGATATAGTAGTCAGTAAAACATTGCATTACTGTCCTTGGTGAATGCATGATACCAAGGATGCATTTGTGTCATGTGACCTCTTTAGCAACGCCATCTTTGCAGGCACGCTGTAGTGCACATGTTACAAAGGTCACATAAAAATACTTATCAATTTCCCCCACAAATTTTAATCTGTTAGAACCATGGCTCTCAGTAGCTTTGAGGCCAACTGGTGGCCATTGAGTATAGGAGTGATACACACCTTTCAAAATGAATGAATATTAAGGATAACAGGAGAAAGAAAAAGCTCAAGAGTAGAACCACAAAGTTCAATGAGAAGTGTTAGCGGTTTTATTATGCATATCTTTGAGGAAGTTTCAGTTACAGACTCCAGAGGGTCAGAGTTATTTGCTTACTTCACATGGCCACCGTTTTAAGAATGACAGAGAGGTTGAAGATATTTAATCATTTATGTTGAAAATTGGGCTGAAAATATACGTTGAATCTCACAGGCTGCTATATTGAATTAATTCTACATCACCAGTATAAAAAGTAATGTTAAACATATTACATTATTAATCAGATACAGCATCGAAGTAAGAACGAACAGTAAGACATAATTTCTCTAGATTTTCTTCATACTTTCTTGCCAGAGCCTCTCTTTCATTCATAAAATGGCAGCCGTGTGAAATAAGTGAATTGATAATCAGGTTTCTAAGATCATGTGAAACCCATGTGAGGGTAAACCCATTATAAATTGAGTCCAGATTAATAACTATACTCTCTTTAAACATGTTTACAGTAATGTTTGTATTGGAATGAAAGCCTGATCTAGTTTATTTGATTTGACGGAAAGTAAACATGCACACAAACCAAAAAGAGCCCTCAGATCACTTTGATTAAATAAATTAGAGTTACAACAGATTCATTCCAAGCTGGGAAAATGTTATTATACTGTCCTCAGATGGAACCAGCTTACAGAAGAGACCCAGGGTGCTAACACCCGAGTCAGATTTAAATTCAAGCTAAAAGCATGTCTATTCGAATGAGCTTTTACTGACCAATGTCCGAACAGTTCTATCTCTGCGAGTTTCTCTATTTTGAACATTACGGTTTAAAGTAAATGAGATATTATTAAACTTACTTAAATTGCATTTCTTTCTGGGTGATTGTGTTTTATCTATTTTATTTCCACTTTCTTAACTTTCCGTAAAGCACTTTGAATTACCAAAATTAAATCTGTAAATTCTGCTTAAACATACCTCAAATTCCTCAAAAGCCACATGTATACTATTCTTGACAGTCTGTTTGGCTCATAAATGCTGGTAACCTTGGCTTAAATTTTATTCTTTGCAAAGGTTTAAAAGAATGATTCTAGCAGAGTAAAGAAATAACTGACAGCGAGTTGATTATACTTGATTATACAACACACTCGTAAAAAAAGACACGTTTCTTTCTTACCTGAATCGCCACAATCTCTCCAGATTGCTTTGGTACTCTGGTGTGATTTGGATAAATCCTTCTGTGTAGTTAGGTCCAATATCAGTCAGATTCACCCCTTTGTGCTTTGATAATCTAAGAGAAGGGGAATATTTGACCGTAGACATTTGGATTTCTGTTTAAATCTTTAAACTTAAAAAAATCTTAAACTCATGTCAGATCTCATTCAAATATCAGAGACATATGATCATTTTTTAATACATTTGATAGAAACAGAAGTTTAGCAACAGAGCTCCTCTCACATGGGCCATTCCTCCCAGTCACATCCCTCCAGATGTAAGAAAGCTGGGTATTCTGCACCGTCATTTGACCCATAAGCACAAACAACAGTGAGAGACCTATCCCCGACCCGAAGGTGCAGGGAAGCAGCTCTCTCAACTTCAACACATGCAGTGGGTTCCAGAGCCCAGGTTGTGTGTCGGGATGGGCCAATATATCTCTAGATGATACCTGCACACGCTCAGGCTCTATACTCCCAGTGCAGTGACAATCAATGACCTTAAAGCTAGATTCCTTGTCCCTGCCTACGACTGACACCCATTCCATATTGCTCCAAGTCCTTATGATCCCTTCTGCAGTTGGAGGGTCCATGGCATGTGAGTTCCATGTTGCTCATTTAGGCTAGGGCCTTGTCTCAGGTCTTGATGGTTTATTTTCCATCAGGTGGTTTAAACAGCTCTTTGTTTGGCCAATCACCTAGGACTTGTTTAACTTGGCAAACCCTATAAAGGGCATGTAGCCATGGACAACTCCTGGGATCATTCAGGTATGCAAACCCCTCCAGTACATACTGGGAATCCATATCTACACTACATAGATTCTTGGTGCCGCTGGAAGCCAGTGCCATTACAAGCTGATGTTCACATCCAGGAGGATCCAGATGGTCCAGATCTGAAGCGCCGTCGAATTCTGCCCAGCATCATGGAGTTGATTGCATCACCAGGGTCGAATGCTGCAGTTCTATTCTATTGCATTTTTTTAAATTGCTCTTTCACAGCATGGATCCTAACATTTGTCGTATACATGAATATTTAGGGGCCAAGCAGCAAAGCTGCGAAGGCACCTATTGTGTTTGTTCCGTTTCTTCCTATTATTATTATTCCTCCTTCTTCTTCTTCTTCTTCTTCTTCTTCTTCTTCTTCCGTAATGAAGTCAATGGGAACCTTATGAACCGTTTGCGGGAAAGTTATGAAATTTGGCCCACTTACTGCCAAGCCTCTGACCTATAAGCTGACCAAATTTGAAGTCTCCAAACCAAACCGTCTAGCGCCACCAATAGGCCAAAGTTTACACCCATGTTTATGCTAATAACTTTTGAACCGTAAGTCGTATAAACAAAATTCCACTTCCCACTGATTCCTTGGCTCAAGACGAATCGACCTGACCCTATGACGTCATTTTCCGTCATGCAAATTTTTCCGCCATTTTGAATTTTATGAAAAACCCACTTTTGCTAACTCCTCCGTGGCCGTTTGTCCAAACTTCGCGAAATTCGCTCCACATCATCAACTGACTATGCCGAACATAAATTTATTTCTTGGATTTTTGAATAGTCAAACCGTTATCGAATTATCAGCGAATGATTCTTACACAAAACTCGCAAAAATGATTGTAAGGGAATAACTTCGCAACGCTTTAGCCTATATACACCAAACTTTGTCTATGTTGTAACACCTAAGATGTGAGACTGCATGCAGTGTTTCGTCACTCTGCCCCCTAGTGGTCCGGAGATATAAAAAAATTGGCATTTCGGCCTGTATTTCCCAAACCGTTTGTCCAAAATTCATAAAATTGGTATCAGCGCATTTGGAGCATCAAGCCGAGTCGAACCATGTCCATTTTTACTGTGTCGGCCATTTTGGGTGTCGGCCATTTTGAATTATGCCAAAAAATGCTGTATTTCAAACATACTTTACTTTGAAATTCTGAAAGTTGTTGAGCATGTTTGACACCATGCCCTGAAGGGACTCAACAAATTTTACGCCAGCGCCACCTTGTGGTCAAAAGATATAAACAATTTTAGAAAAATGCTAATAACTTTTGCTAGCTTTAGCCTATTGTCAAAAATCTCATCCAGTTTTGTTCCTTAGGTCGAGCTGAAAACATAGATATAAAATTGACCATAATTTATTGAACTTCCTGTCTGCCATGTTGAATTGGCTTAAAACATTACTTTTTCTAACTCCACCCAGACGGTTTGACCGATTCTCACCAAATTTGAATCGGAACATCCATAGACCTTGCTGGGAAAAAGTTATTCGTAGCGTGTTGATTGCTTTTACCGTTTTCGATAAGAGCCATGACGATTTTAATGCCGTCGAGTCAAGTGGTTACCGAAGCTGTATCTCTGCAACCGTTTGCCATATTGACACCAAATCAGTACCAAAGGCTGACCCCAAAACAAAAGTTACTAAGAGCGCCACCTAATGGTCAAACTTCATAAAATTTTAAATAGTGCTCGATTTAAATTTTTTTGAGTCGATTTCATGTCTTTTGTTTGTATTTTGATGGTGCTTCTGCTCACGTTTTGCCTACTGGATGCTTGGCCCCGCATTACTGCTTGCAGTTATATTCTTTTTTATTTTTGCAGTTTTTCCATGGGAAAAGGAGCATCAGTACTCTGCAATATATTCACCATTTGACAACGGGAATACAGTTGAGCTGACAAGAGAGTGAGCAAATGATGACAGAAGTTTCATCCACGGCTGAAGCATTCCTTTAATAATGGCTGAAACACGTGCTCATCATGCTTTGGATTAGAAATGACTTCAAAGTAGGTTTCAACGTTGCTGTCAGTCAGTGAATGCTTGACCTACAGAAAACAGCCACAGCTGCTGGTGAAGTGAAAGGTGCTGAGAGCTAAACGTGTGCTGTGTGATTGAGCTGTCATCGTGCTCACCTCAGATAGCCCAGCTGTCGACATACAAGTGTTCCCAGAGATGCGTTCCAGCGCTCGTAACACACAGGCAGCCACATCTGCAGCTTCTCCAGCTGGATCTCCAAAAGAGAGTTCTCCGCACTGATCCTGTAAAACACTGAGCCTCATTCAGTCAAAATCATTGCTCAGACTATACGGTATACACACAGCAGCAGGATAGATAGCACAGGAAAGTGTGTGTGAACAGCTTGGAAAAGGTGTCAAATGTTCTCAAGAAAATGAAATCACATGGTTTGGGGGGCATTAGGTTTAGCCCTGCACAAAAAGAACATTCAATGATCTATTTTAAGCATGGGTGACAGAAATACAATAAGAATATTCATCCAAAATATTTGCCAATATGGGGAAAGAACTTGTTTACTGCACTTGTTAAACACTTGTTAAATAAGAAAATAAAAGCAGATTGTGAGTAGCATATTTGTTTTAAACCAGTTTTAAAATATAAATAAAATATTGCATGACGGAGTTCATCATTTTGGAATAATGTTGCATCTTTTGTAATTGAAATTACATGTTGGATATTCATAATTGTTTGCAATCCAAATAAACTACTGCTCTGATGTTCATGCCGGTAAAAACTGCTCTTTATTTTGTATTTTTTTTTTTTTACTAAAAGTTTTCTACAGAAATAATATAATAAAAGAAAACATATATTGAAAACAAAAAAGTCTTAAAAACAAGTTTTGACAATATTTTTTATATATTTTTAAATACATATGTGAAGAGCTAAATTAATTCAATTAGTAAAATAGGAATAGAAATTCAAAACATGTAAATGGATGTAAGCTACTTGTTTTTTTGGTTATTATTTTTTACTCTAGGCACTGTTTGTCAATGGGGCAAACTGAAAGGCTGCTGCGCTGTTTACCCGTCCTGTTGTTGTCAACTCGACACACAAAGGCATGAGTGAAATACCTTTCCTGGACTCGCTCACACTGACGTCCTCGGTCACATTGCAGAAAGACGTGTCTTTGGTGTCGCCCAGACTCGCAGGGCTCTGAGCTGAATTTGGCCTTAAGAGAAGCTTAACTAGACGAGGATGTCAGAAGTTCACAGCAGAAATGAAAAATTTTTAAACTCCAAAGGGGAATAAAAACCCAGAGATGATGGAAACAAATGCTTTGAATTACAGATTTTTTTTTACCTATGAACCAGACCCCGATGACGACACCTCCCAGTAGACACAGCACACACAGAGCAGCAAACACTCGCAGGAGTTTACGGGGAGACACTTTGCCAGACACTGTACACAGCACACATTGGAGAGTTGGAATTTGGTGGTAAACAATTATGATTCGATTTCAACTGAGAGTTATTTCCAATATTTCTTCCCATACTTACATTTATGCATTTAGTAGATGCTTTTCTCCAAAGCGACAGTTAATCATAAAACGTGCTTGTAGAAAAGGTTTTTGCAATCTCCTGAATCAATTAACCCTTAGAAGGCTCTGCATGCAGTGGTGCGTGCGCCAATCACATGGGTGTTTTGAATTAAGTAGGAATGGTGCGACCCAGCTATTGTTTAATTTTGATTTCAAATATTATGTGTAGGTTTCAGAAAGTTCTGTGCCATGTAGTGGTGAAAAGAAGGAATAACCATTGGAAGTACAAGACCTGTGATATGGCTTGTGTTTTTCGAAGTTCTGGAACAAAAAGTGCTTGGAACAGTGTATAAGGTTTAGGAGAGCTTTGCCTGTGGTTTTTGATACATTTTTTTTACATTGTTTTGACTTTTTCTGTGCTTTTTGGGGGGATTTATGAATTTTTATTTTGTCTTAACACTTGATTTTTGTTACAAAAAATATAAAACAGTTCGTTCTCAGTTTCTGTGATTTTTTTCCTGTAAAAAAATGACAAAACTTACTAATAAGAATTGTATTTTTTGTACAGTTTCAAGTTTTTTGTGGATTTATTGTGCAATGAAAAAAAATTGTTAAAAAAAAGAAGCAGGGTTTGAACAAAAAATTGATATCAATCATTATCGCAAAAAAATGTGGTGGGGATGTACCAATGCAAGAGCTTATTGAGGTAGCATGATGCTGATCCTGCGACCGTTCTGTACGTGAGCATGGGCTGCAGTGGGGAGCCAGTGGAGAGACTGCAGAGAGGAGTGACATGGCTTCTATGGGATCTGGGTTTTATGAAAACCAGTTAAGAGGTCTGATGGAAGAATTGAGAAGTGTAAAGGAGTAATTTAATCTAGATATGACCAGGAGTCGTACAGACTTACATCTTCAACTGTTTTCAAAGTCTTCATTGAACTCTACGGAGTGTGGTGCTATAAAGACAAAAACGTGTTGAAATGAACTCTGTGGGAGTTTAATCAACAACAAACAAAAAAAAGAACACATATAAACCAGAGAAACTGGCAACCATCAGTTTATAAACATCTTTCAGATGTTCTGAAAGAATGTTTAACCATAAGGAATTAGAGAAACTGGGAAGAAACATTACATTTATTCTGTTTTAGTAGAATCTGATTCAATTGAAGGTGATGCTTTGAACATTACACAATGCAATTGTTAATAGAGAACTTTTGCAAATCCTAGAGAAGCAGTAGATGTCGGCTCAGGGGTGTGAAGGGTAAAGACTTTAAGACACTCACCTGGCTGGAGAAAATGCTGGTCTCGAAGACAGCTGGGATTATTCTGGCTCATCTTGACCCCCACATCCACCTGCAGATGTTCTGGATGAAAAGACTCGGCGACTGCTACAGGGTTCTCAATCACTGCCAGTCCATCACCCCTGAGACTCTGACATAAACACACTCACATCATAAACCACAGCCCAAAAAAATGTTCAGTGAGGGAAAGAAGTATTTGAACCCTGTTTTTTTTTTACAACACTGTACAAAATGTTTCAAAACCCCTATGAATTCTGAGCCTCTTGTGAAGGAAGAATAATCTAGTTATCTTTCTGCAACAGTAATTAAAAAATAATCCCCAAAATCTCAATCGTTAGAAGAATAAAGAGCAGTCAAAGGATGTTAGGACTTTGGATGCAAGACAGAAACAGAGATTTAACTACAGTTCTTGTAATTTTAGAAAACATATACTATTTGGAAGTACCACAAATACAGTAAGTTTTCCATCCGGCTCCATTCATTGATTACTGCTTACCTGCGAAACCAGATGGACAGATGGCTTTACAATCAAAAACAAAGCAAACAGGCAAAACTACAGTGATAAAGGTCCATAGTTGGAATGCACAATAGCTGTTAACACTGACCAGCATTTGCCTTGTGAGTGAAATAAGTTCCTCTTAAGGTGAAGTTGTTGAACATCTGATTGATTCAGAGGAGAACTGGTTGAATGCTGTCAAATATGTATTTCACTCGTGTATTATGTAATCAGCACATTGTGTTTTCCAAATGCGTTTACTTCTTTTCCTGACTTCAGTGAGTTCCATCATTTAAACTGACCATGCAATCTGAACAAAAGTGATTTTTTTATGTGATGTTAAATTAGTTTAAAGCATAATAAAATAAGTTTAAACTAATTAAATAAACTATCAGTAGTCAAAATTGAGAATGACAAGAACCAGTAGTGCTTTTATTTTGCTGGTGTGATATATCAGAGTGAACCTTTTTCATTTGGAACAAAATTTCTAAATATAGAAGTAATAATATATCACCAATCAAGTTGATTTGGAATAAAAAGTCTATTTGTAACAGTTTACTTGTAATATTTGGATGGCAATTGTAATTTAAATAGCCTATGAGCATACATTATTTAATTTAAAATAAGCATTTGACCAGCAACAGCATTCTAGCAGCCATTCTCTAAGGAATAAAATGTCTGAGCATGCACGTTAAGTAACATCCACGACTCAACAGAACGTCTCTAAGAGAGTGAGTGCGAGGAACTGACCATGTTTTCAGTTGTTTGTATCCAGGGGTTTCCTCTGGCTCATCTTCTCTCCTCCATCACAGCAGAGATGCTCTCACACAGCAGCAGCTCTCCCACCACAGAGCAGAATGCAACGCTGGACTTTCACTTCATAAAGAGACAATGAGGTCAGCAGCCGAGCAAAGAATGAACCTGTTGTTTGACCATCAGGGTCATGAGGCCTATCTGGACCGCCTGAACTGCCAAACACCTCCAAAGGCTTCCCTCTGTCACTGTGACAGAGAGAGTATCGCACCTCCTTCTGCTGCTCTAAGCGAGAGGGGCACGCTCCTGAAGAGTCAGTTCATGTTTTCTGAGAGAAGGATTCCAGGATATTAATGTGTCTTACTTTCAAGGATACAAAACTTCTGGAATTACAGGAATTCTGGAACCATTGTACATTAAGAGCATTTAAATATATAAAAAGATTTAATATCAAATCCTCTCTCTTCCATCTGAATCTTTTGATGTTTTTAGTTACCTTTATTTTTTTTTCAATTTTTCCTTCATGTGAATTAAATACTGAGGAGTGAATGTAAGGGTAAATGGTGGGCCTTGAACTGGCAACCGCTCCGAGGTGTTCCATGCATTTGTCAAATGTTAGTCAAAGATTGGCACCAGCAGAACCCTGTGAACCTAGTGACAGCCAAACCATTTTTGTTTGATTAAAATTGATTGAACTCTGAGTCTTTGTTTTTTATTGTTAGATATATAATTTGGAACATTTTGTCCGAAGCTGGTCAGTGGTTTTGGAGTTTGTGTGCTCCCCATGTTCTTGAGTTGCCATGTCCTTCAGGTAAATTAAATACGTAGGAATGAATGCAAGAGTAAATGGTGTGCCTTTATCTGGCAACCGCTGCAAAATGCTCCCTGCCTTTCATCAAATGTAAGACAAAGATTGGCTCCAGCAGATCCCTGTGAACCTAGTGACAGCCAAACCATTTTTGTTTGATTGTAAATTAATTGAAAACTGAGTCTATGTTTTTTTTGTTTATATTTAAGTTGGAACGTCTGATTTGAGACCTGTCAGTGGTTTTGGAGTTTGCATATGCTTAGGTTCCCATGCCCTTCATGTGAATGAAATACTCAGGAGTGAATGAGAGGGTAAATGGTGGGCTTTGAATTGGCAATTGCTCTGAGGTGTTAACATGTCGTTCCTCAAATGTTAGTCAAAGATTGGAACCAGCAGAACCCTGTGAACCTAGTGACAGCCAAAGAATTTTTGAGAATTTTAACCCATGAACATAGGATTATGTTGAGAAATAGCATAGATTAGATTACTTTATATCTTGCTCTAAAAAAATCCTCTATAATTTCCTGTGATAAATGCAAAAAAAATATAGATATTTTCCAGCAGTCTCCACCAGACCGATTTTGAAATATTTACATCTCATTTACGCTGTGTTTCCTAGGAGAAAAAGCACATTTGTGCCCTGTGATGCAAAAGTGATTACAAACTTTAGAACAAAAACATTGAAATTCCTGTCAACATTTAATTTACACAAGAGGTTTTTAAATCAGGGTTTACATTAAACTTGCATTTGTGTGAACCAAAAATAACATTTGTTCTTGGTGTAGACAATAACATATACAGCGGAGAGAGAAACCATTAAAAAGTATTACAAAAAATATAAAGTAAACATACATGAATTGTCTCATGTAACATTGCAAGACAATTATTTGACATTAACTCGTATTTTTATTCCAAGAAAACTCTGTGCAAGGATTGTGATTGGGTTTTGTAATGCTCATTACACCATGGAAGGTTTTTATGTCTTGTATTTTGTGCTTATTGCAACTGAAAATTCCACAGAAGGCATAATATTTTAGAGCATTATAAAACTTTTTATCTCGTAATCCATACACTAGCGGACTCAGGCAACGAGGCAAGATCCAAAACAATATGAAATTTACAAATTTCACATTAAGAAACAACATCAGATCAACTTTCAAAGTAAGAATATCAATGTAAGGAGTTATAAGTTGCATCGTACCCAGAATGAGCTGAATACCGTGGAGAAAAACAGTTTTGAGACCTTTATAGGTTGATTTCTTGTTATCGGCAGATGCAGATCTGGCTGCAATGGTAATCTTGATATAAGTGCTACCAACAGTACATAACATTATGACGCATAAGAGCTGATGACCTGTAGCTCTCATATCTGCCAGCCATTGCACCTGTAACATGACGTCCAGGCTACACACAACATACGTGTTCATGGCAGCGGGGGGTGTATAAGTGAAGGAGATGATGAACACACAAAGAGGGATGATAGAACTGATGCCCCAGACAATCAAAAGCCCAATGAACATGTTTTTGGGAGAAGAGATGCTGGAGTGTCTTAAAGGCAGACAAATGGCCACATAGCGCTCCAGACACATCGCTCCGAGAGTCACAGGAGAACAAATGCTGAGCCAGCCCATAAGTGTACAGAAGATATAGCATGAGACGATATGAATAAAGCACTGATAGGCTGACCCCACAAGTGTTAAATCGGCAAACAGCATTAGAGCAGAATCGACAAACAGAGTCTGAGCGAACAGAATGTAACGCGTGTCCCTGAAGGTCTCTTTCTTCAGAAAGGTGAAAATCATTAGTCCGTTAACATAAAGAAGAATTCCCACCAGCACTTGAACCACCAAAGACTTTTCTTTTAAAGCTATAGAAAGAGCCACGCTGCTCAGGCTGCTGCTGGAGTTCATAATGAGACGTAAAAAAGCCTCATGAAATCTGAAGGTGAAAGAATATCAGAGCTCTTTGAGTTTTTATAGGGTGGTGGGTGGGCTGGCCCTGATGTCTTTCTGTCATGGGTTCAGATGTTTCTATGAGCACAATGTTGATTTCATCATTACATAAAAACAAGAAAATTGCATCATTAACTATTTTATTTATATAATAAACAATTTCCTTTCTGTGTTTGTACATTCGTTATTGAGGTTGGTCAACAAGGTGTCGTCCTAGCACCATCAAGTACAATTTCTACAGCCTTCACAATAATGGCTGATGTTAATGTATTTTTTTTCTTTAACAACATTCAAAAACTAACCTTTATTTTAAGGCAGGGCAGGCAATTTTTCAAAAGCATGTCAGAAAACAATGTTGAGAGCTTATGGGCAGCCAGTGGTACCAAATGTGTCAAATTTATGTTGTGGGCATTACAAAATGAATTTCATAACCTTACATACAGCCAGAGCATGTGATAAATGAATGGTACTCACTTACAGTCTCACACATAGTAACACACATAGTTTTCACTTATTGATGACACAGCAGACTCTGATATAACCAATGCATGGTCTATGGTGTCAGGTGTTTCATGTGTGGTGCCTACCACATTTTTAATAAGAACCGACTGAATCCTTTAGTTTCTGGTCTTCACATCACAGCCCTTGTGGAGTACAATGGACAAAGTGTTCATGATGTCACTCTCAGCTTTCGGGAGAACGGTTATGAAGATAAAAGTGGGCGTAGTCAAGACTGCCTTGACCGAAACACAGCCGACACCGGAGGGTATCGATACCGTGTGCCAGCCGAAACCGAGTGCAGATACAAGACTGAACCAAGACAAGGCCGACAAACAGATAGCTTTTCTCAATTGAAAACAAAGAATAATAATAATAATGCTTTATTCTTTATTTTACAACTCAGTGCACTCTTTTTCTGCTATTTTGTCTATTTTTTAGGCAACAATTAAAAAAACTAATTTTTAACATCTATATCTCTTGCCTACATTTATTGAATTCAACACTTTGTCAATGAAGTAGTTAGAAATAATAATACCAGCAGTTCTCACCTATGACCATTTTTATGAGAACTTTGTATGTGCCCGGAAGACATCCACATTAATTGGACGTCTAGAATTTACATCTATAAATTGCACACAGCGTACATATGTATTTTGTGTGCGTAATATCTGCAGATTTTTAAATTGTTCTCTGAATCTCTGCAGCATAACTAACATTACAGAGCACTCGCAATGTTGGTGAGAAAATAAATAACAAAATGCTGTTGCTTGTTTTGACAAAATATGATAATAATTGCTGCTAAATTTATTTTTGAAAAGAGGCTGGAAAAATATAGCTTCTAGCATTGTTTTATGTGATGAAACCGCTTGTGGCTTGCTTTTTGTTCTTGGATTTAAATCAACAGGATACCTGTGCAGCCAAGACCGAGATCAGAGACAGTTGAGACCGAGACGATACCGAGATCACAAAAAATCGTGACTGTGACAGGACAGAGACTACAGAAAATGGGTCTACAACGCTACATTGCCAGACATTTCCTTCTTGGTGAATTATCAGCAGAAAGTTGACAATAGGCTAAAAGCAGTGTGTGGGCATGCTCAGCAAAGATGACAAACTCAAAAGCTGTGACCAAGCTCTTAGGTCAGGCGTAGGGTTTGAGATCATATCATGGTTTGAGATGAAGATGAAGCTATTGGAATCGGCTCCCCTTGACATGAGCTTTAAAAGACCATTCAATGAATAGAATTAGCTTCTGTATTAGCATTACGAGGTTTCCACTTGATTCCCTCTGCCTTAAACCCATCACTGCCCGCATAGAGTCAATGGCAGCACTTTGGCATTTGGCTCTACATTTTCAACAGTTTTATTAATATCAAATAATTTCTTTGAATATAGATTGTACGTAAAAACAATCTTTATGTCTGCATGTTTTCTTAGACACAAATCAGTCTAGACCTAAAATCCACAGAAATAAGCAAAAATGTGTTAGAATTAAATGGTCTACATCTATTTTAGAAAAAGCAGTATTAGTCAATCAATCCATTCAATCAACAAAGTGATGGAGGGATGCTAATATCCAGCGATAGAGATTTGGTGGCTAATCTTGGTTTATCTTAACATTTCCTTAAGTCTGTTGATGATTTAAAGGAAAAAACAAGTGCAATATTTTAAATATTGAACTACAGTCTAACCTGCTCAACCTGTTCAGGGTGTAGCCCTTCTCTCTCAAATGTGAGACACTTTTTGAAACAAAAAAAAAAAAACTGTTTAAACTCTCACATATCAAATTTCAACGTGGACTAAAATCCTCTAAATGTGACATCAGATGACTTTTCCTATAGGTTGATTAGGGCAGGATTAATTAGGGCAGACACTTATTTACAATTTGGCCGTGTTCAGAATTCTCTGTTGACCACACTATGGAATACCTCTGAACAAGAGGCTATTTTATATTCCACCAGATGGCAGTAGACATATATGCACACCACTCTTGCCACTTCATGCTAAAACTTTCCAGCAATTTCTAAAAATGAGGATTATTTCTAAAGATGATAGCAAAGACTAGTGGAAACTACAGTGATTTTCACTGAAATACGATACAGCAGCGTGTGATTATAGTTGAAATTTAACATCAAGTGGTAAGACCAGACAAAACATCTTAACAATGACAAGATAAAAGCTGTGATAAAAGCTGTGATAAATTAAAACAAGTGCTTGATTTTTTTTCTACCACAAAGGTGAGCCGCATACGGAATACGGAAAACCTTTTACTGAGGGAGAATTAATTAATTAAGAAGTAGCGAGATTTTGGTTATGTTTGCCTGGTTTGTAACACTGTGGCCCCAACGATTGAAGGCAGAGAACAAAAGGTCACAAAATTTGTCATTTGCGTTACCTGTGATGAATCTTCAAATATAAAAGTGGTGATTTTGATAAATTGTTTCAAACATTGACTGCAAAAATTAATGATTTACGGCTGAATGATCAGCCACCAACATTTGATCTCTGAAACACTGAAAGGCCATAAGTGGACGGGTGGATTTTCAGTCCCACAAAAAAAAAAAAAAAACGTGAGTAAAAGAAAAGGGTGCTTTCCACTGCGAGGAATCATTAGTGTCCGTGGGATGTTTTTACTAAAGACATCATTAGAGCTCAAGGGTCATTAGAACGCGTCATCTGTTCAGTCTGTCCCATCTTAACATCTGGCAGGTAGTTAATGTCTCAGTCACACTGATTGCTTTCAAGAACAACAGGCGTATTAGCAATTAAAAGGCTAAATAGAGAGCCTGTTTTAATAATTAATGACAGTGTTTATTACTTTCATCAAACTTAATGAGTCACTGAGGGTTAAAAGCCATTCCACACGTAAACAGCTGAATCACATGGGATGAAGTTGCTGTTTGACTGGCATTCTCTCAAAACATAAATAAATACATATAATAAAATATAACAGTACAACAGTATAAAATATATAAATAAAATGAAATTCATTAATTCTGTGTGATGTAGTGGCTAATTTATGTAGGCTAATTTATATCATGATGAGGTTGTTAAAGCTTGAGTGAAGTACTGGATGTATTAAATTATTGTGGATTTTTTGTACGTTATTTTATGGATGAATTGATACCATTACCAACATTAAAAGTTCTGTTTGCTAACCTCTCATTTCACGTCAAACCCGTTTCCATTCCAAGGAGGACACTTTGGAAAGACATTTTAACTTCTTTTAAATTCTTCACCTACCGAAGGTTATTGCAACAAAAATAAAGAAATAAAGTTGATTAAATGGGTTTATCTTTTTATGATAGAAAAGATTTGTAGAGGCTACATTCTCATTTGAGCAAAAATAAATGGAATCTTACATCTGCTAGACACCAATCTTTTTTAAAAACTTAAATCTAAAAGATGTTATTACTATCCTGTTATTACACTAGAACTAGTCTGCATTGACCTTTTTTTCAAACAAATGTTTACTTGAAATTATCGAACCTAATTTTATTATTTATACCTATTTTTATATTTATATAAAGGAATGATTGCATTTTAATGACTGTGGTTTTGCTGCAAGGCCACTCGGGGGCACACTCAGCAAGCCCTATAAAAAAAAAAAAACAAAGGAGCGCAACACTCCCGTTGAAAGTGAAGAAAGCCATCCAGCGGTTTGATTTTTCTGTTACAAGTTTATTATTGAACACTGACGTTTACAGAGATGTGTCTAAACCCACATAGAAAAGGAAAAGGAATCTACACCTCTATCTGCAGCATGAAAATCACCACACAGTGCTTCAAAACAGCATCTCTATATGCCGAAATAAAAACCATACTAGGCTATAATACAAAAATATCCACAAAACAAGTAACAATACTTTGGGCACCTTTGAAAAGTTACACAAAGAACTGGTGCTGAGGTAGACAATACAATAAAGTAAAACACAATGCATGTAAAACCATTTTGACCCCCACCAACACCGTCTTGTCTCTAGAACAAGGTGATTGGAGCAAAAATGGCAGTTTGGTCCCTTGTGGATCCTCAGTCCGAGTATTAATTTGTGTAACAATGGCACAAATGAAGGGAGCACTCAGTGACATGGCTACTTCCTGTCAGAAAGCAAAGAATAACACAGTGATGCAGCAGCAGGGATGCCAGGTCTTCACTTCCACACATGTTGACCTGTCCAAAATCTCAGCTGGGAGCTCTGTTAGGGTGTTGTTCTCAAAATATTAGTTTTGTAAAGTGAAGGCATCCCTACTTGCCTAAGAGCACAGTTTCAGATCAAGGTGACTTTGCATAAAGACACGAATACAGAGGGCTGATGTTTCCGATCATTTACAAAGCTAACCAGTGCATGTACTGGATGTATTTAACACTGAATAAGTCGAAACACGTTGACGGCACACACAAGAACCAGTACAGACCCTACAAGTGACTCAAATCTTACAGTGAGTGGTGAACACGATACAGACGCACAGACACAGCTTTCCTTCTTATGTCTTCCAGGTTACCCCGAAACTGTTTTAATCCTCTTGGCATTTACTCACACAGTCATTTTAAACTCAACATCTGGAATCATCACATTTTCAAATCAACAGAATCCCAGCAGCAAGGACAACAATATGTTTTACCAACATCTACAACTCGTGTTTGTCTAACATTGAAGAGAGAACTGTTAAACACTCAAATTAACAACAAGCTCAAATGCAAAAGATACTATAAAAAATATTCGCCTCACTCAAAATGAACAACAGGGTTCACACAAATCCCCGTACAAAAATACAAGATATTCCCTTCCAAAGTGCCGCTTTTGGCTCTTTTTGTGAGATTTTCACAGAAAAACCCATAGGCTATTCTTGTTTTCTACTTATCGTAGTTTCGTTTTCCCCTTAAAACTGCACACATCAATCTGTGACTTTGAAAAAAAAAAGTCCATATGAAAAGATAATTTTAATTCACATTGTTTCAAGTTTATTTCTTCAAGTATCTAATAACTAAATATTACGCTGAAATCATCTAGAATGTTTACATCTACCCTTTCAGGTTAAACACGTATCATCATGAGGAGTGTTTGATGAACAAACCGGGACTGTTTTTATCAAATGGAACTATGAGATTGGTGAAATTGCAAAAGAAAAGTGTGCTTTTGCTTTAGTGCAAAACTGAGAGAGCAGCTCAAGATAAACCTGAAACACAGCCCAGAGGCAGATATGCATGCTAGCCCAATGCTAAATGCTAAAACCCCACGAAGCGACGCCGAGAACTAGGAAGACTGCAGTTAAGATGTGGTCACATTAGAATGTTTTCTTAGTGCTGCTGTAGCTCAAATTAGCCACTGGTTCTCAAACCGTTGAAAATGTGTTGAGATTCCACTGAGATTTAACATTACTTTCTATACTGGTGATGTATATTCAATATAGTAGCAGCCTGTGAGATTTAATGTTTGATTTCAGCCCAATTTTCAACATAAATGATTAAATATTTTGGTAGTTGTTCCAGGTTTGTTATCAATGCCATGGATGTTTACTTCTAGTTCGGGTTTCTTAAATTTCTTTCATTCTTAAAATGGCGGCTGCGTGAAAAAGGTGAATGCTTTGGTATATGTATTTATCCTGAAAAATTTAGGGATTTCAGAAGGAATTAAACCAAAGTTGTTAAATGTCTAAACCAAAAGTGTCCAACCTTCTGGATGGTCCTTGGTTGATAAGCAACCTTTTACATTTACTACAGACATTGAGTGTAAGAACACTTAAAAAAGAAATATGCAAATTCAAATGACTTTACTGATGGCAAACTATTTAACATTTAGCTAGACAGCAACTAAACAAGCAATGTGACCTCACCTTGACTGACTCTCCACAGAATACTTCCGTAGTGCATTATAGATTTAAACTATTTTCCTTGGAAATTTTCAAATGCTTTAAGTATAAAGTACTAGAGCCTTTGACAAGTAAATGTTTTACCAGTTACGTCAACCAAACATTTAAGTCATGGCATTTTCATAGAACATTAGAACTGTCTGTTCCCCTCCTAAAGTTGCTGCATCCGATGAAGTGACACCCATTCATCAGTGAAGTGCAGCTCATCAGGAAAAAAGAGACTATTAGAAAAATAAATCTAGCATGTGAGGTAACAAAATTAGGCAATTCAAGTAAAATGTCTTAAAATTAAGTAATCTTAGCAAGATAATTAAAAAAAGTAACTTCAGCAGTCTATGTAACCAATTCATAACTTTGAGAGTATGAAATAAACTCTAAAATGCTTGCTGTTAAATATTGTGTGAAATAAAGGTTTTTATTTGGTGTCAAGTGCCTGAAATGAAAGCGTATCCCACAAGCTCTCCTGTATATCTTCATCAGAAAGCACTAAATGCTGAATGTGGTGCTAAAACTGAGCAAAAAAACTCAAGAAACTCTGAAAGTGTAGCTCTTTAAGCTTGAATAAACTTACTGCCAAACCAGTTTCTGCAGCACAATTTGGGTCTGGGATACGAATTTTGTTAAACTTTACAAAAAATTAAAACCATCAAGGTAAAAACATGCATAAATGTTTGTAATAAAGAACTGCGGCGCTCAGCCCTTTCCTGTTTTGCAAAACAAAACAAAGCAAAACTCTGGAAGTTGTCTGATGAAAAAACTGTGGACGTAACCCTTAGAAGTCTGGAGCCTTTTAATTATCTTCAAAACACAACCCCAACCTCAGCTTTTTTTTTTATAATTACACAATAATTCCACACCATACCTGAAATTATAGAAAAAAAATAAACTTCTGAGAATTACATTTTGGAATTGTTTTTACTGCAAAAATCTAAAAATATGGAAATCTAAAAAAAGTGTAAAAGTGACATAATAAAAGCAAAGCCAAGGTCAAAATAATGTAAAAATTGTTGCTGTCTGTTCTATTGTGCTTTATTTTGTGCCATAATTTAGAAAAACACAAGCCATCTCACAGGTCTTGTACGTCCAATGGTTATCCCTGGCACTGATTGCACTGATTTAGTAAAATGAAACTGAAAGACAATCGTGCATTTTATCTCATTTGAATTTGAATTATCTTGCAAATTGTTTGTCATAAATCTTGGAAAGTTAAAACCTAAAAACCATTTCGAAACCTACACATTATATTCGAAATCAAATTAATTAATAGCTGGGTTACATCATTCCTACAAAACACAGGTGCGATTGCCACAGTCAGTGGTGCCTGCAGAGACTTCTAAGGGCTTACCATATTTCTAACTTTTTTAAAGTCAAACCTTCTTTTAATTTAACACTAATATGTTGCTAAAACGTTGCAAACATAAGCCTCTTCTGACCGCAGAGCTTAACTACCAGCCACAGGCTAAAAACCCATGAGTTCTGTCTTTTAAAACATTAACAACTGCAGTTGATCAAAGGAGGTCTGTAGTAAAGGGTTTATACTATAGATGGCTTGTCAACTGTCAAATCTGGTCATTTTTTTTCAAAATTTGTCCAAAGTATCTGAAGAACTCTCTGATACAGTTACATTCCATGTCATTTCTTTGAGTTGATTCATTTCGGCAACTGCTACAAAGGGAACAGAGTGATAGGTCAAGAGGACTATAAAGCCTGCTAAAATCGACAGTGTAATGCACTAATGTGCTCAGCTTATACTTTCCATAATCTGACACATTTAAGTTTGGTCCATTTTTTAATAACTCAAAATAATCTGTTATATATCCATGACATCAATACGTGAAGCTGTAAGTCAGATATAAACTTATTTAAAATCTGATATACAGCATTAACTAAAGTCTAATGGATGATTCCTACACCTTTAAACTCCAACAACAATGGGCATCTAAAACGTCCACTGGGAAAAGCGCAGAATCCTGATATAATGTCTACTGTCATTATGGTGGAATGCCAGTTTTCATCATGTTAGTGGACTGTACTCTTTCTAGAACATTCACGTCTATTGATCACAAAATGTCATTTCCATTTCATAAACATCTTTGAGTGCAGTTACATCTAAAAAATGTGCACAAATGCATGTCACAAACAAAAGGCCAATGATTCCACATTATGTTTCTTCAGTCTAACTCTCCTCCCTCACCGTCATTGGCCTGGACCAACAGGAAGGAAGCCTTATCAGACATAGCAGAGATATAGATACGTATTCTCGATCCTCCAGTCTGGCGGCACCTCCTCAGGGTTGTGGCTCTTCATGTGTTTCTGCATGGCTGACAGGCTAGGGCAGAACTGCTGGCAGAGGGTGCACTGGTAGGGTGATGCCCCGTTGTGGGTGCGCAGGTGCTTGATCATGGCAGAATAGTCCCGAGAGCGCTGGTGGCACAGCTTGCACTCAAACGGCTTCTCACCTGAATAGAGACAAAGCAGCGCACTTCAGAACAACACAGACGTCTCTACATGGTTTATTTCATTGTCTGGTGGACATCTGGTGATTTTAAGGTACAACGTGGAAGATGTTTCAATTCAATATGTGTTTCGAACAGGCAGCTCCAAATATTTGTTAAACCAGATTTTATTAGAACCAGTTTTAAAAGAAATTTAGTTCATTCAAAGAAATTTGAATGAACACATTTTTTTCTCAGTTCTTGCTTTCCCTAGGAATTGAACCCACCACCTTTTCGTTTTTAGCGCAATGCTCTACCAACTGAGCCACAGGAAAGAAATATTATTATTTACCAATTAAATTGACAAAGTAAAAGTATTTACAGTTAAACTGTACTTGTTAACCTTACAATTATATTATAAGGTTTATGAGTACATATAAGATTTAAAAAAAAGTACTTATGTTTGATTGTGAAATAATTGAAATGTCACACTTACATTTGAGAAACTTATTGTGATTTCTAAAAATATTTCTAATTTCTCATGACTTAGATGCAATAAAAAACCTTTACATTTTGTATAAATAAGAAGATTGTTCTTGTATGAATCTAATTTTTAAATGAACACAATGTTAAAGAACATTAGGAGGGACATCAGGATATAAATCATGAAGATCATTCCAGGGAACTGTAGAGTTCAGCTGCCACCTGCTGCTCAGAAGGAGAACTTCAGCTGTGTTTTATCAGCTGCCACTGAGCACATCTGAGAAGAGCAGTTCCACTATTGATCCTGCATTGACAGCAGAGTAAATGTCAGTGATTCTCGGGCTGTGTATGTGGAGAAGCAGTGGCCTTTCCGAGTAGAGTTTCTGCTTTTGTTAACTTCACCGACCCGCTGTCTCACTTGACACAAAGACAGAATTTATTTGACCCGCATCCAGATCGGTTGGCTCTCAAGCCAGCAGGCATCAGCAATCAACTGGAAATGTAATATGCCACTGTGTGACACCATGCCAGAACAAAACAGATACAAGGAATTCAATCAAGCATGGAGCTAAAATGTCAAGATTTGTTAAAAAGAGGGAGTCTTTCGGAACAGGTTATTGTAAAAAGTTGTTTATTTTCCAACATCGATATGCTGTTGTAAAGAGTGTACTTAATAGTGGCACACTTCTTGAGAATGGATAGATATTTATTTTTGATACTTCAAAATGATGAATTCTACAAGTTATCAAAACGACGTCCAATTGTGAAACACGACGATTTTGTTGATAATTCAATCACTGATTTTCTAAATTTTTTGGGAAAACCTAAAAAACTTGTTCTTAACAGCATATCACTCTTGGAAGAACAGTAACTAAAAAAACAGAACGAGTTAATGGCCGAATGTATTGAGGTTAAATTCTGACATTATGTTTTTATAGCTTTTTTGGTCACGTCCAGTCAGTAATATTAAAGAACACAATCTCCTTTGCGGAGAAGACCAGTGTGTTCTCTGTGTTTGATTATATGAACCTGTTACTCGTTGTGCTTCCCTGTGAAAACCCAGATGAACTGAGCTGTCTGACCTGTGTGGACGCGGTAGTGGGTCTCCAGCTGGTGCTTGAGGCTGAACTTCTTGCCACAGCCATTGCATTCATAAGGCTTCTCTCCAGTGTGTATGCGCTTGTGACCCTTCAGAGTGCTCTCGTCACGGAAGCAGCTCCCACAGAACTCACACTCGAATGGGTGATCGCCTGGAGCATAAAAAACATACACATCTTACAAAAAAAGTGTAAGACAAACCTTACATGTAAGCTTTATTGTGTGCCGGATTTTAAGACTATTGTATGGTTCTAAAAGTTGGTATTTTTGAGTTTGGAGGTCAATTCAGATTTAAAGTTTATGGGGAAAAATCTTGCTAAAATGAACCAAACAAATAACTTTCTTTCAATCTGAAAAGTTTTCATGTAGTTTTAGAGTTTTTTTTAGACTGTGCATATGAGCTCTTCTTCAGCTGATGTGCAGTGTCTGGGTGACCAAGCGTTTTATTATGTTATTTTAAACTCTGTGAGCCTCTATCAGGTGAAAAAAAGACTTCTTTCAGAATATTTGAAAATGTATTAATATTGTTTTAGAGCAGGCAAAATAAATGTTCCATTCTGTTTACTAAGAATTAGAATTATGTCTATTACAGACTATTTTGTCTTAATAAGCCACCCTTTCTTCAATCATTACCGGGATTAATTGGCATTTGAACTTGTTACATGTACAAAACACAATTGTCCCACACTTAATCACACAAACTAAAATCTCTCCGCTATGGGCAAGACAAAATAGCTGTCTAAGAACACCAGGGACAAAACTGTAGACCTGGGATGGGAACAATACAACATATTGGACAGACCCTGGACAGTCCGCCAGTCCATCATGGTCCACGAAAGCAAATTTTGAAATAAACTTACTTAAGTCTCTAAGGTACTTTATATGCCAATTTTGTTAAATTAAGTTCAAGAAATCCATCGCAAACACTGTAGTTATTTAAAGTTGGCCATACTGGACTGGTAATAATAATAATAATAAAGTTTGGATTTGGAAATGCTACCTCTATTGACAAATTATTTACTTTCAAAATGTAATTGATCACTGAAATATAATAAAAATAAAATAGTGTATTATATATATATATATAATTTAAATATCATACATATATTTTATAATTAATTGTTAGCAAGTGAAAATGCAGTAGAGCTACAGTTAGGAGGAAGTTAGGTGGACAATAAGATGTACACAGAAATAAATATAAAAATAATTATATAAAAATACTCTCCTTTTCAATAACAAACGTTTTCTGACAAACCTTTACTCCTTTCCTAACAAAGTAGAAAACAGAGATTAATCTTTAAACACTAGGACACTAGGACACTAGGTTGTTAGATAATCTGCAGTAGTTTTAGATGGTGGCATTTCCTTCCACTTATTTTTATGCACATTTTGGAATATCCCTCTAAAAACCCCTGGATGGAAACGGTCCATGTATACACTTTGATTGTGATTTTATTAGTCATGATTCTTGTGCTATGTGATTTCTGAATACAGTTTTATTCTGGGTTTTCCTCTTGATTTTCCCTTGACTATGTCTCATTGTCATTTAAGCCCAACCTTAACATCTTGTACTGTGCCTTGAAGCTTATCCTCCTGTGCTCCATGAAATGAAGATACGAATATCTCTAGACCCCTGGGCACCATACCAACACGCCACAACATCTCTGACCATAACGTAGGAATCAACTCTGGCGCCCGACATCCTACATATGTAAGGTGTCTAATCAGAAGGACATGAATGACGCACAGGAGGGTGGTCTCCACGTTACAAATACAGGGCTCCAGAAACATGACATGTTCACAATGAGAATGCTAATCTCTGTGTTTGTGGTCTTCTCACTGTGAATCATCAATAAAGAAGCTTCTTTTTAAAATGGTTTTCTGTGCTGTTTGTTTCCTCAAGACGGTCTCTCTCTCTCAGCAAGGTGAAGGCTCATTTCCTCCACACATCTGAAATGTTGTTTTGGTCATTCTAAAATTCCTTAGCCAAAATCTGTCATCAAAGTGCTGCATTCACAAAGAGAATTCTACCGCGTTGATTCTATGTGTTCTAAGACATTAAATAAGTTAGTACTTATGAAAAAAAAAAACAATTTTCCATTTTCTTTATTTGCAGAAATGGTGATTTATTCGCAACTATTTTTTTACAATATTCCAGTTTTGTGCATCTTTGGATGGAAACATGGCTCATGACAACACTGAACTATTAGTGAATTTCTTTACACTCGTCTTTCTGTTTGAAGTTTGTTTCTTAAAAGAAACCTTTTACCAAAAAAAGGATGGTGCCATACTCAGAAGACAAAGTTATGAGTATCGAGTAAACATCACAAGGGGAATTGTTGGACACATTTCTCTCCACCGGCTTTACTAATGTCATGGATCAGTACGAGTCTGATCCATGGTGACTTCCTACGACGGCACATTGCTAATTGCTTCTTCGCTCTGACTAACAGCCCCTCATATAATTTCCTCAGACAGCAGCAGCACATAACAATGACAATATTTAATACTTTTCATCCAGCACGCCATGAATGTAAAGTCATCTGCGGTGACCTATGCTCTTCATTATCTCCCTGTCCAAGTACCAGCCGTGCCCAGGAATAAATTGTATCTCTTGTTATGTTCCGTCATGCTCCGACTTAAACCCTCCTCTTAAGAGACAGCGCTGAAATTCCCCAACCAATCACAAGCCGCCGTTCACATTCAAATACACTTCTGACTAAAGATGAATGGGTTCCTATCCGGGCTGAGAGAGAAAGAAGCGAGCTAGCTGGGAGAGATGAGATCCCTAGTGAGCAGATATGAGATGATAGATAGAGTGGCAGTCTTTATGCATCTGTATCAACTTATCCGCTGCACCTTGTGAAAGCCCTCCAGCCTGTCTGTCATTAAAGTTAATTGCCCAGAGGCGGGCAGCAGGCAAGCCAGACGCACAACAGCACAGGCATGCTAATGCGCTAACATCGTCTGCTGTGAGTCTATTCTCAACACGTTACTCTCGCTAAAGGCATGCTTTAGATTATATACACAATATTTCTTCATAGAAAATTGTTCAAAATTCTTCAGTTCCGAACCATTTATTAGTTAAACCAGCATGAGCTTTTTACTTCAAATCTTAGAAAGCTTGAGCCTATTGTTGCCTACAGTTGGCAGTCTGATATATATTTCTATAAAATTAAGATTACAATAGACAATTCTTGAACTCTAAAATGCTAGTGTCCATTTTAGGTTAACTTAATGTGTTTCATCAATCATCTCATGCCTCAGAGTTCACACCGCTGCTTAATATCAAATACAAGAACTGAGATTATACATTAACATTGTTAAATATTGAATACACCCATACAAACGGCTTTGAAAGCCATGGGTGAATGACCTGCAGAGACTGTCTGTGCCGTGAGCGATGTGAGCTTTGTGTGGTGTAGCATCAAACACAGCTGTGAACACAGACAGCCGCCACTGTCTGCAAATGGCCTGCCAGTGAAATGGAGAGTGAACAGGAATGGCATATTAATGAGAAGAGGCTACATGAGCAGAATGAAGAGAGGAGATGCTGAGATGCACACGGCCCATTGTTTGATTTGCCCTTCACATTGTAAATACAAAGAAACTCATTTAAAACAAGCACTTACTGTAGTTGGTGGTATGTTTTTCTGTTTTTGTGATGGGGTTTTGTTTTTTTGAGCTATTGTTTTGTTGGGCTTCGCAATCAATTTCAAAAGATTGTTGGATAAGATGTCTTTAGAGAGATACCCTTGTGTGCAGACAGCTTAAGCCTCACCTACTGAAAGTAGAGCTTAACCCACTGAACATGGAGCCCTAACCACTTGTTGTCTCAATGGTTGTACTCCCTCACCCCAACCCTAACCTTAAGCCTAAGCCTACAGGCCAAGACACACCAAAAATATTTGCAGTGTCAACGAAAAAAAGTTTTGCACTGCCAAATTGGATCAGTGTCCTACCTGATTTTAATAGGAAGGACGCAACCCACCTATTGTTTCATTTTGATTTCAAATATAATGTGTAGGTTTCAAAAACATTATTAGTTTGAATATTTTATATTTTAAATGAACAATACAAGAGTTAGAAACACTACAACACATAATTTGCATGGTAATGTAAATGAAAATGTGAGGAAATGCACAATTGCCTTTCAGTCTCGTTTTACAAAATCCAAATTGGTACCATCTAGTGGTGAAAAAAGGGATAACATTGGAAGTACAATACCTGTGTTTTTAAAGATCTGGCAGAAAATAAAGCAAAATGGAACACAAAAGTGTTTGGAACAGTGTATAAGATTTAGGAGAGGGTCACCTGTTATTTTTAATACAATTTTGAGTTTTGCAATGTTCAAGTTTTATTTTGTCTCAACATATTGGTTGTTATAATAAACATAAAAGCTGTTTTTTCTCAGTTTTTGAGATTTTTGCAGTAAAAAGTTTACAATTTAATTGTGCTTTTTGTACAATTTCTGGATTGTTGTGATAATGTTGTGTAATGTAATGAAAACATATTTGTAAAAAAAGAAGAACATTGCCACAAAAATGTGTTTTAAAGAAAAGTTATTAGAAGTGAAAAATGCTGATAAAGGCCCAGACTTCTAAGGATTTAGGTGACTCAGCAAGTGAAGATGAGTGTGGTGTTCAGGTCAAAACTCACCTGTGTGTGATCGGAGATGACGTTTGAGAGTTGTGTGGCTTGGAAAAGTGCGTTCACACTCGCTACAGACATAGCTTCGCATTCCAGCATGAATCTCCATGTGCTGCTGCAGAGCCTTCTGGGTCTGAAACCTCTTCCCACATAAAAGACAAAATACTGCCATGTCTGAGCCTGGATAGAAGAGACAAACAAGAGCGCTTTTAGAATTCAATAAGCAATTTAATGCTAAGCACACAGTAACATAATGGTTTAATAACCTATGGTTTCTTTTGAATGGAGCTTGGACACTTTTTACTTTCTCCAAATCGTGACACAGAGCTTTCAGTGTCCATGGCCAATCAATACAGTATCTTTCAAGTAAATCTGCCTCTAATTTAAAATCTTTGTGAAAGCCCAGTGGTGAGCTCGTGAACAGCAGGCTGTGATTGACTTCTCACTTAATCAATCAGCATTTACGACAGAGCCCACACTGACAGAGCATTAGTGCCTGAGACACATAAATATGAACCACTACACTTCACTGACAGTTTATCTGTAATGAGAGTTTTGTGTAAATGTACTTTGTTGGCGGATGTCGGCTTCTTCTAATTTCTCTATATTTAAGTGGCAGCAGGGAATTTGAAGAGCTGTTCAGGGGCCATGCAGGGCCAAGAATAGATTCTTTATATTTTCTTTTAGTCAAAGATTGATAAGTAGTTTTAAAGAGCCTCAATCATGATTTTTGGGAGTCTTCAACAAGAAGATTTGATTGATTTACATGCAAGGTCAAAAGACAAATTGATGGTTTTATAATGCACATATATTTTTATTGGATTTAACAATGACTCTCAAATGATTCTTTTTTTTTAATAATAAATAAAAAAACATAATAAAAAAACAACAGCAACTGTTATCTTTGTACTTGCCGGTTTTGACTTTAAGTGGAAGACCCCAAAAAACTAGGAACTCAAGCATCCATTATAAAAACAGTTTTGAATTCAGAATCAAAAGCAAATAATAGAAGGGACATATGATTCATTGACTCTGAGTCAACTCTTTCTTATTAAAGAAAACAAATTGACATATTATTTCACATATTTCAAACTTAGAGCTATGTTACACAGTGCATGAAAGGTCACTTTCAGAAAAAAACATAATAGGGGCCCTTGTAGCTATGGTGCTCTTGCTCTAAAAACAAAAGTTTCCTTTAAAACAACACTTTCAGGTTTAGATCTGTTCTTAGTCAATCAATGTAATAATCAGAACTTAATTGGTTTTAACTTTTTTTCAATTGAGAGGTTTTATTTCACTCTTACGGTGTTTCCAGTGCTGATTAAACAAACAATAGTGAGTTAATGGTAGGAGCGCTAATAAAAAGAGCCAATAAAAATCACATGATGTTGTTTGGAACTGGCGAGCCAAGGCCTCCAAACAATCCCAGCTCTCTTATTGGTTACTTACATTTGTCTGGCACAAAATGAAACCAGCCACATGAATATTGTAGAATATTATGACTGCGATGGACTGGAAATCCGTCCAGGGTGTACCCCCGCCTCTCGCCTAATGTGCACTGGAGATAGGCACTGGCAGACCCCCGTGACCCCAAAAAGGTAATAAGCGAGTTGGAAAATGAATTAATTAATTAATGAAATGCAAACTACAAAATAATGTAATTGTTAGTAACATTTTAAAAAGAAAGGTAGAGTTAAATTAATATTGTGAAACTTGCTGATAAATGATTAAAAAAGTGTATTTAATTAATTTAAATAATTAATTTCACTCTTATCTGCTTGTTTTATTCTGCCAAGCTCAGCTGCTTATTCTGGTCAATTCATTACTCCCTACTGTCCTGTCCTGTCTTGTCTCAGAATGTTCTGTGCTGTTGCGCCTTGGCCGTACTGTTTAATTATGAGCTCTTTCCCTCTTTGCGAGTGATTTATAATTAAGTGTTTCACATTTCTGGGTGAATATTTGTCCATAACCACTGTCAAGAAATGTAAGAAGTGATCAGTAATCATGCTTTAAATTAAAGCAATATTCATTAAACATTTTTTGTTAGGAATGTAATTACATAAGTTAAAATATATTGATGGTGATGGCCAAATACTCAAAATGGCCACACTTTCTGCATTTACATAACCTAGCATATCTCAACCAGCCACTGTGATTTCACAAAAATTGAAGAGAAAACTTATACAACAGAGTAAAGTTGCAGAAGTTACATATACAGTAGTTCCCTTTCAGTGAGCCACTCCAAGTAAACATTGTTGAGTTACTCTCAGTTTAATTTTTTTCTCTTCCCTCCTTCAGAAAACTTAAGTTACGCAAATAACCAAGAAGTTTTATTTAGTCTAGTTAGTGACTCGTTATAATTCTGATATTGAACTCTCATTCTGAGCACCAAAGAGTAGTCATTTAAAACAGTCAGTTTTATTGTTGTATTTCATGTACTTCTTTTGCCATATCACCCAGTCCTATTTTATAATTATTGATGATAACGTTTTTTTATTGGGGAAGGGTGTTTAACATGTGGAAAATCCCAGGTTTAAAGTTTAACAACTTTCCCTAAAAGGTCTCAAACTTCCTGAACCTTTACAGATCATTCTCAAGAACGTTCCAAATAGATTCCTTAGGTTATAAAAGTGATATAGCTGGAGATTCCTGGTATGACCTTCGTAGCTTTGGGTTAATAAAACAACTTTGATGAAGGAGCCTGAGAGCATTGTGTTTACTGGCAAGCACCTCAAGGTTTTTTTTTCTTTCTGAATATAACAAGTTGTTGGGGTTCTTTTTTTCTCATTGGCTATTTATTAGTGGAGGCCCACTGCTATACACTCTAAAAGCCCTGTCGCGAGTGTTAATGTGAGATTCCCTGCTCAGATCGTTTTGAAATTCCTTCCGATTTCTGCAGCCAAGCAGCTGCCATTCATGTAATCATAATACAGGTCTGATACACCAACAGAAGCCATTATTTCTCCTTTTCGTCCTCAAACTACAGCTACCCAGCTTTCATTTAGAGATTTCACAATCACTCGAAGGATGATGGGTTATTCCGTTCTTGATAGACTTGTCTGTTTGTTATATTTAAAACCCATGCTAGTAAATCATCTCCAGATCAGAACATCAGTTACAATGGCAGCGGCTTGTGTGCTTGGAGAGCTAGAGGGATGAATGTGTTTACTCTTGAAGTATTTGTCCCCTCCAAATGAAATGAAACGCAGGGCTCTGACAGCTCCCCCTCTCTGTGGGTGAATCATCTGTATCTGATCTCCCTTCTCTAATTCCAATTTAATTGCCTGTTGCCTGCAGGCTCCTCAATAGTGGTAACAAATAGTTTGATTTTGTACTCCTCATCAGGCAGCATTTTAAATGCAGTGCTTAAACCCCACTCGAATGCCAATGAAGCCGTCGAGCAGCCTGGTGTTTACTAATGCGTGTTCTCCCCCACTCTCATTGCCTCTGTTGCACTCATATCTGATTAAAGGGGATTTGTACGAATAACCAAGATGCATGCAGCCTGTCTCTTCATTGTTAATGATAGTGGGCTAGAACAGGGGTCTTGGCTACATGTATATTTTCAGTTTAAAAGGTGAAGATGCTCTATGCTGAATAAAACTAATCTGAGGGCTCTGCATGTGAAACATGAGCCGGTGCTTTATATGAATTTTTAAAGAATCCTTTATGATTCATGCATTATCTCGAACAGTCTGGCTCGTCATTAATTCTACAGCTCAGATTCAGAACTAAATGAATTTAGAGCGAGATACAGCAGAGGGAATGTGGCCTTTGAGCTTCGAGTCTAGAGTTAATTGATGGTTTTCTTCATTATTTGTGAGTTTTTGCATCATCACATTATTATTCCCCTTTAAAGGCACTTTCCACTCAAAAATATGCTTTTGCTACTTGTATATCACATAGAATCTATGAAATACAACATATACCGGATTTGATGTAGTTTGGGTTATTCTCATAGGATCAGGAACTTAATTTTTTGTGCAAAAGTCATATTTAGCACCCATTGTAACCACCTGTTTGCAGCTATATTTGCTCCTGTTAATTTGTGCCTCTGATTTTGTTCCCTTGTAGTTCAACTTTTGGCTGTTTTAGGTTACCAAGGTGCACTGTTTGTTTTATTATATTTTTTTTCTGTTTGTTTAAACATCTGATGAATTTAGAGGATTTCTTTTGTCTCACTGTTATACACTGTCTGAGTCATATCATGCTTTTGTTTTAGTCATAAGAGGATTTTGAATCAAAATTCTGAGTGAATGGAAATAGGAAATTCAAGTAATACCTCTATTTTATGCCACTATGCCATTGCATTTGGCTAAGGTTTAGGAGTAATATGCAGAATATTTAAGTCTTTTGTTTAGTTAAACAGAATTCAACCCTTTAGGGCAGGATGGGCAGGGGTTGTAGTCAATAAGGGATCATATGGGGTGTGTGTTATCAGATGCGGAGACAGGAAAAAGATTTGAATGAACCTTTTTCATTACTTACATAAAGCAAATACTTCTTGGGGAATATATTTGAGCTTACAGCGTGCCGTGTCTCCAGACAGTTATCTGTATTATTCAGCTTTTGATGATGCAGTAGATATTACTATGATCTGTCAGGATTGGTCATTTTGGCCCTTTTGGTGCAAGAGTTATTAACAGAGTTTTGAGTGTATTAACAGACATTTGGCATAAATTGTTATTAAAAATTAATACACATACAGATGTGCTCATAAGTTTATTAGTAATTTATTAGTACATTTCTTGGCCATTTTTCAAAGAATATGAATGATAACATAAAAGCATCTTTCCACTCATGAAACCATTTATTGTCAAACAACTGCTTCTTTTCTTACTCTTATAAGACTCTGCACACACCGTGCAAATCACAAGGGAATTTTTAAATTAAGTAGTAATGACGCCAAAATTGATGTGAAGATGAATGCAGCATGTCATCAAAGGATACTGGAGGAAACTTTGCACTCATCAGCCCAGAAGCTGCACATAGGAAGTTACTGAACATTTCAACGCGAAAACGAACCAAAACACAAGGCCAAGTCCACTTGTCAATGGTTCCACCAGAACAAAGTGAAGGTTCTGGAGAGGCCATCTCAGTCTCTGACCACAATATCATTGAAACACTCTGGTGAGAACTCACATGTACAATTCATGCAAGAATTTAAAAAAAAACTTACGGCTTTTTATCAAGAAGAATGGCCTGCTTTACCTACAGAGAAGATAAAGAACCTCATCGACAAATACCCCAAGGAATAAAAAATATTAAGAGCTGGGGTGTGTACACTTTTGATCAGGGTCATTTGGAAAGTTCTTGTTGTCTTTATGATTTGAAAAAGTGAACACAGTTCTTTGACAGTTGTTTTCACCCGACCACTAGCTATGAGTGGAAAAAAAGGGATTTGTGTTATCATTTATTTTTTTCAGAAAAATAGGAAAGAAATAAAAACAAAATTCTGTGCCATTTCTAAAATCTTTATGGGTATAAAAACTAAAACAAATAACACTACGACTATGCAGCTTTGATCCCATTTTATCCTGTATCCATTTCGTGTATGTCTAAAGCAATTCGTAGAACTATGTTTAATTTGCATTTTTATTTTGTCCTTTTAAGTCAAACCATATTTGTTTGGGAATATGAGCGCTGTACTAACAGGTGAGACAGCTGGACTGTGTAATGGCACTGTGGGTAATGGGCAGCTCTGAAGTCTGTGGGAAACACTTATTCAGAGAGAGAGAGGCGGAGATTGAGAGAGGATCTGGCTCCATTAACAGCCCCATTCACCTGGCTTAAGCAACTGTCAACCACTTCAGCGCCATTAAAGCTCTGCTGGGAGCGAGACAGAAGGAGACAGACAGAGGGACGTAAGAGGAGAAATAGAAGCAGCAGGATGCTCTCAGGGAAACTCAGGGAAGGTATAAATAGCTTGAGTTGTAGAGGTAAATTATTCCTAAAGACATTAAAGTGTTGTGAGGCTCAGTCACTGTCTCGCACTTTCTTCCTCATGCTCTTTCATTCTTTACCCCAGCCGCCTCATATTTGTGCCAGTGCTGGATTGACTTTATTTCTGGAAAGGCCTGACAAAATAAAGATCTGTGACTTGTCTCATATAACGAAGCTCAGTAAAGTCGCTTCATTGCATTTCTAGAGCATCCGCTGCAGAATAGCTTGAAATGTATTCTGTTTCTTCTTTTGAGCTTCTGTGGAATACAAAAGTAAAGTAGCGGCATCCATGTCATATTAATAAATTGATTTCAATGTTTGCGGATGTCTGCAGCTCATAAAACATATTAAAGATGCTTTGCTACTGATTGCTGTGACCAGCTCCTCAAAGGATCTTTAGAACGTAATGGGTCACATAAACATGAAGGGGCTAGCCCTTCTCTGTCAAGCTTGATTTCCACCCTGAACTCACTTCACTCAAGCAATAACATAGAAGTAAATGAGAGAGCACACAGCTTAAGAATAAAACTAAATCAGAGCACAACAGGAACAGGTGCATGTCAGATGATGTTAATAAGTGAGATATAATGCAGTTCCTTGCACTTGTAGAGAGTGAGAGTGAGAGGGAAAGCACACGGCTAACAAAAAAGCACACGGCTAAAAAAAATACTGAATCAACCCTGTGTGCAACATGTGCATACCCCCATTTCTGTTAATAACCATCCCCTCTATCCCACACATGGTACTTTTTCTCAAGGATTTCCTTTACGGAAGACGAACTGCTGACCGCGTGTGCTTGTTAATGACCATTAGAACAGGGAAGAAAGCCCCGTGTGACTCCAGAATCAGTGGAGATAAAGCCCCTTGACTGGAATGCATTGTAGCTATGCCTGTAATTTATTCTGCAGGCCATCTGGACAGTGAGAGGACAATCAGACTCCGAGTGTGAATGAGGCGGTCTATTGTTTCCAGGTCTACAGGTCCAGCTCTTACTCGGCTAATCTGAGTGACTCCTCGGCTGCTGATGCGGCTTGTCCACACCACAAAAGACTCTCAGCACTCTCTCATTAAGACCCCATCCAGCCTTATTCGACCGCCCCATGAGCCTGAGTAATCATTACTGACCAGCACCACATATATTTCCAGAACTGGTCGAAAAAGAGATTGATGACGATAGAGACTGACTTTGAGAGCATTCCACTTGGAATGTATAAATAAACAGTGTCATTTTGAAATGATAGATTGAGTTGTTGAAAAGAGCAAAACTGTTGATATATCAAATTATTTGACAAGAATTTGTCACAAGCCTCACTTAACGAACTCGACTTTTTTCCCCAATTATCATCTCAAATACTTTGTACTTTTTTGAAAACGGTTTCACTGTCCTCTAGATCTGGCAATAACACTTTTAGCTCAGCTTAGCTCATTGATTCTGATAAGTAGTGATTTTCCAAATTATAACCAGATTTTTCGTATTTAAAACTTGACCGTTACATTGTATGTGGAAAATGATGCCGTTGTAGTTTCATAACACCTGAGTGTAGTTTCATAACAAACTCACAATACAAAATATGTACGTTACACTGATATTACATCAGATGCAAATTAAAAGGGTTGTAAATAGAAAAATATATATATACACAAATACATAAATATGTAAAAAAAAAAAGTGATAAAAATGCTCTGATTGGGTTCAATAATCTATACTAAGCTAAGCTTAAAGTATCATCACCACCAGATCAGGACAACAAAAAGTTTTCAAAACATTTACCTAAGACTCATTATCTCACGAGAGAACCAGAAAATAATCCAAAGTCTAAAGAGTGGAGTGTTCCTAAACGTTAATATTAACTGTCTATTTAAGTATCTTTATATTTCCATTTTCGACTCCAAAATATACAAATGTTCAGTTGTCATGTCTTACTTGGTTATGGAGGAAGGTCCCTATAGTCATGTACATTTTCCTAGAAACAAAACAGAAGGAGACAGGGAGAAAAAGAGACATGGGATGCCAGTTTTCATTCAGAGGCCTCTCCTTTGAAAAAATATTCAATGAGGGTCAGGGCAGGAGGCGCTGGTAGGGCTTGAAGAACTGAGAATAAGCCTCAGCTTTATATACTTGAAACGTTCCCTGATCAATGATGGGTGCAACTGCATGGATTTTCTTCAGCTGCTCCCAAAAGACAGCACCATTTAGAGTGCAGCTGGTTCTGGGGATATTAAACCATAATTGTTTTTTTTCACTAATTTTGGTCCTGCTTGGGTTTTGTTCTTTCTAGGTTATTTGCAATTTTTTTTAAAGTCAGGCTGTGTGGCCATACTGTGGTTAACCCAGTTTATAAATGGTAAAAGGCTCTAATTGACCCCTGCAAACCTAATTTGGAACATTAGCACAACATATCAAAATATTACGTGAAAAATATAATAATTAAAAACAAAAACCATCCTGATCACGGCAGTTTACAATTTTTATGATTTGGGCACATTTAAATGAATGACTATTATACTATAAAAAAATCCAACTTCATAAAGACATTTGAAATGAGGTGAATAAATCTGTAAAGATAAGTCATAAAGGGGAAACTATACAAAACACATTTGTTTAATTATTTTTAACATGTATAGCCACTGTTTAAATTAGAGTTGCCATTTGCAAGCATCATTGTTAAAATCCACCAGGGGGCGCCTTCTGTAAGAAACAATAATGCTGTTTCCCCAAATGACCCCATCCAAGAGCACGCTTTACACGCAAACTCTGGCACTGAGTCACATTTCCGCCTAAACTCTCCTAATGAACAACATTTTCACATTTGGCCTCATTATTGTTTCTAACCAATAAGAGCAGAGAATGCTTGATATTGCTCTCCATGCACAATAAAATAAGCAGTTTAAAGGATGAGTCACACACACCTTTTCATGAGTTGTCCCTGAAATAAACACCTTCTAAATTGATCAATTATAAATGAGAAAATTGGTATGTGTTTTTTTAATTTTTCATGATAAAGTGTATGCAAATCCCTTTTATTTGATCGTGCTTGTCAGTTATCTCACTAAAAAGTAGCTGAGCTTTAAAGAGTGGTTGAAAATTAATTCAGAATTGACGCAGTTCCTCCCCCATTTTTCCCAGGCAGCTGAAGGGAAACTCTCCCACTGTACAAAAGAGAGTGGATTTGCCTTTCACTCTGGTCAGTTGACCCCTTGACATCCCATGACTACAAAGTTCTCCATTAGAATAAAAAGCCATAGACCTAATCCAATTCCCACAGTGCTGGCAAACGTAGTGCCAGATCCCCAAACATTTCTAGGAATCACAAGTAGGTTCGCGTTTCATTCTGGGAAGAATTTAAAACTGCAATCTCAACAATTCTGACCTCAACTTGAACAACTGAGAGAAGAGGCGCATTGAAAGTCTGGAGTGATGAGACACATTCCAGAACAAGACAACAGCACATGGGTGGATCTCATAAAAGCTTTCAGAGACATGGCCAGATTGTATTTCACCCCAAAGTCACAGCTTGCATTGCCACATTTTTGTCATGACTGTTAAGTACATACGGCTCCCAAACTGTCAGCACAAAAGAAAAAACGGCATTGCTCTACTGTAAACATGGCATCGTAGTACTGCTTGTAACATAAGTATTGCATATTTAATTCTTACAATATACTATATTCATTTTGACTTAACAATAATAACGTTTGTATGATCTTATTGAAGTGTTGAGAAATGTCAAAAACAATGGAGCTGATCTGAAAAAGTAGCACTGTGTGAAGGACTTTTTTGAATGTATTAACATGATATTATTTTAATAGGATATAGCTTGGTGGCAGATTTCTCAATTATCAGCTGCGATGGACTGGCAACCATGTCCAAGATACACCCCCGTCTCTTCCCAAAACTGTGCACCGGCAGACCCCTGTGACCACCATAAGGGAATGAGTGGATTGGAGAATGATTTTTTTTTTTTTTTTCAAAAAAAATTTTATCAGAAAAAAACAACAAAGAATTTAAGTAATAAATAAATAATCTCAAACAAAGTAGACTCTGGAAAAAATAGCTTATCCCAATTCCCAGTTTAGTTAGTTCAACTTAATTAATTAAATAAAATCAGCTGAAATAAATGTTACTAAAAAAGGCATCAATCACTTATTGCTGTATTATATTACTTTATGAATGTAGTTAATATTATTGTGCTACATCATGTGACCTATGATCAGAAGATGCTTTTAACATAGTAAACATAAAAAAATTATGTTTACAATTTGACGATGTTGAACAGATGTACACAATCAAATCAAATAAGTTATGTCTATTTTCCCCTATATTTTATATAATCCAAAATTTTGACCAGTATGGCAGTAAACCACATCGCTTCAGATGTCATCAACTAATTTAATGCCAATTATCAGTCACTTTTACAACTATTCAAATGGCTCAGTAGGTACATACTCAAACTACTGACAGCATTTGGTAAGTCCTATCCTCCAACGAAACTAATATAGGTATCCACTGCAGGTGTTATGCTGGTTTCTTGACTGAAAGATCGAGTTGTTGGCAATAACATACTCTTACACTGATTTTAATAACTTGTAACTTTAGAACCAGAAGGTTGGCAGTTCGATTCCCGCCAGGTCCATTCTGCCATTGTGGCCTTGGGCAAGCTACTTCACCAACATTGCCCTATTACTGGTGGGGTGTGCTTGGTGGTGAGCCGGAGGCCGTAGGCATGAAATGGAAGCCAAGTTCTGTCACCAACAATGTGTGAATGAATCATGGTCTGAAATTGGTAAAGCATCTTAATATATAAATTGAAGAATTATTAAAAGCAGTTTACACTGACTTCAAATGTATGCATTTATTTTAAATAGCACATTTATGATTGTAAGCTTTTGATAACCATGCAAGAAGTTACATAAAACTGTAATGTTCTTTACACAATACGCTTTTATATGAGACAAATTCTGTGTTGAGTCAATGGCTATTCAAACCAGTAAATAGAGAGGGTCTTCTCAGCAATGTTTGGTAAAAGGAACACAGTGAGAAGGAGATGTAAACACGACAGTTCTGTAAACAACTACATCTAATCTCTTTATCTCAGAACTAACTGAGTAGATTCACCTGTTCTGAGCTCATTCGCTGAACAGCAGGCTCTTTCCGATAACCGCATATTGCAAAATCCACTTTCATTTGTGGCAGGTGGTAAAGAATCAGGCTTTGTGCGTGAGACCGAAAAGTGACACATTACACAAACAAATGAAAATCTACAGCCTGAAAACATCATTTACGCATTAATTTGATACATCTAAAATCACAAACAAATCAGTTGTTATTGGTTCCATCACTAAAATTCCACAAAAACATTCCCATACTGCAATTTATACTTATGTCCGAACCAATTTATCTGAGCTTTTCTCAAAGATCTCAGAATCTAATTATAAACTAACTACTTTAACCACTGACTGTTGAATAGAGAGCCAACAAAGCCGAAATCCTGCTGCTTGGAATCGCTGAGCTGGTGAAAGCTCGTAGATGCAGGAATCACAGCTGGAGGGATCCACTGAATATCTGCTTTTACAAACAATGAGTGACTTAGCAGAAACTGTGGACACCCCGTCATGCCAAAAGTGTTTCATTCTGCCTCCTGATGGGAGAGAAGGACTTCATCTCTTTACAAGGAAAGTTACAGCAGAATGCAAATTAGCCTCTGTGTGATGCAGAGACATGCTGAGAGATGTGCATCACCACCAGAATGGAAGGTTGAGGTTACAGTTAATGGTTAAGGTCTGACATATGTACATCTGAAAACTAGTGGTGATTACAAACTTTAATAGCGTATCATTTTGTTATGGCAAATGGTGATCATAAGTGGTCAGTCAAGACGTTATATTCTGTCTGGGTTTTGTAGGCCACCTATAGTGTTGTGTTTTTTCTTTAATGAGCAAGCGCAAGTTAATCTGAACATCAGTCCAATTGTACAAGACATAACGTTTCTTTGATATAAAAGCAGCTGAAAGAACATATCACTCGTCAAGAATTTTTGTCCCTTCCAGGTAGTTCCGGAACTGCAACAGCACAGTTATCCAAGAAGTGGCAAGTAAGTGCTTCAAGAGGTGGTAATGATAAGAGGTTGCAGCTTCACTGAGGCGATGTGTAAATCCAGAGGAACAGGAATCAGGAAATATATTGCGCAACAAATGAGACAACTCGATAGCAGACTCGGGTTAGAACAGAATTTTCTTTTGGCAGGTGTAAGAATCATGGAGAAATGTGTGTGAACCAATGTGACTCATAGACCAGACGACGGAGTGAAGGAGGTTAGTATATGTAAAAAGTAGGATTGTGCTATAACTGCTGTATGGAAAAATAAATCCAGTGATTTCCTCTGAATAATTACCACATTAAACTTTTACGATATATACTGCTCAACTAATATGTAAAGGGAACATTTAAACAACACAATGTAACTCCAAGTCAAGCACACTTCTGTGAAATCTAACTCCGATGCTTAGGAAGAAACATTGATTGACCATCACAGGTGGAAATTTATAGTCAATTAGCAAGATACCTCCAATAAAGGAGTGGTTCGCCACGTGGTGACCAAAGACTACATCTTAGTCCTGTGCTTTCTGGCTGATGTTTTGGTCAGTTTTGAATATTAGTGGTGTTATTACTAGTAGTACTATGAAACGGAATCTACAACCAACACAAGTGGCTCAGGTAGTGTCGTAAGAGGGCAACAAGCCAGCTGCAGGACCACTACCTCCGCCTTTGGTCAAGGATAAAGCACTGCCAGAATGCTACAAAATTACCTTCAGCAGGACATAAATGTGCACGTGTCGGCTGAAACATGAGGGTCATGTGTGAGGGCCTCACGTCCATATTAAGGGGTAGCGCTTACAGTCCAACCCTGTGCAGGACGTTTAGCATTTTACAGAAAACATCAAAATTGGCAAATTGAGAGTTTGGTGATGCTGTGGATAGCATTCTGCTGCCTGTAAAATCCTCCAGTTAGACCATGGCTCAGTAATGGTCTGGGTGGCATTCCTTTGGTGGGTTCCATATGCCTCCAAGAAGTAGACTGACTACAATTAGGTACCCTGCAGAAAATCTTTAAGAAGACTCCTTGTGAGACCACATGCTGGTGTGGGTGGCCCTGGGTTGCTTCAAATGTATGACATTGCTAGACATTCGTGTGGCTGGTGTGTGTCAGCTAGACAAAGGCATTGCTGCTCTTGACTGAACTTTCCCCAGACCTAAATCCAGTTGAGCACATCTGAGGCATCATGTCTCACTCCATCCACCATCATGCACACAGACTGTTCAGGAAGTTGGCAGATGCTTTAGTTGAAGCAGCCTTGGAGGAGATCCCTCAGGAGACCATCTGCCATCTCATACAGTTGTTTTTTTCACTTAAATTTGGATTCCGACTCCGAATCCTGATCTCCATGGGTTAATACATTTGATTTCCATTGTATTTTTGTAAAACTTAGAAAAGAACAAAGTATTTATTGCGAATATTTCATCTATTCGGATCTAGGGTGTGTTATTTTAGTGTTCCCATTCTATTCAAACGACCGCATCACAAATATTTGTCCTGACACCCCTCCTGTATTGCATTATGAATCCTTTTTTTACAAAGATCAGCTGATCTTAACATCTTTCTTAAACTTGATTGAGGGTTCACAAAACTCATTGAGCATCTCTTGAGCAACTCCCAATCCTGAAGGGCACCTCTGTGTCGCTATGTAAAGAGAGACTGAAGGTATAGATGAAATCTGCTTCAATTATCTGAGGCTACCAATGTTAACTCAGAGGAAACTGTGCCACAAAATATAGGTTCTGTTTGCAAAAGTAGGTCCAATCCTGAGCTACATTGCTGTCCTTGATAACATGAACACATATTTTCTCAACTCTAAAGTTGAACCATTATTTCTGCATTTTAAGCTCTAGCTCTGTTCATCAGGCTAACAATGGTTTATGGCGAGTCAATAGATAAGATCTGAGTTGGTTGCACATTATTGCAAACCAAAAATCACTTAAAATAGAAGATCAGAAGCTTTTGCTATGTGACTAAATATAACCTGGTCATTCAAGAGTAAATCCTGTGTGGGGATGACTCTGGCACTTTGTCACTACCTTGGATGACCCCAGCGATTCGCTCGAGTGCAAGCGAGAGGTAGACAGGCCAATCTAGCAAAGTAAGGAGCGTTCTGCTTAATAATTAACGCAACAAGAGATACATTGCTCTTGTTTAACCAGTGTTAATTCGGTGGGACAGATCTCTGAAGTCACGATGTGTTCCCGGTGAGTAATTCCACTGTGCCCTTAACCCCACTGTAAATGCAAAACACATCCTGTGTTGTGTGATAGAGCACTTTTAGGAAATCTGACGTCATAAGCACATAAAACAGGATGGACAGATGGACGAGTGCTAACCCCTCAGGCCTAAAGCGTTTAAAGGGAATGCTTTCTATTCTGGACCCAAATAAAACCTCTTTTATAACATTTTATTTCTTGTGTGCAAAAACACGTTAAAGCTCTTCTCCATTGGAAGGGGAGAGAGGGAAAAGAAAGCTGTGATGTGCTGCCCTGCTTTTTCCAGCCTGCCCGCCAGTGCATGGGTCCTGAGACACTGGTGTGTTTTATTTTAGGAGGCTTTTAAGTAGGTCAGCTCTCCAGTAGCTCTCTTCTATGACAGCACAGTGGCTAGATGTAAACAACAGCACATGATGTTTGTCTCATGCTCCGTCCTGGCACCAAATGCCACCAGCTTACCCCCTTTCAGCAGCCTCTGCCCTGCGGGTCTCCCACAATTCTCTTTTAATCCCCAACCCTTAAACAATTCAAGGAACCAGTCCAAACACCTTTGATATTTTGACACACACCAGTTTTCCATACGAATTGTGTAGCTGTGGTTTGGAACTTAAGAGAAAGAATTAAGACTCAGAGGACAAACACAACAAAGTTAATCATTTTGATGTTCTGGGAACTGAAATATGATTTGGGTCAAATGACACGGCACATGATTCGTGGAGATACATAACATGCTGAAGAGCCTGGAGTATATTGGTACCATGGTGGATAAGGGATACATTTACCTTCTGATTATGATGATTTCACCATCAACATAAAATCTCTGGATTACATAGATGTTATTGTCACAATTAAGATCATAGTTTATTCAGGAAAAGTGATTTGGGACAAAAATATAAATAATTAATGGAAAATCTGCTGTATTTTGCCATTAATTACTATATAACTATTTTAGCTTGATAAAGTTGGTGCAACGTTGGGGACTAATCTCAGACGATGTCATTCATTGGCCAAACCAGAACAACTCTGAACAAACTCCACCAAATCATGGTAAAATATCTCTAGTTACTATATCACTGAAAGCATTAACCACAGAAATTATATGTATGTGCAAGAGTAAGCTAAGCACAGTGCGACAGTATTTGAATAAAAGTCACAGTAGGAATTAAGGCCTCAATACACCGATCCGAATTTTCGTTTTGAAGTTTCGGGTGACAACATGTCTCGATCGAAAACCTTCAGTGCCAATTGGACATCACACATTTAACCGAATGAGTTTCACGCTGCCATATCGGATTCATTTTTTTCTTTCCTGAACACAGAGATTTTAGACAATTCTACGCTCCCAACTGTCGGAACAGCTTGGGGATGGCTTCTACCTAGGAATGGGATGATAGAGCCTAATTCAACGGAAACATTTTGAGCAGGACAGCTCTTACTGTGTGATGTTGAAGTGGAAAAAAAGTGGTTATGAATCTCATATATTGTATATCACTGCTGTCTGCAGACATAATAATCAGGAAAACATTTACAGGTTTTTTACTAATAATAAAATAAAAAAAAAAAACAACAACAAAGGTTCATGAAGACCTTGTGGAAGAACCAAAGACTCCTGACCAAAACTCAAACCTTGATGAGAATTTTTATTGTTATTGTAATAAGTCTTAAATGAGGGATCTCATTCATTTTTACATTCCTGAATATTAATCCTAGCTTAAGTGGATCTGCCCTGCATACTACTTCTAATTCACATTGGTAAATAAAATGGCAAGCCCACTACTAAATGAATTCCTTTGGGCAAAAGAGATATCAATGAGCCAGGAAGATAATCTTGATGCATAAGTGCAGAAAACCCACGCGAGTGACGACAGCATCTCCAACTTCTCTTTAAGGGAGTAAATGGCCAGAGCACAGTTAAAAAAAAAAAAAAAAAAACTCAAAATGGTTGAGCTATTTCCTCCCTTCTTCCCCTCTCTGAATGTGCTGCCAAAATGAAACAGAGAGCGGCATGTTTACAAGTTTGGGAGAGAAGGTATAAAATTCTGGGCATCGTTAACACCACCTCTATGTCGACATGCATTAAGTATTTATACAGTGTGTGCCACAGAGAGTTACAGTTACATGCCAACGTTTTAGAGAGGGTTATCGTCTTTCCCCCCGAGGGAACAGAAGCGACAGATATTGCACCCTCATTGTAGTAGAATCATCCATTACTGTAAAAAAAACACATAACAGAATCCCAAATCTGGTCCAACAGGAATTCAAAGGCATCTTGAACTGGCTGCCATGGAAACATTTAGCGCCTCAAATCCATGCAGATGACAAAAGTATGACACCTTGTTTTAATTAGGACTCAACCTTTATATAGACTCTACATGTGGATCATCAGCCCCATGGAACACTTTTATACCCAGAGAGCAAATTAATTAGTGCGGTCTGAAATACCTGAGACACAATGTATCCTCTGAATATAATAATAATAATAACAGGAGCACAGGTATGGTATGAGCCCTTGGTGACAGAGATTATATTAATATGGGACACTGTCCATCTAAATCTAGATGTTGATTTCCAGCTATTGCTTTGTACATTAGTTTATGAGGTTGTTTTGCAAATAACAAATACAACCTTAGCTTTATGGTCCTGCCTCTATTACTAATGAATCGCTTCAGCTCCAAAAATATTGAGATTGTTGCAGAAGTGCTTATCACCATAATTACCCACAGCTGTTAGCATCCCACTCTGAACTATGGACATTTCCTTAGCCTTAGCTTGTGTTTTATAGTAGGTATTAAACTTAGGTAGGTATCAAATTATCGCCAAATTTGAAAACTGAACATTGGGAGAGCTGAGATGTTTGTTAATATGTAAACCAAAACCAATGACCGCCCTGCTCAGTGCTGGCCTTTGGTTGTCACTTGTTTTCACAAGAAAAATCTGCATTATAATTTAAAAAATGAGTTGACACCATACGGTAAAGATGCCTTAGTTTCTGCTATACATTTTAGATTTTTTTCCTTGACTTTCTATTGGAACATTTCTCAAGTGGCTAGATGATGAAATTAAGTTTGCAGGTGGAATGAGGGCGACTGGGAGGCTGATGTTTGGGCGTTTAACATTAAGCTGTCCCACTGGTAATTCCGCAAAAGACTGACCATTGCCTTTTCTATGCTTTTTATTTTTAGATTTAAAGTATATTTCAATATATGACAGCTCAGATATGCTCTCCACAAGACTGTCAAATCTCTTTCAACCATCCGAAAATTTTAATGTTTTCACCAATTCACTTATTGGGTGAATTGGGGATTAACCTAATGAAAGAAGTTACCGGTACATCGTTTCTGTTTGTATATAACCTTTGGATTACCAACAGCAGGACATTTAATGTAGATACTCTAAACTAGGATAGATAAGTGGATTTATAAGTGCGTGAAACTTTAATAAAAGATTAAAGGCAGTGTGGGTGATTTTTCAAAGACACTCAGAAAAACTGGTTGGGTTTTCATGATTTGGTGAAGGGGACATTTCCAGTAAATGGAGAAGTGAACTGAATCTTATAAAATGACATAAATCAATGGCACTTTCTATTTTTAGATTTAGCCATAACAACTGTTTTATGTAAAATGGAGCTAAATCATTCACCTTGCAACACATGGTGCTAACAAAAGACACTCAATGTGTAACAAACATTGCTTTAACTTATTGAGGATGCAGCAGGTCATTTAAGGGCATGAGCTATGATCAACCCACCCTGACTTAAAGAATAAATATAGAGTGAAAACTGTAAAAACATAATTTGGTCTCTGAAATTTTTTTTGTGTCATTTTGTCTTTTTTTGTGACAGGAAAACAATAATTCCAGTGCTTACTGGGGCAATATTACTCATATGAAGGAGGTACAACAGAGAAGCATATGTGTATTGTTTTGATTTTTCGACAGCAATGCTGTTGAATACATGGCTTAATATGTCCTGGCAATGTACTCTCAAGCATGGAACAACAAGTTTACACTTTAAACATCATCCGGTGCCAGCTATTCTCTGTGCACGCTATTTACCTCACTTAAATATGATTATTAAAATGTCCATTTTGCATCACTGAAACCAAACCTCGTAGTCATCAGATATCAGTAAATATGAATATTTGACAGGAGGGTGGCAGCTGGGTGCTGTTGGCGTGTTAATAATCGTGCCAGAGCGCCAATGACTCACAGGCTCTTGAAACTCAGTACATTCGCTTAAACAAATGTGCATGCCATGTTTAGACAAAGTGATGGAGATTGGTGAAACATGGCACTGCCACTGTGCCACAGTGGTGTGTTGCTCTACCACTGAACAGTACATTTTATTGGCTGAAATTTTAGAGGGCACTGACACCTGCCCTGCTGAATTATAGAAGAGCATCAGAATGGAGTTTTGATACGCTCATAAACATGATTAGTACTGGTACATGACCTATACCACTTCACTGGAGGTTTTTCCATTGCGGTCGAAAAGCGTTATTTACCGAAGTGGCTTGTGGTTAGATGAGGCTGACCTGTATGAGTCTGTCGATGAGCTTCCAGGGCTTCTTCCTGGGTGAACTGAGCTCCACACTGATCGCAGATGAGTGCTTTTGGTCCAGCTGCAAAGAGAAAAAGGAATATACCAAGAATTTAATCAGCAATGGCATTATGCATATTATGGCCATAGCCTAAAATTGACTGAATCGGTCAACCAAACAAGGATGAAGCAAGTCAAATCAGAAAACAAACTACATCAAACCACAATATGTGGAAATGTTCAGGCTGTTGTTGATGTTTAGGGTTCAGCTATTTAGAAAATGTCAGAAGACAATTGGACAAAATCGAACTGATGAGTGCAAGATGAGGACAGTCGAGAAATAAAATGTGTTTTTGATTTCCTATAGGGGCTGCATCAGAAATGGAGCCTGTAGTGTCTGAACTTACCACCCAAAAAATGCTCAAACATGGCTGAAAACACTGTCTAGCAATTTTAGTACATGAAACACTTAATGATTTGTCCCAAAACTGAAAGACTGAACTGCACCAAAATACACATTTTGGAACGTTGCAACTGTGATTCATCCATTCATTTACTTTCCCGCTTAATCTTCTCCAAAAGTATCCACATCGGGTACCCCCTGGACAGATCGCCAGTCCATTCCAGTGCAGTTCTTGGTGTCTCAGGGCTTTGAACTCATGACATTTGTGTTGTTAATGCAATGCTCTAATGACTGACCACAGGGAAGCCTTTACAATCTTAAACTGGATTTTGAAGGTAACTGGATGTTAATGGAGTGCGATCAGAACAGGTGTGATATGTTCAAACCTTTCTATTGCAGGAGAATCCTGGATACTGCATTCTGAAGAAACTTTATCACAATTTGGCCCATTATTTTATAACATGATATGATAAAATCATGAGTGGCCCTCAGGAAGTGATAAAATGGCTTTAGCCTGGCAAAGACCTGGAACTTTGATAATAACAGAGTAATTGTTACCTGTTGTGTTTGGATGTTCACAGCACCCAGCCGGCATTTTTAACTAATTGTGGAAAATTTAGACAGCAATTCATTTTGATAGTTGTGGGCAGGGTTTGATCAAAATGTCATCACTTTGGGTGGATTCTGAGTATGTTCTGAAAGTGTTTATGATTTGTGATGATTAACATAAACCCTGTATATTTTATTATTATAGGGTGGTAGTGTATTCTGACGTTCATGTTAGGACCATCAAACAATAAAATGAAAAGAGGAATGTAACAAAAGGTGTTATCAAAGGCTGAACATGTTATTAGCATGTATGGGCTGCTTGTGGCATTAGCAGGGTAACATACTGTCCTTTGGCATAATCAAAGAGATGTTCTTATCTCAGAAAGCTGGCAGCCCTCTCTTGTCTTGATAAAAGAGAGTAGAGCATAAGCTCAGGCAAAACAGACAGCAGCATGTCCTCGAGGATATTAAAGAGCTTTGTATCTGCGGACTGATTTATGACATGTACAACACTGTACCTGTTTATTATGTGTTCTTGGAGATAACAGTAATAGTGATAATCACATAATACTGGAGGTCGTTTCAGGTTGAAGACCTTAAGTTAGAACTTGTTGATGTTTTCCTATGGAGTAGAAGATTTTCATAAAAACAATAACAATTTCATGCAGCTAAAGGTTGCTTCACGAAGCTTGCTGAGCTGGTTAGGTTTCAGAAGTACAAGTGTTAAAAAGTCTAAGGTCAGTGAAATTTTTGTCATTTTAAAGGTTAAACCTGTTGCAATGAAAAATATTTTGTGCATATGCACATAAAAGCACAAATAAAACATTGACTACAATAACTAAATATTCAATGGAGAACTGGTGACCAGTCGGGGTGTACCCCTGCAATTACCTCAAGATGTCCTGGAATTAATGGTCTGATAAATCATTCCTTTTACAAACAATCTTCTTAATAGTGAGTAAAGAGTGAGGCAGTTTGCAATATTTCACCACTAGTGGCCACTTCAAGACAACAATAATGTCTGTTACCACAGCATATGCAGATTATATGCAATACCTTTTCAATACTTTTCAATGCTACTTGAGCTTACTAAAATGTTTGCAGTTAAATCTATAGAATAAGTGTCTTCAAACACTAATGAGGACCATAACATGCCCGTGATTATTTGGGAGGTACATTGTTTTTTCACTTAGTTAGAAGAAAACTAATAGTGAAATACAAAATGTTTGAATTCCCTAATCAATTATAGTTTTATTTCACTGTGTATTTCTGTACATACCATATTGTAAACAATGCTCTATTGATTTATTTTTAAATTGAAATGAAGTCATTTCACAACTAAAACAATTTAAAAACAGCACAACCAAACAGACTTTGGCTGTAATTTTATTTGATACATTTTTGACACATTTTTGAGAAGAGAAACATAAATCGTAACTTTTTTTTATTAAATATTTTGTGATTAGGGCTGTGCAATATTGAAAAAATATCATTCTGATTTTTCTGAGACACATTGCAATTGCTATTTTTTACGTTCTTACACCTAGGTTTTTTTAGGTGCTGATCTCATGGTCTTACTGCCAGTTGTGGCAACAATTAAATTTTTTTTGTGTCAACTGCTTCGAGCAAAGATATCAATTTGACAGACGTATTACAATTGGGCATTTCTGCGGAAGTTATTACTTCTCTAAAACGCAAGCTCTAGTTTTTCTGCTGTAGGCTGAGAGAATAATGATTAGGTACTGCATCAGTAATTGGTTAGCAACACTGTTACTTAAAGGAGGGAAATTAAATATTAACATGTGATGCTTCATATCGCATCGACATTGCAGCCTTTTGTGAATTGCAAATTGCGTCATATCAAATCGCGATTACGATTCTTCGATATCAATATATTGCACAACCATAGATACGACTTTTACATTTAATGAAATCCATACCTCCTTTTTGATCATTTTCCAAATTTTAAATACTTAAACATTTTAAATACTTAAACATTTTAAATTCTTAAATTCTTAATTTAAATTGTTTAAATTTAATTGTACCAAAATACGTCAACTTTTAAGATACTTTTAAAATACTTTTCAAGACTCCACAACAACCTTGTTTACCGTACAGATACATTCGTTGACACAGCTCAATCATTTTTCATTTCTAAGGTTTCACATTGATTCCACAAGCAAATAATTGAAATAAGATTGATGAAATACGAGACGAGACCAAGTAACAAGTAGAATGATAATCATTTTCTGAGCATTCAAAGCACTTCATCGTTTTTCTTCTCGTCCAGTTTTTTTCTTTTGAAGGGTGACAACTAAATGTATTATACACAAATCTGACTCATTACACTAAATGATATTCTTTATATTCTTAATACAATGTATTCCTCATAAAAAAGACGCAAAATCCACTTATTGAAAATATTAAAGTGATAGTCATTTGTTTGACACTTAAAACCTTCTAATTATAGCAACTTTTTGTGACTGAGCAACAATCAAATGTCTTTTTTGGCTTCAATAACTCTAATTATATTCATTCATTACGTTAAAATCTATGTATCTAGTTTGCAACTCATCAAGTGTTACACTGTCAGTTTCACAATGAGACATTTTCACATTAAAGAAATGAGAATATTCATGAATTATTAATCAGAAACTCATCCCCCGATGCAGAAACATTTTAATGATGCCAAAAACAGGTTATATAAAATGCACCCCATTAAGAGCTCATCAAACAGTATGAATCACCTACACAAATTTAGCGTACACATGTCTGCATGCACACAAGTGAAAGAAAAAAAAATGTAACCCAGTTGCAACCACCGTTCCCTAATAACTGGACTAAATAAATTCTGTTGGCCATCAGTGCCTGAAGGAATCCATCTATTAATATCATAAGATCCACCTGTGGAGCTGCTGGCCCATTATGAAGTAGGCCAGGATGTTTCCATCACTTTAGAAATACTCTCAATAAAGCACAAAGTGAACTTGAAGAAAACCTCAAAACAGTCTTTAGTTCACCAAACATGAGAAATGCTAATATATATTAGCTTCTCCTTTCAGACATTATCTAATTCTAAAAGAAAAAAACAAATGTTATCAATCTGATGTTCCTCAAGTATCTATTTTAACAAATCTGAACTGGAATGGCTTTATTATGATTCATTAAATCATCCACAATCTCTGTGAAGTCTAAGCTAGCAGCTAAATATAGCCTTTTTCCGCAAACACTTTCTTCTCATTCCTTCTGGACAAGAACCAGAGCCTTTTTAAGTTTAAAAATGCACCAATTTACAGAACCATTACAAACCCCACTCAAAAATACTTTGATGGTGTGACTCACACAAGTTAGCGTAAATTATGCCTCAGAGAGCATTTCTGATGTGCATGAATGAAATTTCAAATGTGTTCAGTTCATTGCAAGAATATTATTGCAGCTAATTTCAGTGCTATCATTGAAACCTCTTTGGTCACGTCTCAAAAGGAGACAACGTTTTAGCAATCACGCTTCACGTCAGCGTCAGTGTTGACGAATGTTGTTTTGAAAGCGATGTCTCTTGTAAACCTCACCGAGATTTTGGCACATCTAGAAATCCTGAAACAGATCTCTTTAGCCAATGGCTTGTTTTCTGTTTCAGATGGCACATTGTGCACTGTACACCCATGAAAAACAGCCTCCAGACTGGCTGCAATCACCCTCCATCAAAACACTTTGTCTGGCATACAAAAATAAGATTCAATCTTGTGCTGAATACTAAATTAGAGCATTAGAAAACAAGAGCTTCTGCTACTTGGCAACCGCCTGGATGTAAAGCTGCAAATCCGATGGCAGGCTTTAGGATTCTGGGTCATTAATGGGTAGGTAGAACCAGGCTAGCATATTATTTTAGCAAAATGCAATTTGCGTACAGGAATTGTGTTAATGGAATTTCAATGAACATAAACCCTAAAACAATATTGTTGTTGTATGAATTAGCTCAACAATGGGTCATGGTGGAAACCATCATTAAATAACGAAGACACAAAGGTCATTATATTAAAGATATATATTTTACTATATAAAATAAAAACTCCTGGATGTACATACCAGAGCAATTTTTAAAAATTTTAACCAAGAGTTTTACATAAAGAAGAAAAATACAATTGCATAAAAATAACTAGTTGTGAAATCATTTGGTCAAAACCTTATTCCTAATAGCCCCAATATTTGAGGTGCAGACAATCCTATGTGACTGTTCAGAATTGCATGTGAATCGGAGCTTGTGTACAGTGCGAACTACAAAAGACTCACTCTGTGAGAGTTGCAGGCTGGTTGTGAGATATTTGGCTTGCTAAATATCTGGAGCTGTTGGCAGGCACAATCGTGCAGTGTGAAATGTGTTCTGGGTAGTAATGTGTCTTCTTGATTTGTTCATATTGAAAGAATCTTTGAAGTGACTCCAGAGGAACGAATCCTGTCAGAGAGGGATTTGTTCAGTGGCAAATGCGCATACCCACTCATTATTAATGACAAAGGAACAAAAGGACTCAGAGGACTCAGAAAAAGAACAGATCTTTTCAGTTTTCAGCTCATATTGCGCTTGCTAACAATACAGAATGGTCATGTGACAAAAGAACAAAAAGGCTTGAAAAAATAGCTAATGTTAATCAAATAGATAAAAATCAATTCTCATTTCAGCCTGGACTGCACTTGTTAAAATCAGAGAGAAGTATGATGTGGAACGAACGAGACTAAAAGACTTGTCAGATCAGAGGTGAGCCAGACTAAAGACCCAATATAGTTCTCTCTTATTTGTAGTTTTAACCTTTTATTGGTATTTTACTAAAATGAACGAAATGACTCGAAAAAAGATTTGTTCATTTTGCTTGATTGACTCAATGATCCTAGTTGGTAAAATTATACAAACTTCCAATCATTGATTCTGACAGATAACATCTGTGAATACTTGCGGCCAATGAGAGAGCCACATCCAGGGCAAAGTGAAGTTGTGGAGGAGATACAAAGGCATAGACAACAATAGAAACATTATTGGAAATTATAAATGCACCTTGATAAAAGGCTTGTGTTCCTCCCATAAATAGTTTTATACGAACAAGTAAAAACTTTAAGTCATGACAAAGACCTGTGGCCTCCAATAACAAAGCTTCCCTTCATGGGAGTATGGAGTGGAGGAGGGTTATTAGCATCTGAAGCATCCCAAAATGGCTTGAAAAACAGTGTTTCTCAGCAGAGATGGGATGCATGGCAGTTGTCTTAAAATCAACAAATTTTGATGACAAAAATAGGGATTAAGGTCACTCTCTACAATAGGCCTCCATATCAAGAACTGTTGACAAAGCATTAGCTGTCTATGAATCAAGGGTAAGGATCCCTACTGAAAAGTTCATTAAAAATGTCCCAACTCAAATTAATTGTATGCAAATCTTATGCTAATTATGCTAATAAGACATGCCCATCTAACAGTAATCGTAATATGTCTTTTTACCTTAATTAAACACACAGAGACCACACTAATGGACAGCACAGAATTGGATTTTGAAGTAAAGAGTCAGACCCTGGCATGGCAGCACATGTACTTCCAGGACAAGCCCTCTCTCAGACGTAACCTTTTAACACAGACGTCTGCTCCATCCTTCTCTGTCTGCCTCCAAGGCTACGCAGTCAACATTTCTGTTTTCTTTCTGCATTTTTGCTCTATTTTGAACTCAACCAGTGTCCTCCATCCACCCCAACACTCGCTCTATTTTTGAGAGCAGTGGCTTGGAGAGCAGTCAAGTTTGATTAATTTGGGGATTTGGGTACAGTATGTTCCTGGACACACATCTGCGAGCAATCATAAATGCTCCAGAATGCTGGCAGAACATCCAGACCTGCCGGCAGCTGATGATGTCATCAGTGCGAGGGAAGAGCTGGCGTGTTGCCAGGCTCGAGAGCTGGGCTTCTCCCAGCCAGAGAAAGAGAGAGACACAGAGAGAGAAAAACAAGGGGAAAAGACATTAAGAGAAAACATCTTGACATGGCTTTAGAGTCTGAGACCCGCGCATTATGAAGATCCACTCTTGTTTTTGCTTCATGCCATGCTTGAACAGGTGCAGCAGCAGATTACCAGCAGATTAAATACCAGAGACTGAATATTGTTACCAGTGTTTGTGAAATTGATTTAGAACAGATTAGAACAGCTGGATTTGGAGAAAATCAAATAACAAATCTTTTCATAAGCACAAAAAAAAAAATCCAGATTGAGAACAAGACCTACACCAGTGGGACAGATTCGATTCATTAGGAGGAGAGAACTGTCCAATTCTTAGAAATAAGAGCTGATCAAGTCAAGTAAGGATAGGTTCAAAAACCCTTGAGAGAGAAAAAACCTCAAATGTTAATCAAACAGATGGACTATACACACAAACAGTCAAACATATACTGGCTACTGTTTCTATGGGCTTTTAAATAGAACACTTTTTGCTACTGAATTAAATTAGCATCAATCACTCCTCAAAGTCCTCAAAGTTTGCATATTCTCCCTGTCCTTGTGTAGATTTGTTCTGTATTTGCATCCCCCACTTTAAGACTGAGCCAAGTCAAGTATTAGTCATAATGTGCAGCTCTGACTCTTACATTTCTAAATATATGTATGTTCTATTAGATTTTGTGCTGAAAATATGCAGGTTTCTATGAATGCCACGATATCTTAAATTGTCAAATGGTGTGATGTGATTTTTTTTTTAAATATGTGATACTAATTTCCTTGTGTTCTATTAATATTTACATCAATTACCACCAACAAAGCTGTTTTTTTGTCACAATTGTGAGCATCACACCATGACATGAGTGCCTAGCCATTTGACATTTTTTATGTTTGAAATTTAAAAGTAGAAATCCTAATATACTCACAAACCCTTTGGTAGCATACATCTTGTCAGAGGAACTTTAAAATATATTTTGGTAAAAATATAAAATTTTTATCTGTCAAAAACTCATATTCACACCCATTGTGGAAGGGTCTGGCCAAAGCGGACACCATTTACATTTTTAAAATTCATAATATCCATTAACGTTTTTGATAATGGATGTTTTATACAATGAATAATCAACTAATTACGCTGTGGTATATAATCTCAGCACATGTTTTTAAGTTCAAAATAGCAATTGCATGAAATTTACTTTTATTTGCCTAATAGCATTAGCAAATGTCAATTGGATTTAGCTCTTGAGCAGACATATCCGTTAGATATTTACAAAACTAATTTAGTGGATAATGTAAGCGGTTCCTTTAAATACTTAAAATGAAACTTAAGGGCGGCATGGTGGCACACTGTGGCCTTCCAGCTAGAAGGTAGTCGCCCCCGTGACCCTGAAATGGAATAAGCGGGTTTGAAAATGAATGAATGAATGAAACTTAATGTCTATCTATACAACTACACATCCAGATGTATAGATAAAAATCGAGGTAAGCATAAAAACAGAATCATATCTGGGTGATGCATACCAATGACACATTATTTCAGTAGTAAACTTGCTTTGGAGCATGTGGTACAGGGTCTATGCTGTGCCAAATGTTCAGCAACAAGCCCCTCTGACAAATTCAGAGAGTACAAGTTAAAACCTAATAGCATACCTCAGGACAATATAATTCAAAACACTTACATAACAAGTAACAGCATTATTTCTACCAGATCCTGTAAATATAGGGTGGAAACAACTGGACGTGTCCCTTCCCTTTTCTTTGTTTCTGTCATACTCCTCCTCCTAACAATGTGAAAAAAATACACACTTGCAGGAATCACTGTACGTACTGTACTAATAACATGGCTCTGTGCCCAGCTTGGATCTGAGCCAACCTTGAGATGCAACAATCGAGACCCAGCTGAGACTAGAAAGAAATAGGGAGACGAGTTGACCGACCAGTACGTCATGTACAGAACTGTAATGTTCTATTAGTTTAGTGTGTTAGGTGTGCGGTACATGGTGCACAAACAGCAAGCACAGAGGGCCTGGCGCTTATTGCACAACACTGGTCACGTACTGTATTTCACTTGTGCAATACCAACCTGTTTTTATCCTTATCTGGTTGACATATGAATGAGATCATAGTGTTGATAGCATGGCTTTACCTGAATGGGACAGCATGTGCATCCTCAGTCGTAAACTGTCCAGGAACTGCTTTCCGCAGAACTCGCAGCCAAAGGTCTTCACTCCACTATGTAACTTCCTGTACCAGACAGAAAATGAGAGGCTGAACATGAGTAAAAGCACAATATTTAAGGACACCCAAGCACAATTTCTAATATTTAAATATTTGAAATCCTGCATCTTATTTAAAAGATTTTCAATAAAAGTCTAAAAGCTGGGAACTTTTAGAATAGCCCTTAGAAGTCTCTGCAAGGACCGGTGCGTAGACCAATCGCACGGGCTGTTTTGAGATAAATAAGAATGATCCGACCCACCTATTCAGTTTTAATTATAAAATATAATGTGTAGGTTTCAAAATGATTGTTTTTTGGTTTTAAACAAGCATTACGAGAGTTATGATACATAAGTTTCAAGGAAATTTAAATGAAAATGCACAATCTCTTTCAGTTTTACAGACCCCAAGTTGATGCCATCTAGTGGCACAAAGGGGATAAGCAGTGCTTAATTTGTAAATTTGAAGTTTCTGGAACACAACAGGACTGGGGTGATGGACAGGGGGGCTGGCCCAAAACAGTTGCTGGAACACAAACAGAACGCAATGGTTCAGTGTCTAACATGCCTATTTTTAAGCAGCAGGACTTACATACATCATTTACAACATAATTTAAGACATATACACACAAAAAACCTTTAGATTACTTTCAACACAATTTATCTTAATCTTCAATATCATGTTAAATGGCCGTTTAACATGATAGACTTGAGTCTTCGTTTCTTTTAAAAAACGAAAGCAAACTTGATTGTCTTTTAGACATGTTAGCACGAAGGAGTCAGGACACTTTTTGTTTTGGCCAAATGCTGCCTAAAAATAAGTTACGTACAGGACGTAAATTACCCAGCAGCAGCCTTTTCAGACTTGCTAGTAGTGCATTTTATTTATTATTTTTTTTTTACATTATACAATGCACAATAAAGAAAACACACTAACACAATAATTATTAATTATTATATTTTATTTTATAATATTTTTATCTAATCGCTAATTTCCACATAATACGGGCCGGCCTGCCGACTGCAGGGGACAGCACAAGTGATGGGAAGTTCGGATCATTTTAGGATTCGGTTCTTTGAGTCTCGTTCAGTAAAATGAACGGATCTTTTTTCGAGTCATTTCGTTCATTTTACTAAAATATCAATAAATGTTGTGTGTACTTCCACATCTACTAGCGTTTTATACACAAACGCGAATCACACTACAAATAAGACAAAACTATAATGCTAAATTTAAAATGAATATAAATATATTACTAAAGCCTACCTGGGTCTTTTAGTCTGGTTTACCCAAACTCTGATCTGTCTTCTTTAGATTTAAATCTCTTTTGTTCGACACAAAATTACTTCACTCTGATGTTAACGTGTGCAGTCCGTGCACTCAGTCCGGACTGGCTTCTTTAGCACTTTTGTCACGTGACCGCTACAGTGCCGGGATCCGAAAAGATTCGTTCTTTTAGCGAGTCCGGGTCCTTTCGGTCTTTTCTCTTTCCGGCTCATGCTGCATTGGTTAACATTACGGAGTGGCCATGAGCCGGAACCCGAAAAGATTCGTTCTTTTTGCGAGTCCTCCGGGTCCTTTCGGTCTTTTCTCTTTCCGGCTCATGCTGCATTGGTTAACATTACGGAGCGGCCATGAGCCGGAAACAGAAAAGATTAGTTCATCTTTCGAGTCATTCGGGTCTTTTCGGTCTTCTGTCATTGATGATGAACGGGTTACGCTCGGAAAACCACAAGAATGATGCGCATGCGCCAATGAACGAATCCCTCTCCAACACGACTCGTTCATACGGAGTCACATTAAAGATTCGTTCAAAAAGAACGAATCGTTCTTGAACGACACATCACTAATCACTAGACAGCACCAGCCTACGACGAAGGCAGCCTGGCACAGCATAGGCGAGTGCTCTGTATATTCTTGAGTCGGGGGAATGCATTGTAGTACAGTAGAGTGAAAAAGGTGGGCGGAATTGGGTAGATAAAGACAAATGGGGTCAGATAATTACCGGATCCCAGAATAAAATTTTCCGGATCCTTGGAAGCCAGAAATTGAGAGAAAACGGATTGCGTTCCGGCAAACGGCGGAACAAATTAAGCACTGGGGATAAGCCCTGGAAGTACAAGAAATGTGATATGCCTTGTGTTTTTCAAAGTTCTGGCATAAAAAGAACAATGGAACAAAAAGTGCTTGAACAGTTTAGGAGAGATTTAGGAGAGGTTCACCTGTTGCCACAAAAACTGTTTTAAAGGGAATTTATTACAGCAAATTGTAAAATCTCCATAATTATTGGCACCCGTGGTTAAGATTGTGTAGTAGTTAAGCATTGTGGTCTCCATCAGCCGTTCAGAACCATCAAGACTCTTTGCTGACGACTAAACTGAGCAATTGTGGAAGAGAAAGATGAGATCTTTGTCGTGTAGGAGATCAAGAACCAATTAGGTGTCACTATGGAGGGAGAAGTAAGATGGACCATGAACAATGCAGCACTTAACCGATCAGATCTGTATGGTGTCGTGGCCAGACAGAAGCCATTGCTTAGTTAAAGATACATGGTAGTCCACCTGTTATTTGACAACAAAAGTTACCCTAGAAAATGTATTTGGTTTGATGATGATATTGGGTGGGAAAAGCACTTTTGAATTTTCCGTTCATATAATCTGAAAATGATGAGGACCTTCGATACTTCTTGCAGATTCTGTGATTCCCATTATATTTTCTGATTTGGCAAAACTGCTCAAAAATAAAAGTTTGTGACACTGTATTTAAAAAGACTACAAATACAACCAAATGTGTTTCTAGAAGTATTAAATTATTAGCTATTTTTAATTAATGTTGTGGCAATGTGAGTACTTTCTGTATGCACAATATTGACCTTATCCCCCACTGCTACAAGGGGTTTACTCGGTCATATCCCTTACAGCTGCGAAGGACTCAAGCTATAAGGGTAATCTGTCATTAGACAGCAACTAGCAAGTATTGTTACGTTCAGATATGGGCTGCTAAGAGAGATCAAGTGGAAAAAAAAAATTAATTCTGCTCAAAACCTTTATTGCGTCTATAAATACAAGTATATTTATTTTGCTTTGAGTCAAATATAAGACATTGTAATATCAGTTAAAATAATTGTTTTGCTAGAGGGTGCATCAAATGGTCAGGCACAAGGCTTGCCAGATTCAAGTAAGCTTACGTGTCAGACATTAACTTTGTGATTGTTATTTAAGTGTTTTCTTAAATGCCACTTCATTATTAACGCTAGTGTATATAGCAGCAGAAGTCTGAAACAAAATCTGGAAGAAATAAGTGTTAAAATTGGGCAGGCGGAATTAGGTGTAACTTTGATAAACCTTTACAGTTATGTGACTAAAATGCGCTAGACTTTTCCAGAATACCACAAAATGGGTTAGGCTATTGCAATGGAGTGGCTCAGATTTTTTTTTTTTTAATGTAAAACACTTTTCTTTAGCAATGTAGCATCTTGACGACATGCTTGATATTCTAAACACACCTGCGTCTGCGGATCATGGTTTATTTTGATGATGCTCTCGACAGGGTGCTGTGAAAGGTTTAGGGCACATACTTCAAAGACTTCAGGCTCTCGAAATATTCATCAAGCAGGTTTGAATCAATTAGGCCTAATACAGAAAAGCTGTTAATGAACTGAACGTATCTGATGCTTAAAATAAACCTAGACCTGGATTCAAAAAAATGGAAGCAAGCAGCTTCAGTGGAGTTATGAAATATTTACCGACCAGACGTTGTGACCCTGTAGCTTGAGAGAAAACATTTATGGCTTAGTTTTATCAAAAATTAAATACGCCTCAGAGAAAAGGTACACAAGGACCCTGAACAAATATATACACTTCGTTTCCGCAAAGAAGCCAGGAATGAGCTAGGAATGAGCCATGAGGCCAAAAATGCCACAAAGTCAAACATGCCAACTGTTTGATCAATCTGGCTTTCAGTCCTTTTAATTAAAATATATTAAATGTTCCTGAAATACCCAAGCAAATCGGTATGTTTAACTGAGTCACGTTGTACATATCAACGACTCGTCCCCCGCCTACTCCTGTTCCCATCTTTCGCCTCAGTCCTTTCATGAGAATTCCAGCCACACACAGACACACAAACAGACGCAGCGTTGGCGCGTGCACTGCATCAGTGAGCAGTGGAGCGAGCCCGCCACAGACATAACCTTTATTCCTGCTATAGAGCCCTTAATTATCACCGCTCGGCAACCAGTGCACTGCCAGACATGCACGGACTCATTATGAACAGGGGCATATTAGTTCACCTTGAAAAAAAGCCATTAAAGCTCATTCTTGCTTCGACTAAAACTGTTGCTTGTTCACAGCAAAGAAAACGAAATGGCTTTTAATTCAGATTCAAAGTCTAGAATCTACAAATCGTTGCTCAATCCGCTTTCCATGCACAACAGAGTGTTTGAAATAGAGCTTCTGACAGAGCCCAGCCTTCTTTAAACAATATCCAGTCAAGCGAAGTGGACACGCTGAGCACCACTGTCTGCAGAAAGCACATGTTATCTGCGCACTGCTGTGTTTGCTGGAAAAACACTGGTGTTATCACGCTGAATGCTGCTGCTTTTGGGCTTGAAATTATTATTATTGTGCATCTGAGCTTTGAAAACACTGTACAATAACACTCTTTAATCCCCATAGTTTTAGTCTTTCAGACTGACAATAGAGTTTTTAGGAACATGTTTCTCATTCTTTCTTCTTATCTGACTAAGCGTGCAACTCTCAAGGAGATTTATATTGTGAATTGAGGTTTGAGTTGGACAGTGTTTCCAACATTCCTCGGATGGCTTAACATTCTGTTCTGTTTCCGTTTTTTGTGGATAAAAACATCATCTGATAAACATTCAGTTTGGAATTTCAACATTTCAGTTTGGAATATCAAGACTCCATATAAGCTTTTTTCACTGTGTAGCGCAAGTGTCCAGGGGCAATTACAATTACAATGTATAATAATAGGAAATCAAATAATTTGATATTTACCATCTCACACAAGTAGCCAAGTAGTTAAAATGTAACATTTGATTTTTATAAATTTCAAAAAACATTGACTAATCATTTATTAAACAATTATGGTTCTAAAGTTCAAACTGCAATCCGGAAACAAAAGTTAAAGATAGGAGACCTTTATTTCACACTGGATTTACAGAACAGCGCATTCCACTTTATAAACGTCATTTCTTTTACAACACCTTGACACTTTATTATGGTTTAAAGCATTTTTGGTGTGATAATGGTCAAAGATTTAGTGCCTTCTACCATTGTCTGTCAATGGGAGAGTAGAGAGGCAAGACCCGGAAGCGCCCGGATTTATTTTCAGTAGCACATAAACAAAATCTTCAGATTTTGAAATTTTCCTGCTCTGATAGGCCAAATGTTTGTAATATTCTTTGAGAATTCTGCAAGTGGATCTGGTCTGATTCAAGATGAAACAGCAGTGTACGAGTTTGAGCTATTCCCAGAATATGAATTGGGAGAAAATTAGGATTTCATTTTGATGGAAAGTAGACCGGAGCCATTTCAGCTGAGGGTTACAAGGCACATTGCAAACATTACACCAGCGCATCAAGATTTGTTCATCTAAATCATGTCAGCTCAGTTCAGTTTGTGTGTGGGGTTAAAAAATAGATATCTACATCACTAAGTTACACTTTTTTTTATCTTAAAAAAAAATATGTAAAATAAAGCTGGTTCCAAATAAAGACATGTTTTATAAGAATTAATCATTTTAGTTTCTCAATTCACTACCCCTACCAGCAGTCACTCGGGTGCTTGCAGACACATTTTCAGCACTTCACGTTCTAACATTATAAATGGTTGAACACTCTGTATAATGTAATTATCTAAAGAAAAATAAAACAGTAAGAGGTCACTGAAACAATGTTGGATTTCAATTATTAGTCCCACATTCATAAACTTGCACCATTTGTTTTTTTTTGTAATTGAGCAGCAATCTGAAAGCCCTATAATCTCATGCTCACAGTCGACTTGAACGACACAAGACTACACCACTGCTCTGAGACGAGGAAAATACCTAGTAAATGGAACAACGAAGAGAAATCAATACTTCTCATGTCAATCCCAGTCAAAACAAACTGTCGTTGTGGAATCCCTACAGATGCAGATTTAAAAAGTCAATACAACTCACTGCATTATTCAAATTGTCTAGATGCAGCTCCAGACTCTAAGACATTGATATGCAGATGCAGAGAGTAACAAAAGAAAATGAAATTATCCTGAAGTCAGATCAATGTTAAATCAATGTTAACATGGAAAGCAGAAAGAGTTAAAAACTCATCTTCTGGTCGATTTAACTACACCTGCCCCTTACAAAACAGTTCAGCAGAGGTTAGAGCAGAAAAACCAATCTGGACCGATGATGGTCCATTTGTCTTCACAGGCTGCTGTTATACATTCCTATTTAAATGCAGGCATTAAAACGTCGGCTTTCTGTGAGGAGACAAATTGTCGAGCTGTCTGTTTGAGACAGGGCAAGCGCTTGTGTTTCTAGAGTGGGCCACTGGAAGTGGCTTTGATTAATGGGAGGCCAGAGCCGAGCTGCTAGAGTACCTTTCCCACTGAGAGAGCAATTCAGACCCTGATGTGTGCAATCGGATACTAGAGTACTGCCAAATTACCAATGAGGCGTCTTTATAGGAAGTCTTCCCCAAAGCAGTGTGAGAAATCCCTGTGAAGCTCAAACCCGAAACCAATCTGCTCCTACAAATACAATAATTTATTGTGTGTGCGCGCGTGCGTGTGTGGCCATTTCATTGCATTCATATCTAATGATGCTTCATTTTTGTCAAATTACAACAAATTACAAAGGCACACCTTTCATTTTGCCTCTAAAAGAAGTGGATAGAGTAGAGGTTATATTACACACACTTCTGAACATATTAGTTACTAGTTTACTACGTTTTCTGTTAAATAAAACCAAGTAAAAACCTGTTTTTGATAACATTATTGCTCTGCATATGTACATATGAAGGCCACATGAGTATAACACACACCTGCAAACCAGATGTTTTTTTCCAATCATGGACTTTTCAGAAGTTTCAGCATCTGAATTGAATTAAGCCAAAAGAGATCAATAGAAAAAGAGGTTTTGAGTTGATTTGATAATCTTTAATCTCTATTTACTAACAATACCTTTACCCAGTATATATGATTGTTACTTTCACTTAAATAAATCTTTTAGTATTTTTAAGTACTTTTTACTTGTAATATTCTCACTTCTTCACCCAGATATATAATGAAATTATGACTTAACCCTTACTTAACCGAAGACTTTCAGAAGTATTTGTGGGTTTACTCTATATGGTTTACTCTACTGTATTTGTGGTCACAATTCTCAAAACAAACAAATAGTTATTATGGGATCAGTGATGAGCCAAGAATACTATTTTATGGCAAAGTTACATTTTTTCACTTAGCCGTTCCCATTTTTCTGTTTATAAACATTTAAACATTCAAGTAAAAGGTGCAAATTTTTGTGAATTATTTTTGATGGCCTATATATTTACATGGGACGGCAGATTATGTTTTTTGTAATTTTAAATAAGTAACAATTTCCTATAACTTTTATGTTTAGCTGGTGGCGCTCTTAGCGCTTTGTGGTTCAAGCCTTCCCCAGGAACAGGGGGCTACAGCCCTGTCTCAGCCCTACATAATTCATGAGAAATTTGCCTCAGGCTAAGGGGTAGGGCTAAAACCAAGTTCCGACTGCACGATTTTCAGAGAAGCCGTGTCACAGGTCCATTCACACTGCATGATAGGTCGGCAACAGGGGAATTCACACTGCATAAGTTTAGGAATAATTACAGACAACTCTGTCCATATCAACAAAATAAGTCTCACAACCAAACACTCACAAGAAATAACTAGAAAACAATGCAGTCACGTGTGCCAGAGTGAAGGACAAGACCAGAAGTATATTTAAAAAATCTGACCACACAGGTTTACGAATACACAGAGAAGAAGCCCTTTTTGAACCAAACCCTAACTTATTTTGCTGTCTATACCTTTGCATCTCCCTGCTGCCCTGGCATTGCTCTCACATTGGCTGCAGGTAATCACAAATGTTACTTCTAGTCCTGCCCGATTCTGAGTGGCTGACAGCTCGAGATATGTATGTAGCGTGCCAAATATCTCATGATGAGCCTGTAACTCGCGTGTGACTCGCTCAGATCACGTCTTTCTTGAGTTCACACAGAGCGATTGTCACTCACATGAACAAGCTCTGATTTGCATGTGATTTCTCAAAACCTGTCCGTGTGTTAGCTTTACTAGTTAACTTCATACCATATGTAAGCTATATTAGCTCATACTTGACAGAGTGTTTATCATACATAAGAGCATTAGCTGAATTCTCTGACCACACACGCAGGTTTTCAAATCACTTGTTACCAAGTTTTTAAGTATGTTTCTTGAACTTTTCCTTCTCATAAGAGACACATTTTGGAGCTCCATAAAAGCTAAGTTTTCGTTTCTGTTTTATTGATTCTTATGAGCAAATCAATTTCTGACATCACCATGTATTGGTCTGGTATGTAAAGTGCAAAATAGTGAGATATTTTCATCAATTTATATGAATGGAATACTCTGGTGTCCAGAAACAGCAAATAGTTTTTTCACCAACTTGTCATATTATTGTTTTAATCAGTTTCTGAGTAGGAGCTCACTCAACTAAAAAAGTAAGTCATTTTCCTACTATTCAAATACATATCTCAAATTCACATTCATGTCTCTGTACTAAAAACAACCTGCACAAATTGGTTTATTTTTAAAGCTATCCAAGAGAATTCCAACAGAAGTTCTTCCAGGTTGTTTCCTGGATTTCATCTAAATCTGAAAATGTCCCAAACCCCTTTTTAACTATAAGTTTGGAAGTGGATTCAGTAATATTCTTCTAATGGTTGAGATAGAAACAGTAACAGGTCCTCAGGAAATTGGAATGAGTTTAATTTCTCCAAGCAGTGGATGCTCAGTGACCTGATGGTGTTGTGTGAATGAGGCCAGTGCCATTATGAATGTACTCATCCAGCCTCAATACTGACTGTGCTTCCCTCGAGCTCTTTAGAACAACTGCTACTAGTAATTTCATTCAGCTCTTTCTTGAAAGCTTCCACGTGTAATTTGGAGGATTGGAATTTTTCAGAAAAAAAGGTACACAGTGGTATAATTAAAAACGGTTTTGTACCTTTATCAATAACTGTCCCCTTTTTGTATCTTTAGAGCCTCGGATGGTACTGTTACCAGTACCAGTTAAACTACAACTGAGAAAGGTACACTAATGTTCCAACAGTATCATAGTGCCTTTCATTTTTAACATATTGAATAAACAATTTGTTTCAAGCTAAAAATCATATAAAACATCATTAAAAATGATTTGATATTTTTTAGGCAGGGCATCTGCTGGGTGCCCTAAGTGGAAATGTATGTGCCCCCGAAAAAGGCGTCTAAAACACAATTTCACTAAATGCACCTTTTTTCTCTAAAAAGGCCAAGTTCAGGATTGAATAACTCAAGAGTGCTATTTTAAAACATTCTTAAATTTTAGATTCTGACAGTCTCAAATAAATTATAAATTGATGTAGAGTTTTTGAAAGCATCCATAAGAGAAAATGAGAAATAGAACTTCAAAATTTAACAAACACACTTTTTGTGTGTACCCAATATAATGCATGTTTCCCCCCAAAAAAATCTAAGTTTGAGATTAAATAACTCAAAAATACTACAATAAAATATTCTTAAACTTTGGATTGTGACAGTCAATAATACTTACTGTAATACTGTAAAGAGATTTTGCTGCATAGATAAGAGAACGAGACACATGGAACCTCGAAGCACAATTAGCAGGTCATCCCCGGAACCATCATGACCAGGAAGTGTCAATGAGAAGCTGGATTCAGCTAATTTTAAATAACATTTAAAAAATATAATATAGACACAGATATATGCATATACCAATAGTAATTAATTAATACATAACTACAAATTTTTTCTTATGTTATATTTTTTTTATAACAAAATGGCAATGGGATAAGGGTGCCCCTCTCTAGCAGTTGGTGCCATATGCAGACACTGCGTACCTTGTGTGTAGGGAGCGGCACAGGTGCATACGTATTTTTCTGAGAGTGTAGAGTAGAACATCATCATGACCATTGAACAAATATTTTCATTCTATTAGTTACATTTCCAAGTAAGTGACTATCTCAAGGTCAATGTGCACAAACAAGTGTCAAAGCAACTCAACGCTAACCAATGTTTTCTGCTCAAACTATAGCTTTTTTTATTATAAACTGAATCAATGAACTTCACTCTTGTAGAGGTGTCACATTTGAGGACAGAACTACGTTGACTAAGGCATTTTAATAAGAAATGAACACTCCATTATAATTTTTGCGTTTTAAATTTTATGTTTTTAGCTGTGAAATAAGCGTTACATCAGTAAATGGTCAACACTATATCAGTAAATGGTGAACAAAATATGAATATATTGCTTTATTTTAATTGAATCAAGATTACATCTAAGTTTTATTCCTGACCTGCTATTATTTCAAGTATATTTGGGGAGTATTTTGACATGGCATTTGTATCTAGCTTAACTCTGGACAGACTACCAGTTTGTACATGGCCCAAGTACCCAAATGTACATGTCTGGACCAGCTCTGGATTCCAGACAATGGCCACAATTGAGCCTGCTAAAGTGACAGACAGGAAACAAATTTGGCCCAACATTGTTTAGCTGATTTCACAAAGCTGAACTTAACAAAACGTACATTATATTACCTTTTTTTGACAAAACTTAAGCCATGAGCTTTGGCAGAAGGGCTGTGTTACACTGTGTAAAATACAGGCTATAGGTTATCACCCTGTGATGAAACTAGGCTTTTACTTTGATCAGAAGTTTGGGTTACTATAGCGCAAAAAACATGTGGCTAAGCCTCAGAGTCATTGATCAATAAGTCTCCCAACCCCCAACGCTGGTGACAGAGCTACACTCAAACACACAAAGAGGGTTTGAACAATGTGAGAAAGAGAAGAAAAAAACACCCTCAGGGTGCCAAAGGTCAGAAGTTTGACCCGACCCTAAAAAGTTGACCTGCATAGCGATGATAAGAGCTGAATGAGTCCTGTCTCTGCCTGATAGCAGGCTTTGGGGTGAAAAGATACTAGAGGGCTTAAAGTCTTGACCAACCGGATTCCAGAGGTCCGTAGAGATGACAGAGGTTTAACGGTCACTGGGTGGCCATAGTCTTATAGGACAGGAAGGGTTTTAAGCGCTAATGAAGCTTGACCAGGGTAACACTCTCTGAAAACATATCTTCTCCAGAGGCCGAGTTATCCATTAATGGGCTCAATGTGTTTCTAAGGCTTTCATTTTACTGAAAACTCTTTAAATTCACAGTCAGTCACTATTGTCCAATACAAGTATATATAAAAATAATACTTAATAAAACATACTTAATAAAATTATTAAATGAATACCTAATAAAAGTTACACTCAAAATTAATGAGCAATCTACAATACATATTTCATTTGTTTTTAATTTGATAAGTAAATTTGTTTGTATGTGTCGCAATTTCAAATTCTAAAATGTTGGCACAACTTTGGCAACTTTTTCCTTCAAACTCTTTTTTTCAAATTTGAAATGTTTTTACAGTTTATGTAAATTTAACACCACCAGGAGTTAATTTTTAGACAGTAGCTACAATATATTTGTAATTGTGAAAAAAATCCTACAATTAATATTGTTGTTTCTATTTTTGGATGCAGGAATAATTTTTTTGTGGTTTTTTTAACTCATCTATCCTTGTATAATTTAGATATAGGCATCTCTTTCCATTTTTCTTGTTTTCACACTGTCATTATGATACAAGCTTCACTAATGGTCTGAACCAGGTATAACATAAAGCTCCAGATCTCAGTAGCGCAGATCTGATCGTGGACTACTTTAACAGCCACATGTGGTTATCTGTGAAAATCTCAACCAAACGTCCTGTTTAGATGAGGCATCTACCGTGTCCTCTAAGGAGAGCAGTGTATGAAGCCAGTTATGCTCCTGCTGCAGTAAAGCAGTTGCTTAATCAACAAACAATCTCTTGAAGCAGAAGTTAAGACAACAAATGAGATCAGCGTGAAAGAAACTCATTAAAATCTATTAGCCTTTAATGAACCACTGTATACACTATTGGTCAGTGAATGCATGATTTCTCTCAGTGTCTGCTGCAATGTAAAATATTTAAAACTCAAAACGGTAAGAAACATTTCAAATCAAACACCATTATTATTTTTTTTATTAGACTTTTAACCCACACACTTCTCTGTTCCTTACATCTTCCTTGGCCTCTCTCTGTCTCTCATCAGTCTCTTGTTTGCTTTGTAACAAAAGATCTAATTAGAGCCATGGGCCACCGCTCTAGGATCTCTCACATCCTAGAATTCTTCAGCAGTGGATGCATGTCTCACACATGTTGGCCTCATTGCTCGGTTGCTTTAGGTAGATTGTGAGTTCACATCGGTGGCAGATTAAACCCACTCATTGGAAAGCAGAACATTTCTTGAGGCAACCACAGAGAACAAATGACATGCATGAAGGGACTGAGACAAAATGCAATGGCTGAACAAGATAATTCAGAGGACTGAATGTTTATTCCCTGATTGTTACTGTTGTGAAAAATAGCGATAAAATCAGATTCGTTCTGGGAGATCTTTAGGTGGTAGCATTTGGGAGAAGATTCACAACACAGAGGGCCTCTTGCAGTTGGAGCAAAAGTTGAACTGTTATTGGTATTGAGTCGCCTCACCATGACCACAATGACCCAGTGGGGCCCCAGAGTTTTCATAATGTCCTGTGTGGAAGTCAAATGTCTGTAGATCGTAACATCTGTCACTGTTCACAAACCGTTAAAGGGCAAGTTGAGTTTATGGACAAACATTAGCGACTGGATAACCTACTAACCTGCAGTCTGGAGGTCATTTCATCGTACATGTGAAAATTGTTTAGGAAAAATGTAATCAATTTTTATATATTTATATTTGTAACAATTTATACAATTATAGGGGACAAATGTTCACAAGTTTTAGTATCCTTGTTTCCATTCAAAGATTACAATTATATGTGCATATGCAAACAAATATGCAACTTTTACATCAAACCAGTCCTAGAGAAGAAATTGTCATTTCCTGATATACTTGCAGCAAATAAAAAAAAAAAAATGGAAGTTGCTCCAAGTAATAACTTACTTGGGTCTTAGAACAAGAAGACGAAATGTAATATGCGCAGCCATGTCATCTTGCTTTTGGAGCCGGGAGACTGCTCTATGTGAACGCAGCCGCTCAAGGCAGTTCTGGGAGGTGATGATCCAGAACCCCTTTGATGACAGACTTTGATATTGACCATTTAAGAAAGACCAAAACACCACAAGTCCAATGAAATCGGTCCATTGGTTGGTCCATTAATACCGCCCCCTCCGGCCCAAGTCAGACAGAAAAACTTTTTGCCATTACACTGCATGCAGGAATTTTATACAGAAAAAGCATCTACAAAAAAAGTTTATGCACATTTTTTGTTATCAGATAAAAAGTTTATCTTATCCTAAAAAATATTATGTGCAAGTTGGCGTCTTGTGGTTTCATTTAAGTTTTTTTTTACTTTTATGAAATTTTTCAAAATGTGCCTAAAAATAGGTAGATGGAAAAACAGCAATTGTTCTATATTTGTTACATTTAAAGTTCAGCCAAAAGTTGAAAATGTGTTTGAAATGTGACTTATTGTGGTGAGACATTAGAAACAGGAAGTACTGTTTACATAATCGAGGAGGTAGTATTAAGAACACAACAGTGGTGACAGCCAATATGACACACTAGTGTACAAAAGGGCTCCTAAATCACCCTGGCACGGTGTATGATACATTTATTAAAATCTTCCAACGTCTCTACAACAGCCAAATAGAAACATTTAATAAGCTTAATCTTGAAAAAAATGTGGAAATCTCAAAAATCTTTTGATGCAAACTCACATTCTGTAAAGTGTACATAAAAAGATATACATTTTGGATTTGTAAATGTAACTTTAAATAACGATAATTTGCTTCATTATTTTAATCAACGACATTAATAATAATACTGCATTTAAACAGCCCAGTGATGGAGAACAGGCAGACCCTTCGACCGTTTTATGGATAAATTAAAAGGTGTAGTTATTGTCAACATCCTAAATAAATGCATGAAATTAATACACATTGATACAATTTAACTGATCGACATGAAAATAACGTGACATATCACACTGGAATAGAGAAAATCTGATAGGAAGTGTTCTTAGGTCTCAGACAGGAAACCTGGGTCGTGTCACTGGGTTCAGGGTTTGTGGGAATGAATGAAAGAGTATCAGGTGTGCTGCAATACACACAACGTGTGGCCACTTTATCTGTGTCTGACAGAAGGCTAAAGTCACTATCAGACCATCTTCACCACAGACTAAGGCGAGCGGTGTGGGGTTATCTTCCACTCTGATAAATACAGATAAGGCCCAACCTACTGTTTGAGAGTCCAAGTTTAAACCTAATGGCCATCAGTCGAGCCCAAGCCAATAAAAATCAAATAACGATGCATTTTGTTTGACAATAAGAAATTTTGGGTGGCATCATTTGGACATCCGTCAACTGAAAGAATGAGGATGTTAGTCGTCAGACATTGTTTTTATATATATATTATAACTTAATAAGTGAATGTTGTTAGTTCAACTTTGAGTCAGCCAGCGTTTGTAGGGCAAATATCAGTGTCGAGCAAAAATGCTGTAGAAACCCTTCTTCTAACTAAATCCTACTTCATAATCAACAGAAGCTTTAGGATTTGGAGCCTTCATTGGCTTTCATTTATTCTCTACAACCTTCAGGAAGTACACAACTATAACGTTTCATCATCTCAACTCCACCATCACTAACCCCCCCACCCCAAACTATGGAGATTTTCAACTATGTTTTGAATTCTGCTGAGATACAAATCCATTGATTTCAAATTCATTAGATGATTGCTTTTTGCTGCTTTAGTCACTTGGAAGAAAAACAACTAAATTTATGATAAATTCAGCTTGCATATCAAGTCTTTTTTCCTCATAGATTTTTCTCTTTTTAAAAGTAAAATAAAATACTAGCTCCTGCAGCTCCACTAATTACACCTGGGTAGTGAGTGGAACCAACACAACCCCTCTCTCTGCTCCACCAGGGTTTTCCAGTATGTCAGCATTCCAATATCTCACGAATGGCTTTCTTATAAATCTCAATGTCTGAATGACTGAACAATCACATTGTCATTGATACTTTGATTGATTTGGTTTCTACAGAAAAAGGTAGGGAATTCCAACCAGGCTTAAGAACATAGAACTAATTGAATGCAATTTCATTGTTTGATCTATCAAACAATTATCAAAACAATTTATATACAAGACATCATCGCTGTCTACTAAAAAATAAGTCTGAAAACTAGCAAAAGTGAGTAAAAGCAGGCTTAGACTGCACACAGATTCAGTGTTTTTGCTATTTAACTGCCCTCACTAACTTCTGCATATATTTTTAACATCTTAATGCATTTATATTAGAAATAAAAAAAAAAAAAAAAAACAATAAAATCCAAAGAATAAAATTTCACTGTTTCTAAGTCCTGTCTTTTACAACAAACAGTATGGACCAATGAATTATGGGAAAATATATCTGTGCCATAAACCTGATGTCATCCCTAAGCTTCCATGGTTTACGATGGGATCTCCAAAAAAACTTGATTTATTTAGAGGAATCAGCCAAACACTTTACTTTGGTAACTACCTGTAAAAGTAGGAACTAATGTGTTCCACACTTGGTTTCCCTGGCAATATATTAAGGTATAAGTGACCCATTGCAAAAAATAAATTAAAAAAAGCCCCAAAAAACTGGATAATCATAATTATTTGGATCATAAAAATAAGGTACGCTGTAAGCAAATTTATTATTTTCTCACTGATTTGAAACATAAATTTAATGTGTGTTTTCCATCGTTTTAGGAACCAGTGCAGCAATATTGTTACCCCTGGTGCCAGTTGTGGACAAATAAGCTAATGATTTTAATGTAAAATGCCAGACTAATTCAAATATATTAGCATTCTGTAAAAGTTAAATAAAAGTGCTCTTTTTATGTACAAAATGCTATTTATGGCCATAGAGATGTTTGCGAACTGTTTATATGGATCTGATGTGAAACATTTATCCAATCCATAACAAAATCCTGAGTCCGGGTTCATTACAGATCAATCAATGAAATTATGGACATGCTTTATTTGACATTTGAGGAAAATTTCATGTTTTGGCTCAGCAAAGAGTAATAAAAACATTTTTTTTCTTTGCTGTTTTCTTTGTTACTGAGTTACTCAAAAGTCCAGTCATTATCTGTGGACGCCTTATTGATATTCAAACACTAAAAGCACGTTTGTTCCTGTTCTTCTGATATGTATAGTATTAGGGTGGTACCATACTGTTACATTCTTTATAGCTTCAGGTTACATTTGAGTATTTTTTAGTTTACTTTTCATTTAGAAAGCATGTCCTTTTATTAAACAACTCATGTCCACTTGGCATTTTTGACATGTTTTCTGATGCACACAACGTATACAGGAGGCCCACACTGGTAAGAACAGACACCCTTCCCCCTCCTCAATTTTTCCATTTGGAGTATAACTATAAACAGAATTATGGGAAACCAAGAATAAAATGATTTGACTAACCTGTGTTGCTCAGCAGCTTCATTGTCAGGCAGTTCCAAATCACACACCTCACATCGTTCTTTCTGGGACTGGACCTCATGTTTCACACTGGCTGTGAAGTCCCCAAGCTTGCTTAAGAACTCCCTCTGAATCAAGCTCTGGTGGAAGAGCCCCCCGTAGGCGCTAAAGTCATATGCCAGGGAAGAGGGCACGTGTAGTGAAGACGCCATGGACACAGGCACGGGTAGCATGCTTTCACTCTTATGATTGGGTGGGATGGAGTAGAGCGATGCAAAATGTCTTTCAGCCAAACTGGCCATAGTGACCAGACCAAGCTGGCTATTGTCTCCATGGGAGTCAATAGAACTATCGGCAGAATGGAGCTCGCGTGCACTGGTTATGACACTGCTTCTAGTCGGGGTGCCAGGAGTCTCCCGGTGCTGTCTGTAATCACTACCACCCTCCCCATTCCTTGGGAATTCCCCTTCACATGGATAGTCCTCATCTACCTGCATCATCTCAGTTTTAATCTTGTCTATTATTGGAGAAGAGTTCCCAAGGTTGTGCGAATAATTCTGCGCCATGCTGTCTTGGAGGACAGATTGCCCCATGCTCATAAGACCTTCTATTGCTGCTTTAGTCGGGCTAATGTTTGAATTACCCGTTTTGCCAGACTCTGGAGATCTTTTTTCAACCATGCTGACCAAAGCTAGTCGATGGCGGCCAGGAGTACTGTAGCTACTGTCCTGTATGGAATGCTTTTTCGAAATGAAAGTGCTCTTAAGATACTTGATCCTGCGCTCATCAACATCTTCCGCACCGTTCTCAGACATGTTTACATCTGTTTCATTCTCTTCAGATGCCTGGATGGTCTCCAAGATCTTCAGGCATTGTTCCTCCAAGTACTCAATTTCTAAAATCTCTGCAGCATACAGCAGGTCGTCCAAGTCCTCCAGCTTGGCTTGGAGGGTGGCAGTGTAGGCATACTCGAGAATCTGCTGGAAGGTCTTTGGTGACAGGAAGTCCAGAGTGTATTGTTGGCTGTTGCGGTGGAACAGGATCTCAAACATCTTACTAGCACATGCGAGTACAGTTCTGTGGGCATGAAACTCCTGGCGGTCCACCATGATGACAACATCACACAGTGTCCCGGAGAGGCGCATCTGGTTGGCCTTCTGCAGGAGTGACGTGGGGTGGCCAGGATTCTGGAGGTGGATCGCACCCATTTTAGTTAAATCCATTACATGGAGATTTACCGAACCATCTCATGGATCTGCTTGTTTCCTTGAGGGCTCCTGTAAATAGAAGTCAGTCATTCAGTTGAGCAACAAACACAAGAATGCACAGCAAATGTACTACGTCAAATGTGTTCATTCATCGCAGTGACACAGGTCACGTTAATCATCAGTCACACAGGTCAGCTCAGTGCTTTGAGAAAAAAAGTCTGAGGGGTGTTGTTGTTGGAGATGAGCCTCTGTACAGAAGTTCTAGCCAATAGTCACAACATGTTCTTAATGTTATGCAATCACAGCCATAGTAATGGAGAGCTGCCAGATGGAACAGAACTTAATAAAACTATTAAGAGGAATTATATTGAGTGTACTGAGTGTGTTAACCATGTTCCAAGCATAATTTGTTGCAATAATAGCCGGATTGAAAAGAAATAATGAGGAAATTCCCTGTCTTGTACATTTTACTACCAGAATTTGCAAAAAAGCAGAAAGTTAAGTTAAAGTTTTCAAGCGAGGAAGGTGACTTCTAAGACCCAATGTTTTTATTTGAAACAAACATGTTCCTACACCAAAAAGGCCCGTTCACATTTGAACAGTTTAGACTCCATTATAGCCATCTCCTACTGCTGATTTGATCCAGTTGTGTTTTCAGTATTGGTCCAAACTATTTTTCTTTTAAATATAAAACACTGTGATTCAGTGGTTAGCATGCTGCCTTTCCGTAGGTAGGTCACCAGTTCGAGGCCAGCCAGTTTGCAAGTTCCTCCTGCGCTTGCATGGGTTAATCAGGTTTTCCCCACAAGCCTAAAAAACATGCTTCTGGTTTGAATTTCTGAACTCCCATTAGGCACAAATGTATAAATTTTGCTCAGCAATGAAATGGCAACATGTCCAGGGTGAAGATAGGCACCAGCAATCCCTGTGATCCTGACGGAAGTGTATTTAATCAATCAATCAATCAATCAAGGGGACCTCAGATGAAAATCTCATTTGCAGGGGATTGAAATGAAATGTGTGTACACAATAATGAAAAAAATCCCCCGGGGGCTTTTATTTATCATAATTAATCTCAGATATGTTTGCTTGTAATGTTACAACCCTTGGCAAAAAAACCACAAGTCTTTACAATGACATGCCTCTAGTTGTCATCTATGGTGGTAAGGTTAGCATTTGTTCCCATGCTGAGTAGTCTACTATGCTTGCTAAGCAATGGTTTTGGGGTTTTGTGTGTGAAGACACACGGTACAGTGGAAAACTTCAGCATGCCTGAAAGGGGCTGGGTCAGCAGGAGCTCAGGATCAATTTAAGGGTCAGGGTCAAAACAAGACATTTAAAAGGGAACTGTTTTTGACTGTAAATTTTTCAAATGTCATACATTCCTTGAATAAACAGGTCACCTTTAGGCATTTAAAACAACCAAAGTGCTGTAGTTGAGTTGGGACAAATACACCTACAAAGTATAATAATACACAATGCATTAGGGCACCAACAGAATAGGAAAACATAGAAATATTTGGATCAAATGGTGCTGTGTGAACCAAATTACAAGTATTGTTTCAATATAGGTTAAACAGTGAAAACTAACCGTGTTATATTGTGTACCGTACTAAATTGTGTGTACGTACTCTTATAAATATTGGTAAAACACAGGAGCTGATATTACATTAGAATAAATTGTATTATTTACAGTTATTAATAACTATATATATAAATTTGTGTAGTAAAATATTTTTACCACCACATACTTTATACAATTTCATCATCCAGTTTTAAATTCTTTATTGAAGAATTCCTAAATATTCAAACGTTTTGTGTGTTTCACAAACAATGATCAAAATTAGCACTTGTATGGTATTTATGCACTATCAGATGCATCGGTATGGGTGCTAACATTTATGTATAACTGTAATTTAGGAGAGGTATATGCACCTTGTCCTGTAAGACAATAGAAGATGATAACATTTCATCCACCACGTAGCACCAGTTGGTCAATGGAGGTAACGTTAAAACAGATCCCCGCAGCCGCATCTTTATCTACAGGATTGTCGAGATACCCCAAACGCAGAAGAAGAAGAGGCAGAAGCAACAGTTCTGTCAGTCATGTTTCCTCCGCGCAACAGTCTGTCTCTGTATTCATTCAATCTTAAAAAATGCACCTGTCTGACAAGTTTCCCCAACACACGTTCACAACAGCTGCTTCAAACATGTAATAATCAATTTCAACACTTGAAAGCATGACTGGCCACGCAGCCAACACGAACACGCGCGTGTGATCTACCAACTACCAAGTTGCATCCTCAACACAATATTCTCGCAGCACTTTCAGATATTTATAGGGATACAGCGTCGGACTCAGCATCTGGAGAAAGAAAAAGACTAAACCAGTGAAGTTATTTTCACTTACCTGGGTTTGGTGCGAAAATGAACACTTGTTATTAAGGCATCAACATTGTGAGGTTCACAGGCGCCGCTGCACGCGCTCTGCACTCTACGCTCGGATACCAATCATCATCAGCGTGACGTCAAAGCGGCGGCTCGACGAGAGTCGCGCGCACGAGCCCGGCGATTATTAGTGCTGTCAGGGTGAGGAGAGGTGAGGAGAGGAGGGTGCTGCTGAAGGAAGCAACAGTAATAAACATAAAAATAAACATTTCATATTCATATAAACGCCTCTACGCATTTCAGCAATAATAACGCATTTTTTTTTAGAAAATAAAATAAGCTTGTTTTACAAAGTCACATCAAAGTGCATGTTTGTAGTTTTCCTGAGCCATGAAGATTGAGAAAAATATGGATGTGTGGCAATATCCCTGTGCACTTTTCTAAGTTGCTTTATATAAATACTTAAAGTTATATTATAAAGTAGAATATTGTGCATGATCTGTCTGGCATAACGTTTGATTGGAATTACCTTGTAAAACACAAACATAAAGAAATCATACACCGAACCAATCCATCCTAATAGCTCAGCTTTATGTAGCTTATACGCATATACACAAAGCATCATTGAAAACAACAACAAACAGCAAAAACGACGAAATTAAAAGTCTACTGCCTCGATTTAACGGAATAATCTACAAGTTGTGGGCAACAGCTGAATCTGTCACATTTCTGCTACTCTGTGAACTTCTGATGTTACGCGGGCTTTTCTTGGTCACACACATAAAAGGAAACAGTGACACCTTCCGGTTTAATTAATACTAACAAAAGATGCACTTTCTATTCGAGAACCACTCGAATTTATCAATAAAAAAAACTTTCGGTAATTAAAAAAAAATGTATCCCACGAAACCGTAAACCCTGTTTATACCTGTGCAGTTCGTTAATGGCTAAACAAGAAACTGCATCAAAGCCTTTGTAAAAGTATTTACTAAGTTAGAGGCGTCAAAATCAATTTCAGCTCATGGGCCACGGGGGGCATAATTTGAGCTTCTGGGGCCCGGACCAGAAAAATCACACTAGATTAGTCCATTGATTACTTGAATTGACAAATTAATTCATAAATTTAAATTTTTTTTCAATAGCAAACCAGATTCTAAAAGTCAACATTTTAATGAGCAATAATTTCCACAAAACTAATTCGTCTATTTTACCATTATTTCTCAATGTGTAATGTGATTTAGAAGTCAGAAAAAAAACCTTTCATTTCATATAGAAACTCTCCTCATCTCTGAGCTCCGGATTGAACCATTGCTCTGCCATTTAATAATAAAATAAATAAACAGTAAACTTTTATCATGAAAAAACTTTGTACTGAATCTGCTGATTTACTGTTTTCTTTTTCACACAAAAGCATTCTTTGAAATTAGATTTAGCTTCACACTTAAACCGGTTACCGGTTTCCCCACTGTGATTCTATCAGAGTCATCATCACTTTGGAGGGAAATCTGTTATTGCACAACACAACAATGTTATACCAGAGGCGAATACATGGACACAGTTGGCGGGCACGGGATAAATATAGCAAACTGTCATATTAACAGACTGCTTCAATGCAAGGTCAAATACTTGGTTACACAATATATTAGCAGAAAAAAATATCTATAACCCCTGGATCTTAAATAAATATGAATAAATAAATAAATATAAAACAAAATGTTGCATTTGTCATGCCTCTCTTTCTCTCTCTAAAATGGTCTTGTGGGCCAGATTGGACTATTTATCTGGCCAGATGCAGCACGTGGGCCATGTTTGATATCCCTATACCGTACAACTGACTTGCATATCATGAATGTCAGGTGACCAATCTGCATCAGTTGCGGTTCTTCTTTCCCATTCAGAATATATCCCTTCAGATTGTTACCTGAAGTAGGCATCTTACTTTTTACCTACCACTTACTGGAGAGTTTTGGAGCATAGACTATGAAAGGATATACCGGTAATGATGACATCATCACCTCGTGGCATTGGGTCATTTGAAGCAAAAATGAGTGAGAAGGTGGAACTGTGGTATGATAACCCAGCACCAAAAAATCCACTTCCTCTGCTTAGCATGGATTCGCTCCATCAATCATGCGGTTGCAAGTAAAAAAAAGAACTATTACATTTTGTACTGTAGAGTCTTTCGAAAATCGCCAAAAATGTTTTGATAAAATTGAAGAGAAAACACAAAGAAGTAGAGAGGGTGCAGGTGCAATGGGCTGATGTCTGCTCTGAGCTAGTGCCTTTTTTACTTTTGTCCCAAAGTGCTTGTGAAGTTGTTTGAATATTCTGGCCATACCCAACACCATCACTATGTGTTAGATTCAATTTTGTGTCAGGGTTGGCCAGGAATAGAATTTTGACTATAGTTTTGCCAATTTCCCATTAAACCAGAAACATTTTTTTAATTGAACAATAAAACATAATGGACAAAAATGCTGGATAATGTATCTAACATATGACACAACTCACACAACTAGGGGTTTAGCTGCTAAATATCCAGCTTTTAACAGTTCCTCGATAAGAAAAAAAAAAACACCTTGTGGATCAGTAGATACAGAATTTTAAAAAATCATTCAAGCAAAAGATTTAAAAAAAACATGAATAAGGGAAGATTCAACACAAAATAGTCTGAAAATCTGTAAACAAACAAAACAAACTACTGAGAATCATTTAAATTAGTTTAATTGAAATGTGTTAGAACAACACAATTTAGAACTTGTTCTTTGCTTGATGTGTGTTTGACTCATTCTCCTGCTATTTTGGTCAAACCGTCACATACCTGTACATGGAGCATATTACAGTTTCGGGGCAATCCGGCAGTGTTTAAGTGAACATCTTATGGACAAACTTGCCTTTACTCCCTCCAATAGAAACACGAGAAACACCTTTACAATTATTCCACCATGAATGGTCCCATGTGAGGTCTCACAGTTCAGGCCAGTCTACAGTTTTAACATCAGATGGGCAAGCAGACAGTCATGCAATGTGATGGCAGGAGACTCAAGAGTCCTGTTAACATATGTCATGTTATAAAAGAGGACTGTTAAAAGATTACTGCAAAGCTATGCACATTTTCATGAAGAAAACAGGCAAGCAACATCTCAATAACACAATCACAGTGCAGAAGCTTGCAGGTGAAAGTGTGACACTTTTTAAGGTACACAGTATAAAAATGAGAAGATCATTATTGTTATTAACTAAATGCTTCAGGAGCTTGTTGGAAGAATGATGTTCTGTAAAAATCTCAAATATTAGAAGTGTAATCACTGTAAACATCGATCTAATAAAGATTTCAACAATCAAGAGGCTAATTTGAAATCCCTATCAGATGTTTTGGTCACAACATTATGTTAAAATATCGTACAATATTTCGTCTTTACATAACTGCCATTGTGAGATTTCATCCATGAGGAAACCAGTTAAGACCAAAGAAAACCAAAAAATATAATAATAAAAATACAAACAAAAGCTACCCCTCAAACAGTCTAGATAAAAAAATAGCAGAAATCATTTACATTTTAATAATGTACTTCAATAAAACAAATAACTGAATCATTTTCCTGAATAACTCGCCCTTTACGATCCTTCCTGGAATAAAACGTAGAAAAAGAAATAGTAATTTCTCAGAGAATATTACTGAATGACACAAATGTGATGTTTGTTTAACATCTTCAACCCACAACTTTTGGAAGTTCTCTCAAACCAAAAGCAACAACAGAAAGATGCATTCATACACAAGACTTCTGTATAGAATATACATCATTTTGTTACTTGTTAAGGGCACATTTCAGGTCGTTACAAAGCCTTTCTTCTCATCTGTAGTTTCATGCTTTGCTCTCAATGTTGTTTGTTTGTATGATGGTGTTGGCTTCAACTCCTGCACCAAGAGCCACTTTCTTTAGCTCAGTGTTTTCAGACGGAACACTCTCGTTTTCCACGATTTTCCTGTAATGGCAACACAATAAAAGGTCAGGATATACAATAAACATTTGTTTCCGTCACATTTATTCAAATATATCTGTCAATCCTCTACATATGGATGTGTTAGTCATTTACTGATCTCAACTTTTGAGCTAACAAGTAAGCTTTAAAGCTTACTGGGAGGACTGATACCTACATCTTTTACTCTTTCTTTTAAAGTGAGGGAAACATTTCTTATATTTCTGCGAAGAAGAGAAACAGGAAACCAACAAAAAGTCCAAGAATTTTTTTTAAAGAAACAAACTGATTTGGTCTTTTATATGTGAAACAAGTATTTGACTCCCAGGTGGCTTTTGCATGGTTAACTAGCTAATAGCTTCTCTTAAACAAAAGGTTACAAAGGTTGACCACAAATGATCTAGAAAACTTTGTATCCGGCTCTATACAAGATTAGATCTCATCGTCTTGCAATGAACTGTCAAAAACAACAAATTGTCAATTATCTCATTGAAAGTAGAGCCAAAGTCACTAAGAAAATAATTGGTACAAAGAAGCACTGACATGCTCACAGTCCCCTGCTCAAAAAGGCCTGTCTTAAAGTTGCGAAGAGTCTCTGGATAAAAGAAACTGGGAGAAAATGCTGTGGTGAGATGAGACGAAAATTGAGCATTTAAGTTTGGCATTTATTTAACTTATGTTTTGAAGAGTGCTGTCTCTGGACCCAAAGACATCATACCACTAGTGGAAACATTGTGCTTTGAGGGGTGATCAAAGTAAGAATGGTTTAAGTCAGTTTCCAGTCATGTACCTGTTGAGACCTGTCAGCCTTGGCCTCAGCCATCTCCTGCTACCAACGACTTACATTTTCTTACTATAAATAGATTAAGATGCATAAAAATACACTAATAAATACTAATCTGTTGATTATTTTCACCTTTGGCAATTTTTATTAGAAAAAAATAATAATTTCTCAAGCGTACTGCCATGTCGATTTTCATCAGCGAATTGATCATCATTAATGCGAATGTCGGTCAGAGGCAGATTGCTTTTCGATTACTATATTTGGGAAAGACTGAGTCTTAAACTGAGTCTTGGTCTGTATTTTGTTTCAATGTGGCAAAGGCAGAAAGTCCATGTTCACATAAGCATGTGCTGGCGAAAGGCATCAGTTAAAAAAAATAATAATAATACATCTTTTTGTATACTCCAAAAATACTTTTGTGAACCACTCTTTCATGCCATGTATGGTACCAGCATGTGTATGAAAAATAACTTGTGAAAGGATATTCCAACAACCCAAGAAGAACCAAGATTCTGATTGGCCAAGCCAGTTTCCAGCCTTAACAAATATAATTGGGTAAGGTTAGAATTGCCACACATCCACCTTGATGACTTGGAGAAGACCAGAAAAAGACTGGGACAATCTCTCCTGAAACTTGTCTAAACCAACATCTGATCTGTGTGAGTGCCGGTGATTTTTGTTATTTTTATTGAAGGGGTCAAAGGTTTTTTTTCTTCAAATTAAATATTCAGGATTTTTTTTTTGTTTTCCAAATCCAAACCCTGAAGTGTTATCAAAAAAAAAAAAAACAAAAAAAAAAAAACATGTGGTACATGTATTATGATCTCAAATGAAAGATGACTAATGCTTGGTGTATCACATTTTAGATCAAGGTCCGTGTAGAGCCTAGGTACTTAACAACATATGTAGGAACTAAAAATGGGGTTTATTTTTATCTCTACAGTAAATTCAGCATTTACAATAGTTGTAATGCGCTGTTGCAATGGAGCAACCTCTTGATTCAAGATTTTTTCCTTTTCTGTTGTATGCTGAGTGCAGACCTCACATTTTGAATTATTGAAAGTGAAGATGAAAGTTCATTCCTCCCTTACTTTAAAAATATCTTAAACTCGTTTCATGCACATGACCACATGCAATGACATGCCCACACATAATGTATGACTACAACCAACACTCACATACAACACAAACATGCAGAGAAAAACATACTCGTCTTGTTCTGCAGCAGACAAGTCGCTGGAGTCACCTGAACCCCCAGAATGAGACCCATCGTGAGGGACGCCTACGTCTGGATCACCTCTCTGTTCTCCATCAATCTCAAATTCATGATTGAGTAATGGTACAGCGAGAGAGCCCTGAGGGCTGATGCCATTTAAAGCAACATTCGATGAGATCTCAACAGATTCATGCAACTCCTTTTCAGTGCCGCTCGAAGATAAAGCACCAGACTGGACATCAGGAGAGGAAGGAGGAGCTTGCAATGGTTCTTCAGATGGAGGACAATCAGGTCGTGCTTCTGGAGAATCGTTCAGATCTACCAGGAGGGTGACATTACCAGGGTTGGAGGATGAAACAGAGGGTTTGGGAGTGCTGTTATCAGGTGATGTCACGTGGGTGGGGTTAGCAGGGTCAGAGGTTGCAGCTGTGATGCTGGAGGTCAAAGTGGTGCTCTCGCTAACTGGGCTGCACTGGCTAAGCTCAAAGGTGTCAGTGACTGTGTCTGAATTAGTGGCCATGGACAAAGGCATGTCCACCACTGCGGAGGCACTTTCCCTCCCTTTCCTGTGAGAAGAGGGAGAGATCACACAGACAGACGGGTGATGTTCACACTGAGGGGAAACACTGAGGGAGAGACACCAAATCATTGCAGGTATGTGGTTACAGCACATGTGCAACACTGATTTGTAATATGACATGGATCTGGTGGGCACTAGAGGGAGCACTTGATCTAAATACAAAAAAATGGAAGAATGGAAAAATTCCAAGACAACATGAAACACAAAAGTATTTATTTCATTTTTTTAATAAATGCCTGGTAAATGGTGACTTGTTTAGTTTTTATATTAATACAGGATGGATTTGTATGTCCATTGCATCCTCCACTTTGAAAAAGTACATAAATTCACAATTAAAGTGTCACAGACATCCCTTTATGGCACTATTTCGGCTGTAGTTACCCATAATAAAAGAGCTGCATACAAGTAGAAACATGTAAAAAAAAATAGTAGGCGGTTCAATTTATTTAATTGTAAGAAAATATTTAATTATTTACTTATTATTTCATTAGATTTTTGGAATACAGTGGTACCCTGAGATACGAATTTAATGCGTTCCAGGGTGGCGTTCGTATCTCGCACGTTTCGCATCTCGAAGCAAGTTTTACATGTAAAACGCCTAATCCGTGCAACGGCTCAGAAACAACAGTGTAAGTTGATAAAAAAATGGAAAACCAGAGAAAAATCAAGTAAGGTTTCTTCAATCCTTAACTCTACACATTGTTAATGTAATAAATGATAATAAAACACATGGAAATTACGTACACAAATGTGAAACATTTACCTCGAGTGAAGCAATGTGTCGGAGGAGCAGATGGCAGAAAACATTTCGGCAACACGTATGAAAGTTAACTTTCTTGAGATATTTCACTAATTAACACCAACATGGTTTGAAGCCCAAGCGGAGGCCATAGCGAGCGTACTGGAGAAAGCGCTTCTGAGATCGCGTCACAGAGTTTCTCTAGCTTGTGCTACAGAACAGCACTTCCCACGTTATAAACGTTATTTCTTTAACAACACCTTGACTCTAACATTTTTTAAAGTACAGTATTGGTAATCTATAAGGGAGCTATAATCTATTCGCTCCATTTAAAACGGATATAAAGTGTTTTAAAGCGTATCAGCCCCTTAAAGCGTACTTTCTGCAATGGGAGATAGGAGCGCCAGGACCCGGAAGAGCAGCACAACTTAAGAAGCGGATATAGAGCAGAACTGTTGGTGATTCTTCGTATCCCACATTTTTTTTCGCATCTCGAAGCAAAAAATTTCCCGCGAGACCTTTCGTAACTCGAAGCATCCATATCTCGGGGTACCACTCAACTGCATAAAAATCCCTGGATGGAAATGCCAAGATGCCCAAAAATGTTTAAAACATGCAAATATAAAACTGAGTAGAAATTTTTTTATACAATAAGAAAAAATGTGCGTAAACTTTGAGGGAAACATTTACAGAATAAATGGTAATGCGCTTTTCTGTTGGAACTGCGTCGCAATGGGATGGCATTAATGGACTAACCAACCAGCCGATTTCATGGCACGACATCTGAAATGTTGTTTTCGACATTCTAAAATTCCTTAGCCAAAGTTTCTCATCAAAGTGATTATCAGCTTCCAGAACTAAGATGTGTTCTAAGATGCCAGTAAGTTGATATATATTAAAAATGGCCTTCTCCTAACACAACAATGTTACATTTTTTTTTTTTGATATTAAGTGCCAGTTTATCAGAAGGGGACAATTTTGCTCCTTTTGGACTCATTGGATGAAAGTCTTGGTTTATTGGCAAATTTGTTATGTGATATTCCAGTTTTGCATATTAATTTATTAGTATCTTTAAACGTAAACATGCCTACTGTACTGTCACAATTGTTCATTCATTCATTTTCCATTCCCGCTTATTCCCTTTCGGGGTCACGGGGGTCTGCCGGTGCCTATCTCCGGCACACATTGGGCGAGAGGCGGGGGTACACCCTGGACACCACACACACATGCACAACTAAGGGGTATTTTAGATTAGTCAATTAACCTAACCGCATGTTTTTGGGATTGTGGGGGAAACCCGGAGGAAACCCACGCAAGCACAGGGAGAACATGCAAACTCCTTCCAGGAAGGTCACCGGCGAGCCTTGAACCGACAACCTTCTACCTGGAAGGCCACAGTGCTACCCACTGCGCCACTGTGCTGCCCCTCACAATTGTTCAATTCACTTTAAATTAAAACTTTAAACTTTTTCTCAATATTTTTTAATGTCATTTTTATGTTCCACTGTATTTGATTGTGTAAAACCATGGCCAAAATTAGACTAAAATATGTTGGAACGAATCGTTCATGCATTCACTGTTTACTAAGTCATCTAAGGTAAATTGAAATGAAAACTGAATATTAGCTAATTGATAAACAAATATATTTTTAACAAGCTCGTTTTAATAAAAAACAAACCCTTTTAGAATTGTTTGCTGTCATAAACTGAATATGAATTCAAAACACACCCAAATCTGTTTGTTTCATGCTGTCTGCAAATTTTTATCGATATGAAAAATGGAAAAGACAAATATTCATGGTGTGTAGGCTCATTAGCATTCCAGATGTTGTGATGTTGTTATCATCAGTAGTAGCAGATAGAAAGAAGCTTACTCTAGTATAGTCAGAGGTGTGGTTTCATTGGGTTCTGAATGTCCTTCTGCATCATGATTGGCTGTGACCTCCTCTTCTGCCCTCACTTCAACAATGGGCTCTTTAGATGCATCTTGACTACATGCAGAGAGAAGACACACATCTGCTCATTATACAATGATGAGTGGAGTCTGATGAGGTCACTAACATCAAGGTAGAAGAGAGGAGCTCTGTTGTATGTGCTGACATTCATAACTTCCAAATGCAGGAACCTAGTTTGATGTATTATATTAATTTAATATAGTCTTAAGTACAAGTAAATACTTACACAAAGGCAGCTTTGCCTGTCTCTATGTCCTTGCTTTTGGAGCTTTGTCCAGGTTTCCCACAGAGGCACATAAGGATGCCGCACTTGTTGAGGAAGCAGCAGGTGGCATCCACGATCAGCAAGAGCACCACACATACCAGTATAAGAATACCAACAATCACCCCAGTGTTCAGGCCCGGCCCGTCTTCCATGGAGTCTTGATGAGAGAGTAGAGAGACGTATACACACAGAGAGCAGGGGGTTTCATCAAGCCAACTGGAGATCAACAGATTACACACAATCTATCGGTCAGACAAGCAAGAGTTATGCTCACATCACAAGACTATCAGCATGCCGCAACTGAGAGGCAGTGAAGGCAATGAGGCACAATTTGAAACCACAAAAAGTGCAGAAATTGTGCATTTGGTTAATTTATTGTGAATTTTCTTTCATTGACCCAAAATGGGACTCGTGTCTGAAGTATCATACTGCCACACAATACAGTATTCAAATGTCAGATGTGTTTTAGGCATGTTTTTGTATAGAATTGATGGAAATATTAGTAAAGGAATCTACTTCAAGCTTTTTACTTCCTGAACTTTAGAATCCCGTGAAAGAATTGGTTCCTAATTGGGAGGAATGAGCAACAATGCAATACCAATTAAATATTACATACAAACTAATCATATTGTGTAATGGGTACATTTTCATCAGTTGTTAACATTCATGATTAAAAGAAAGTATCTGTAATGGTGTTCGTTGGGTTTTGAGTATGGATTAGTACCCTGTCTGTTCAGATTACATATAAGACTTGGTTAATTTTCTGGTTAATAGTTCATTAGTGACCTAAAATGACTTTGCAATGAACGTACAACAATGCAGTTTATGTCATCTGCTTTGCAACTTTAGCGCTATTCGCACAATAATGGTTTTCCAAACAACGGTTAAGTAAGAATTCTAATTCTCATCTATCGGTCAGACAATATCTTTCATGTCATGTGCAGATACAGACGGAACTTTCAAGTCTGTGATTTTTACAGAAATGCAAGTTTCTGAGCTTGGCTTGCAATCTCTTGATTGGTTTTCAAGCTCACATAATCAGATGCAAATACATATATTTTAACGCAAATCATATTAAAGTGACGACTTGAAACGTGATTAAAATGAAAGGTTTCATCCTCATTCATTGCTGTAGGTTTAAAATACCGGACTTGAATTCTGCATGGCAAATTCAGGTTGTCAAAAATAAACAGGAAATGATACAAATTTTTTTTTGCAAATTCAGACATCTGCATTCGGTCAGAATTACATTTCTCAGATGGACACCAAGTTTTGTGTAAAACATTAGGTCTTTTCTCTGAAATGTGTACAAATTCCAACAGATTTTGCAAATACAGATTAATAACACAAAATATGCTGAGAAACAGAAATTTCAACCTGTGACACTAGTCCTGTCCAAAAAGGATTTTTGATAGCAAGAAGTTAAATATCAATGCAAATTTTCATTCTCTGCAAAAGCTTTTTTCAAGTTATTTGAAACATAAGGCATCATTATGCTTTTCTTTGAAATCCAATTAAAAATAAGTACTTACCCTTCAACAAAATGAAACAAAGGAAATAAAAAACAAATATCGGAGAGAAAAATGTTAAATAAAAAATTTATTTAATAACACCACTCATTAACAATAGCCCTAGTGTTTGTAGTGTTCAGTGTTTACTATTGTATAAAGTCTCACCAATTCTTTTCAGAATATTTCAATGATGTGTGACAAGTCTCACAAGTAACTCTATACAGTGCTACGGCAGTCAAAACATTCACAGAGCAGAAGAGTATTCTAGAAATCTCCGCTTTAAAATTTGCTCTAAAAAGAAAGTAAAATTAAATTCCAAGGCAACTTACTACCATAGATAGATTGATGCGCCAATTAAACTTCTAAACATATAGCCAGACCTTCAGGGAACTAACAGTTCAGTAAAAACAAGATGTTTTGACTAAAGCTGAGAAGATTACCTAGTTTGGTGTACTTTGGAAACCAAAAGTTGGTCCTGAAAAATCTATTGTGGCTGGTTGCCTTTTTTCTAGATTCTCTTTGAGCTAAAAATCACATTTGCATGAAATAAATACAAGTCTTTAATGGCCAACAGCTTTGAGGGCCAACTCAAAACGCCTTTGTTTTACACTGTGCCAACTATTTATTTTTTTTTTATAAATCCAGGAAAGATTAGGCTGAAACATATACACCCAAGAAAATGAACTTTTGAAGAAATGTGATTTAAACTATTATGCATCTGATCATATCAACCAAAACCAGAACTGCTTTAAATGTTTTATATCCATATAAAATAGTAAAATTACACACGCACAGCCCATTGTTATGTAATATGTAATTAATTTTAAAGTGCTTAAAATAAAAGAATCATATTGTTTTAAGTTACACTTTAGTTCTTGGTTTTGATGATTTTTACTGCCCTCAAAAAAAGAACAATGCATGATTAATCATGTCTCTTATTACACGTATGCATTTACATTTATGCATTTGGCAGATGCTTTTATCCAAAGCGACTTACATTTGAATGAACATATTTTTTCTGTCAGTTCTTGCTTTCCCTGGGATGAACTGACAGAAACTGACATATGATCAAATCAAATTAACCAGAACGTCTTAAAATATGTATAAAAGAAGAACACTGGATTCATTCTAATTAGTCAGACAAAATTAAACTTTGCAAATCCATGCACTGCCAAGTTTCATATGAAGAGTTTGATTCCAAAACAAAATAATGCCAAAATAAGCTTCACTTTTTTATCTTCTACTCAAAGTCCCGCCATTGTTTTTTTTGGCGAAACTTTAAGCATTTTTAAAACTGTTTTAAAAATGAAGAAACCCAATGATGTTGAGACATTAACAAGGATAACATCAGATCAAACAATCCAAGCTTGTGCATCTGTCAGAACAATCTGAATTGAGGAAGGAGTAGAGAAATGTACGGAGATTACATTTGAAATCGGACAGGAACAACATTCAGGCACCTTTGACAACAGCAGAACTGAGCCATAAAAAATGGCTGAAACATATGTGATCCATAAACTTGTTTTAAATTAGAGTTTAGAAGTGGAGCCTAATATTCCTTCTGGTGTTGTAGAAATAATACCTTTTCCTCAATACAGTGCAAAAGTCTATTAGATTGGAATTACACAAATAAACAACACAAATTAAAAAGCAAAGTTTATCTTAAGCTTTTGTTCATCTGAAAGTGAAGTTTTCTCAAGTTCACCAGAGATACTCTGTGTTCCCAGACAGAGAAAGAAATCATGCAGAGAATCCTCAACATGAGGAGAAACTATTACTCAATTTCAAAGCAAGACAAGCAGTAATTGAGAGAGGAGGAGCAACACTAAAGCAGAGGAGACTGGCAAAGCACTCAGAGAGACTACACAACAGGGATTGACACACCAAACACAGAGTCATGCAGTAACCACAAGAGAGGGAAGGTGGAAGAGTAGCGATGCACCAGGATGTTTGCGATATGAGTGAAAGTGATGGTCCATCCATATCCAAGCCCGGCCACAATCACAGGACAAGAGAGAAACAAGGAAGAAGGGAAATGGGAAGAGAGAAAGAGAAAAACAAGATACAGAAACATAAGTCAAGGACAGAAACAGAGATTAAAAAGGAAAAAGTGGGAATAAAAAATGAGTGGAAGTGCAAGCTGATGCAAGGTGAAGAAATATATGTTAAAATCTAAAAATGGGTTTTGTCGAATAATATGTAGTCTCCTAAAACATAAAATAAATTTTAAGTGATTTTTAGATAGGGACCATGGGATTCTGGGAAATGTGATTTTATGTGTTTTTTTTCCGCATGTTCACCTTTAAGTGAATAAAATTATTAAAATTGTGTGTGTGCGTGTATATAAATAAATAAATAAATAAATATAAATATATATATATATTTATTTATTTATATATACACACATCCAATCAATGATCAGCCCCTGTGGAAAATAATAATACAGTGGCAAACTTCTCGAGAAGCCTGTGTCTCATGTTCCACTGAATTCAATCTAGCCATAGCAATCATAGAATTGAGACAGATGTTTGAGGCACTATCATTCTCTAAATCTGTCATTTGGGGACATCTGGGATGGGCTGTCTAATTTGACAAAGAATCAAAAGCATTTTTAACCAGGTTTAATTAACACTTGAAACATGAGAAACTTATCATTGCTTAGCACTCTCTGCAAGCAGATTTGAACATGTAACACAGGTAAAAAGCAACAGACTCTGACTGAAACCATCAATCATACCCAACTCTGAGAGACACTGGCATGGTGATTACTGTACTGCAGATACAGTACTACCTAAGCTTTTCTAAAATTCATCTAAAATGTTCCATTAATGTTTACTTGTATAAGCGCTGCAGTTTTACTGGGCTCCCACATGAGGCAGAATAGGTCAAAATACACCAAAGATACACTACATGCAGATTACTGTACTACAAGACTATCCAATTAACTTTATATTATTGTTTGATTAATTTAATAACCTGCAAAGAACTGGCGACCTGTCCAGGGATCAGGAATCAAACCTAGATTGACTTGGACAAAATTATCCCTAAAGAAAAAAGGGAATTCTAATTTTGTATCTCTTTATGTCATCTAAACAAAAGTCCAAAAACCACTGAAACCAATCCGAAAACCAAGGTACATACCAGTGGATCCCTATTTTTTCCACAATTTATCCACTTTAAATTTGTGAGAGAGACACTCACTGTAAACTACTCTGTTTGTGGCATTTTTGAAGAATCCTTTGTTCCAAAACAATAACAATTCGCTGGAAATACTCTGGAAAGACATTTCCAGAATAATATCTTAATTCCTTACAATCTGGAATAATTTCTTTTCTTTAAGGCTAGTAGAAAAATCTATTTCAATACACATCAGGTCAAGCTAATACTCTACATGTAAATAGATAATTGCAAAAAAAAACAAAAAAACAAAGTACTACCACTTTTAAATTCAGTCGACTCCTCCTTTCTGAAATTTTGAAATACAAAGCTTTTATATTTAACTGAATTAATATCCAATGTTGTGGAAAACAAGTTTAAAATTCAGTGAAATTCTCTAAAAGTGACAAAAACAAACACTGAAATGTAAAATCCATTGTGATATAAAATGTTTTTATATAATAATTTTGATAAGGTTTTAGTAGTAATTTTGTATTCTTAGTATTTTGATAGTTTTAAAAAAAAGTAATTTTTTTCTGAATTGTTTATAATATGATTACAACATATGACTGCTCAACTGGCTTGTAAAAATGTTCATACGTAACTGATGTGATTGCTTTCTGTGGAACATTTGTGTGCAACAGTCTATGAACTGAAAGAGATAAACACAACAAATACAGTACGTGTGACACACTGTTCTCTTCTTCTCTGCCAACATCAAAGCTGTTCTTGACTTCAACTTTAGTTACAAGAGGAAAACATGCTAGTTGCAGCAACTCGAGCATAGTTGTGGTGGGCTCTCATTGGCATTCTGAGAGAAACTAAGTGTTATCGAGACAAACAGCCTCTGGATGTGGGCCATTCACAGCTCAGTTTGCTGAAGAGAGTGGTGATACAGAGTGTTAATGAGAGAAAGAGAGTTTGAGTGAGAGCTCAACGAGGGACACATGCAATCTCTCCGCATTAAAAATCACCAGATGCTTGTTCCATTACAAGTGAAGCAGAACAGTCCAGCTGTGCCCCTGGAACTGCCCAAGCACTACGCAGGGGTGTTTGACAGGAAGTGGATCTAATATAGAGGTTTAGTTAACCTGGTGACAGGTGGACCTAGACCCCATCAATAACAGTACCCAGAAAGCGACTCAGGATCCACCGTCAGACATTAATTCTCTACAAAATAATATAATTTTTCTAGTAAAAAATCTCAGATCTCAGACTTTAAAGCACATGTGCCAAATATGGAATGTCACAGCCAACAAATGATGAATAATTTCTAAATATATAACAGCTGAAACATTTTTAGTTGTTGCATGACGTTATATAGCTCTTGAGTTAATAAATAATGTATTCTGCAGTACAGCTCTACCTTGTCCTCCATTGTAATTATAATCTTTGTGGTTCATGTCACAAAACAGACCCTTTTTGGCTTCTGTATTGTTATTTTCAGATCACTGTGTTGTTGTAAAACTATTTGAAATCTCTAAAATATGTTTCTATGGTTTCTTTCAAATCATAAATAAGTGTCAACATGAGTTGTTTTTTTTTACTTTACTACATTCCCTTAATGTGATCACTTAAAAATGTTCTCTTTTGTTCTATATTCAGAAACAATATATAAACATTTACACGGCTTTTGTGTTTTTTAAACGCCTTACATGTGATTGTAAGGAATACAAAAATAAAGGAATTCTTCAAACTAGTGTTTGAACTCTGATTATTGTATGATTGCCATGACACCATACGAGTCATAAAATGGCTCTTAGTATGGCTCTAATCAATTTGACACACCCACTATTAGGTTTTAGCTTCATTATGTCAGCTCCGCCTACTTCCTTCTTTAGCAAGTTTCAATAAATTGGTAGACACACTGCTAACAAAGCTCGCCAAGTTCAGTTTTAACTTCAAAATCCCAACACAACGCCCATTTTACAAAGCCTAGGGTTTTTCTAAAGGCCTGGGTTCATCGTAGTTACAAATGAAATACACACTAAATATCAACATGTTTGTTCACAAAACGACTGCTCCCTAGTGGTGTACGCATTTTAATAGCGTTGAGTGAATTTTTTTCAAGTCAAAACCTTGTTTTTGCTTCACTGTATCCTTGCAATGTGAGGAAATAGAGTGCATAGGCTAAACATCCAGCCCGTAGTTTAACGTTATATATACTTTGCCACATGAACTGCATGTAAAAATGCGTTGTATGAAGCTGAAGTCAAGATTTTGTTTAATATGTGTAATTTCACTTGTTTGTGATTGAAACAGCTCCTTGATCTCCTCTATTTCACACATGGTTGGACTCAGAGTCTCACACTAATCCTATGTTTTAGAAATATGCCAAGATGAAACCCATTTGGAGGAGCCAAATGTCTGGTGTGTGTGTCGTGATCTGGCATGTGGCATGACTCAGTGTTGATCATGCAGCGTGAGTGATGGGCCACACTGCATTCACATGTTTGGTGTCAGCTTTGAGTCGGCTGTTTATTTCAGAGCAGTACCGGTTAATGCAGAGACGGTGCGGGGGATGCAGGGATTGCAGGAGCATCATAAGTACAGTATGGTAGTTACCTGTCGTAGCTGCAGGTTCAGATGAGGTTCTGAAGCTCAGTGTGCCAGGCTTGGATTTGCCCTGTTGGTTCTCTGCCACCACAAACACATCATACTCTGTATCCCACTCCAATCCAATCAGCATTACATACTCGCTCCCGCTGGGTAGACGGATCTCTGGCTTCCATTCTGAGTCTTCCCTCTATGTGCAACCAAACAAATGTGAAAAAGTTGGTAAAATATAAAAGATGCCTAATATCTGTAGTGGTTAAGGAAACATACAGCTTTGTATCTGACTAGGTAATGGGTGATCGGCGAGCCTCCATCGTCTTGTTTGATCCATTTCACTCTGAGCGAGTTGCCTTTGGGTTGTAGAGTTCCCTCGAGAATAGGAGGACTCGGTTCTCCTAAAAAAAGATCAGTTTACCTCACATGAGAAAAAACACACAAGAGATGTCAAAGCAAAATGTAGAAAGTGTTAATCTACAGCACAACAAATACATTGAAAAGTTCAGGGTCTTGAAAAAAAGCAAGCATAGCTTTTGATCTCTGAGATAGAGACGATTGTTCTCTGTGCACCCCACAAAGGGAAATGACATACTCCACCGTTGTGCCCCCTACTGGTGACTGATCTAATTACAAGAAAAAAGCCTCAGTAATATCAGTTTAAACACAAGTAAACAACTTAAAAAGTACAAAATTTATTTCACAACTTTATTTATTTATTTTAAAGTTTCCTCTTGCAGTAGTTATGTTCAATTTTTTTGTGTCAATGTTGTGTCAAGACAGAGAGGATGATTAAAAAAAATAAACTAAGTTTATTTAAAAACTACACAGACATATGCAGCCAATCAGACGTAAGGTAACACAAAACAAGGCAAGTTCATTTGTATAGCATATGGGATCAGTAGTTCACAGTGCTTCCCAGAAGAATATGACAGAAATTAGAAGCTAAACAAAACAAAAATTTGATCAAAATTGAAAGTTAAAACAAAAAACCCCTAGTAGAAAATAATTAACATATACATGAACTTAAACTGAACTTGAAAAGCATAATATATGTTTTTAATATAAGTAATTGTAATAATATACTATTCATTCATTTTCCTGCCAGCTTATTCCCTTTCGGGGTCACGAGGGAGCTCCAGCTCACATCGGGTGAGAGGCAGGGGTACACCCTGGATATAATATATGTAATTAATATATGTTTCATTAATATATATTTATATTTGATTGGGTTGATTTGGTCACTGCTGGATGTGTACAAATTCACTTGAAAATAGAAAGTTATGCAAACAAGTTAAGGCAAAAATCATTCGAAAAAATACCTTGAAACACTACTAAGCTGTTCACATTGAAATACCATCTGTTTGCCGCCTATTTCTGTGGATCTATTTTGTGAAATAAAGACTCTAATTGTGTGTATTAACTGCTGACAGTTTCATAACTCCCACAATAATGTTCTTATCCTCCCACATGTCAATGATTCCATGCAAGTAATTAAACAATCTGACACTCTTTAGAGGGGAAGGTTGATTTCTGGAGGTGAGGGTGAACTGCGAACACCCCCATAGAGGATTCATGTGTCTGGATGCAGTGGATTGGGAAGATCGCCGTTGCGCTGTTCACTCTGGTTCCTCGTTTGTGGACGATCGTGATCCATTCATTTTAATGACCAGTGAATGCTCGTTTGATTCGCTACATTAGTTTGATGCAGCAGAGTGATGCACAACAACATTGTAGGCTACGTGTGTATAAAGCAGATTGAAAAATGAAGGCATTTTTCTCTCATTAAGCCTATAATGAGCTATAAGCCTGTACGAGTGGACCACTTTCATTCACATTTTATTGGTGTTTCCCATGTGGACACTTTCATTTTGTCAAGAAAAATGCTAAGAAAGCTAGGAAATTAGGTGATTCAAATGAAGTGATTATGTTTTAAAATGTGTGGCACATAAACACTAGTGCCCTGCTCATGTCGAAGAAGAGTTAATCTTAAATAATCAGATCACTTAACAAGCAGACATTCCACTCAAATGATAGTTTAAAGGGTCAGCAATAAACAAGTGTCTCTTAAATAATGAAAGCACAGTGATACATGATTAATTTCATCTTCCTCTGCCATCTGTCCCAAGAGGATGCAGTCAATGATCGTGTCATACACACAAAGGAACAAATGCTGCTGAATGAACAGATTTTAAAGTTTATTTAACTGTATTTTCATTTTGTTAATTGAAACTTGCAATTAATTGTGACATTTATTTCCACGTTTTACCAGCGGCATTATTTTAGCAACTGATTCAATTAAGTTATTATGCAAATTGGGTCAAATCACATTCCAGATCACGGGGCGATTAAGCAAATAACTGAAATTAATTTGGATTTGTTCACTATCTTAAAGAAGAAAAAAAAAATTCTTTGAAGCTCATCTTATTCTGCTTCAGCATCATATTTTAATTCCAAACCTGGTAACCCTGAACAACCAAGGCTTACATTTTGAAATATACATAAACCTTACAGTATGTTCCTGTGTGTTTTAGCAGGTTAAATAAAAACAAATGGTGAAAAAACATTTACTGTGAAAAGGCTGCATTCTCATAAAGTTTACAAAGGCAAAAGATCATAAAGGACTACTAGTTTAAATTCTTTAAACTTTTTGAAAGAAATACATTTGAAAAAAATATAAGTATAAAATGTTTTAGATTGAAAAGGGATATGGAATGGACGGAAGATATCCTGATTTAATTGGCATAGCATTCTTAATCAACATGAACTTTTCACCAATGCACCCTTTGCAGCACCTAAAACTTTTCTAGGTAAACTTCTCACAAGATTTAGGAGCCTGACTTTAAAAATGTTTGCTAATGCAAAGCGCAGCCCAAAGTTGGAATCACCTAAAAGGTGTTTTATCGGGTTAGACTCTTACACAAGCTCTTCTTCACACAAACCTCGCAGCATAGTATTGTCCAAAATCTCTTGGCATGCTGAATAATCAGACTTTCTTTAACAGGAACTAACCCTACACCATAATGCCCTTCACCAAACTTCAGAGTTGACTTAATGCAGTCAGAAAAACACTGATCTGCTGTCAGTTTGGAAAATCTATCAGTCTAGTGCCAATGTGCTCAGCACACCTACATCTGATGCTGTGCATAGCACTTGCTAAGATGCAGCTGCTTTGACATGGAAACATTCCATTTAGGCCTCTATACGGTTATAGAGCTAATGTGAAGTTTTGAGTCCTCTGCACACTATGTACCTCACAATCTGCTGACGAAATGTCATTTTACAAGATCTAGCACTTTGTGGATGAGTTACTGTCCCATTCTTTCACAAACGCTTTCAAGCGCTTGTCTAGGCGCTTGAATTTATACTCCTCAAAATCGAAATTCAATTATTTGGCAAGGTAAGTGAATGCTTTTAGTAATATACTGGATATACAAAACCTTCAAGCTTTTAACACGTAAAACTCAAACAACACTGGATGAGGATGATTCAAGTGTGTGGGTGTTTCAAAACAAACTGATTGTGCTCACCATATGTGATGTGATAACAACCATGTAATCAAACCAGTTACACAGTTACAAAATATATACCTTACAAACAAGCCAAAAACATTGTTGATCTATGAACAATACTTTTCTGTTAGTTTTTTTTAAGTTAAAAAGTTTTTAAGATAATATTTTTTCAAAGAAAAAATTGGTGTCTGCAGTAACATCACATGTGGTTAGTACACAAATAAAAGTGATCACCACAGCAAAAACAATGAACAACAAGCAAGCAGCCCATTCTGCAGGGAAAGTTCATGGAAGTTTACAAATTTAAATATCAAAGTAGGGCTGCAACTAAAAATAATCCCCATTACTGATCAATGAGATTTTTCCGTCAATTGATCGGATATTAAAATAGCTTTATTAATTATATGAATTGCTTTGTCAATGAATGCAAAAATGAATAGATCATAATATATACGTCATAAGTTCTGATTAAACAGACATACATGGAAACAGTGTATTTTATGGAGAAAATGGAAAATTGAACCAACAAAAAATGGTTCTGTGATGGGACCGAGTGGCTCTAACCCTCACAAGTATATTGGGGAACTATACATACAAATTTTTTTAAACATACACTTATATCAAAATAGCTGTAGTAATGATCAAACCCATAGTGAATTACTCAACTAATTGATAATAAGATTTATTTCCAACATTGGTTTTCATCAGTGACTTGTTGTTGCAGCCCTAAATCAAGCATAGACTCTGTAGCCCAATAAAGGAATCCCAGTCTGAAAATGTATGTGCAAAGTAAATGAAGGATTGTGCAAGTTGTGAAAACAGCCCATTGAGATCAACCACTTGCAGCTTCTACTGTAGCATTAATAGCACTTTTCTCATTTAGAAATAATTGTACAGTAGTAACAGCTCATCCAAAACGGCAAGACTTGAAAGAACGTCAATGTCAAACGTCAGTAAACCTGCCGCTTGTCAAAATGTTTAGACTGAACATAAAAGAGCGAGATGGTTGTACGAAGTGATCGCTCTGGGGAAATGCTTTTCAGCTCCAAAGCTTTTCATGTCATTTCCATGGTTGGCAGGACATGGCATCAACTTTTTTCTGAATCTATATTCACCATGGAAGATAATTTGTGCAGTCAGAGTGCAGTGGTTGCTCAAGGGTAACTGTCTGCATTTGAAATTGGCAATGGATGAATTTTCATGACCTGTCTAAGGGGAATTAATGTGAGACGTGATGGGAGGGATGAATGCTGTGATACTGATGTGAGTAAGGGCTAATCCTGAACGGGGGTGAATGGAGCGGGGCCCGAGTGTTTACCTTCTGCTCGTCAGTGGGGATGATCACCAGCACCATGCAAGCCACATGACACAGTCACATCATATGCACGCACATGATTGGTTCAAAGGAAATTGGAAGAGGTTGCATGAAAGATACAAAAATACAGACACAAATGTAACAATGTGAAAACAGATCACGTCAAGGGTTAAAACAGACTCCAGAGAAACACAAGCAAGCAACAAAAAAACGGTTTAAATCACAAAGAGCACAACATTGAGAACACAAACTCCCCTGGGAGTCTAAACACATAGGTCTAGGAATATAAAATTTTAAATTATATTAAATAGCACGCAATACATATTTTATAATTATTGAAACGTTTCTTTTTCATAATAAGACCATCTCTTTTAAGAAACAAAGAGAAAACTTTTTATATTTATTTTGTATACTTTATATTTTTATATAATTAAATACATACATACATATAAAAATATATAAATATATATTTTGATGTCACATTTTAAAAAAATGGACAACTATTTATGTGACATCACAAGTCACATGACTAGACAGTAACAAGGAAGTGAAACTCATCTGAAAAAAAAAAGAAATAAAGTACAGAACTAATTACTTTAAAATAATTAAATTGAAAGGAACTGTACATAGTGACGCATTAAATACACAATGTAATGTAAATACATGGAGCATTCTGGTATCGAAGCTATAGTTTATTTAAATATGCCGATGTCATGGCAATCAATTTGTCATCAATTTGTAGAAAAATTGTTTTTTAAAAATATATTACAACATCTCTTCTCAGAACACAGGATGTATTATAAAATACATTATTATGTTACTTTTGAAAACAGCTTCTAGAATGAAATATCTGATGTTATACATTACATTGGGTCTTAACTGCTAAAATTGAACTAGAATTCTGGGATCTTTTAGCTACAAGCTAAGTTCTATGGATCATCACAAACCTGTGTCCTCTGAGTGAAAATGAAAGATCCCATCTAGGTAGGGCAGGGGGAAGAATGAAACCACTTTTACTAAATTTGATAACACTCATTGGTGAAAAAAAATCTACTACATCAACTTAACTAGCCTACTTTGTTTAAGAGCTAACTTGCTTCATGCTAAATTAAGACATAGTTAAAGGTGAAAATCTTTTAAGATGGGTATATTGAACAATAAATGACTACAAGTACTGGATATTGGGTTGTTTTTTTATGGGTCTAAAAAAATCACCACATGGGAATTATTTAATAAAAGCTGATGAAAATGAGCACTTACTTGTAAAAGAATAATCTGATGGGTAGAAATTGAGGGAAATGGAAATAGAAGACAACGGTAACATCATTTACATACCATTCATTCTGAAAATGGGTAAAAGCTTTTAACAGGATCATGTTCTCCTGAGGGAAATGTGGATATTTGAGATATTTGTTTCATATATATTCTCTACTTTACAACATGTTGAGTGACAAAGTCAGCCAAATACAGAAACTACCACCAGGGGGAGAAAGTGAGAAGACACGTGTGGCAGGTAGACGTGCTTGTAATATAAACAGAGATCTGAGAAATTTCCTTGTATTATGAGTCATTCTGATCAATCACATTTTGTAAATGAATTTGTCCTTTTTCGTAAAGGAGATGTTTTGGACACACCAGTGCATTTAATAAAAAAAATATAAAATGTTATATTTAAGGTGTGGCCTTTACAAAAGATGTTCACACATACCACGTATTACAATTTAGAATTATCAATTTGCTAATGATTATATAAATCTTCCTAAGAACAAATAATGTTTTCCTATTGAATCTTTATTTTATATTAAAGTGAAATTAAAATGTAAGTTCAACCAACTTATGAATGATTAAAATAACCAGTAGAGTTCTCTCCACGATGAATAATGCATACACTGCATAAGGGCAAGATAAGGAGGACAGCCAGGAGGGGATGGTTTATTGGTTGTCAAAAAAATGGCAGCTGCATCAAGGCACTCAGGTCTAGAACAGGTGGCCCTTCAAAACGCAGGACAAACAGCTCAACAACGAAAACAGAGTTACGGTGACCCAGTCAAGTGTATCAGCAGCTCTCTATGACTCTAGTCTTTGTGTGTGCGAGGCACAAAAGAAACCACTTCTCAAAAAGAACAACTCCAACGCATGACTGTAGTCTAAACAATAGTGGCACACCTTTGTGGTCCGAAATGAACATTTTAGCATGATTCTGCTTCATACACACACTTTTACTAAAATGTGATATTTTTTAGTCACGTTAAAGGTATTACCACACGGACAACATTTTTTGCATGTTCAAAGGGTGTATTATTTACTTTTGTATCAAGAATACAGCTTGGTTTAATGTTAAATGTTTGCTTGCTTTAACTAGCATTAACAGTTTTTTTCATCTGGGTACTATTTCATAAATACCATTGCTAAGTATATAAATTATAAATCAGGTATCTGCAGCATATGTTGCTTTAGCTTGTCTGCACTAGGTTTCTTTTAACATTTGTATTAAAGTGAATCAATCAGGAGGCTTTTTCTAACATCACAACACACAGGTAGCTGACAAATAACATAACTCTGATTGTCTGGATGTCACATACAGATAAAAAAAAATGTTTCTAAAGAAAATATGTATGATTGTTGTTCCTCTAGACTAGATATAGAAAAATCCTACCAAATATGTTGTGGGCGCATTAAGATTTGTACTTAGATTTTTTACACAAACATTAAAAATGTAATGAAGTGTGACGATGATGTCAGTTTGGTGTTTTCACAATTGTGACAAGACGGCTATGAAAAGAACACAAGGAAATTAGCATCATTAAAGGAAATTAGCTTTCCTGTGGCTCAGTTGGTAGAGCATTGTGCTAACAACGCAAAGGTTGTGGGTTCAAATCCCAGGGAAAGCAAGAACTGTCAAAAAATGTGTTCATTGATTCAAATGTAAGTCGCTTTGGATAAAAGCATCTGCCGAATGCATAAATGTAATGGAAATATAAGCAAGGTTCTCATTTCTTACAGTTGTCACAAAATAACTTGAAAGATTTGAGGAGCGGTGAACTCCTTTGCATGATGACCCTGCAAGAAAGGGTATAAATAAACTGAAATATCCCAAATTTTCACAAGGAATGTTAAATATCAAAGCAGTCCTGATTAAAATGTTTGGTGAAGTGAATTAGAAAATAATATGTATCACTTAATCTGTAATAGCTTCAATGTCATACCATAAGACATTTTGGGACAAAAATGTAAAGTTTTTTAGGAGTCCTAACTACACAAAAAATAATTTCAGGGATGATATTCGAAGCTTGTATGTCAACTACCCACATCTTATTTGATATAGATGATATAAGTTTGATTGGTGTAATTGAACTAAAACAACAATGTATTATTCAAAATAATTAATTTCTTCTTCCTTTTCCTTAACTCAGTGGGTACAGCTTGCATCTTTTAGCATCTGAGTCAGCCACAGACTTCACACTAGCTGGTGATAAGGTGTGTGGGCCGTCACGCCGTGCTGCGCGGCGCATGTGCTCTTGAGAGAGAGAAACGTGATACTCACGGACATGCTCAGTTTTGAAGACCACTGGCAGGCTGCTGTCGCCTTCTCCCTTGCCATTGATAGCAGAGATCTTGACTTCATAATCAGTTTCAGGTTTAAGGCTGGTCACTGTGACTGAAGTTAGTCCTGCAGGGAAGCAGATTTAATCAAAACACATATTAATTAATTCATAAACGACAGCATACGTGTTGAAGGAAGCCTTGCGGCAGAACATAAGGGAAATATACTTGACATTTCGATCTACATGAGAACAGAGATACTGACATTTAATAGTATTGTATACACGTCATTGAAAAGGATATTTCAGAATTTTAGCATATTTATATATCCTCACAACCTTTTATTCGAAGCTACATTTTATGGGATAATAAACATATAAAAAACAATGATTTTTTGCAAATTAGCAATTGCTTGGGTTTGTGAGAGTTAGGTATTTCTTCCCAAGTTTAATCATCATTTACTATGTCCACCGGATACAAATATCTTCTACATCTTAAAAGAGCCAGAGAAGTGTAATTATAAACTAATTCCCATTACATTGATATCATAAATTAAAAAAAGCAAGAATTATGTGATCATTCATTCAAATTTAAATTTCTTGGGATAAAAGCGTCTGCCAAATGCAATAAATGCAAATGTACTCCGGATTCCCCCACAATCCCAAAATTCTAAATATAAATTCCCCTTAGGTGTGAATTTGTGAGTGTGTGTTGCCCTGCGATGGACTGGTGAATTGTCCAGGGTGTACCCCCACCTCTCGCCCAATGTGAGCTGAAGCATCAGGCAGACCCATGTGACCCCGACAGGAAATAGGCTTACAGGAAAATTAATGAATGAATTTAACACAATTTTCTATATTGCAGGGAAGCTTTGATACAAAATTAAAAGGTCACAATACACAGGATGTAAACATGATATTTTCAGAGATTTAGATGCATTGAACATTTAATAAAATTTCTCAGGGAGTGATGTGTTTTTGTGCTACGCGGCTGTTATGATTCAAGTGGATTTTAATTATTCATGAGCCTGACCTCTAATATCCCATGACAAAATGCAGTGTATTAATTATAATTGACTGTCAAGTTGTAGTAGTTTTCAGTTCAGAATGGTTCGCAAGTGTTTGAGGTGATACATGGCTTTCCCCGTGATGAAGTCAGAGTTAAACTCTGGCTTCCAGCAGTTGGTGGACCACCATCAACTGACATGTTGAAACTATGGATATGTAGCAAACATTTTCCTCAAGAAAACAACGAGAACTGGACCTGGGCATTGCAAGTCAACACAGTTTGCATTTGTCTGGTGATGCGGTAACAATTGGGGAGGACTTATATCCCACTTCAGTGCAGGTATGTGTGTGTTTTATTGGCTGTCACAAAGCACTTATCTATATTCCACCAAGCCACACCCTAACCTACTCAGCTGTACACGAACATATTTTTTACTTTTTTTTTAAATGATCTCGGGCAGAGACCTGACACAGACGGGGTTCATGGTCCTTTAAGGGCACAAACTGAAAAAAAAAATAAAGAAAATGTCTTGAAATTCAATCAGGCACTATGGAAATAGTGACATTAGAAAACAAAAAAATACCACATTATAAACTATCCAGTAAACTCCACATGACCAAATAACCATTTATTATTTGAAAGTCAAATACTGTTTTGGCTATGGTAGCACAGTATTATTAAGATCTGAAATCATAAGGTGCTTTTGAAAATACATTTAAAAACCTATTGTTTTAGGCATCATTCATGAGATGAACTTACCCTCTTTCACCTCATAGACTCTCTGGAGCCATTTCCCCCTGCCCACAGCTCTCCATTGGGCTCGGTACTTGAGCACAGGAACTCCTCCAGTGGACTCAGGCTCCTCGAAATGCACCTGAGCCGTGCTGGAGTACGGCAGCACTTCAGAGATGGATGGCACCGAGGGCACATCTGCACCACAGGGGACACACTTCACAATACACACATGGAAAACTGCACTTGAACAGCTTATGTTCCATTATACCTCCCCATTGACATTTACAAAAGAAGAATATGAGCTATTGTACTCCACTTTCTTGAACAAAGCAATAATTGCAGGTAGTTTAAAAATGTGGTTATGATGAAACACCAACTCTCAAAATCAATATAATTTGCAGCCAGCAGGAATGACTGTATTTAGTGATCAATAGAGAAAAACAGACCAGCTGGAATCATGATGAACTCTCTGGATTCACTCCCAATCTCATTGGAGGCGGTGCAGTTGTAGTTGCCAAAGTCGCTCTGGGATTCTGGATTGACCTGGATTGATCAAGCAACAACTTAGACATTTGATTTCATATTTTTCACAATCACTCTGAAATATTTCATATTTCACACATTCACAGTTGCCCCTAACAGTGTGCTTGCTCTAATATATTATTGATAAGATTCACGGGGTAAATCTGACTGCAACACTCCTTTACACAGCAGAAGAAATAGGCCTGAGCCAATCATTATGATGCTTATTTCTTAAGTATATGATGCTTATTTCATAGTGCTCAATTCTGATTTAATATGCAACTCAAATCTTGCCTCGCTCTTAACGTTTGTGGCTCAGATGTGCAGAAAAAGAGACAATGTCATGATGCAATGTTCTGTTTACAGATGTATATATTGACTGGAACACTCTGTTTGTGGTTTGTTGAAGACGAGACAAATTTATTAATATTAAATAATAGATTGTGTGAAGTAGACCAAAACAAACGGAATATTCTCTGTATAATGGCGGAAGCTTAGTTATTTTGACTACACATTTTGTGTTCATTGTACTTTTTTAATAAGTATCTGAGCACCTTCCTGTATCGAAATCACAGGAAAACAGTCTTCTCCAGCAACTTTTAACGGTCAGAAATGGGGATTGATGAGGAAAAAAGTCAGATACTGACCTGGCCATTCAGACACAGGACATTTTGAAAAAAAATCGGTTACGTATCTGATCTAGAAGCATATATTAAAGCGACCTGAGTTGCATTTTGATAAAAATCTGAATTGAGCCGCTCAGACTGTCCTGAATTAATCGGACACAGGTCGTATGCAGGCAAAAAATATCTGATTTGGAGCGGATTGGCCACAATTAACATTTCATAGGATAATATAAGGTTTAAAATCACAGTATTCTTAAACCAGCTTGCCGCAACACACTGTGGCACGAAATATTGTCTGGGGTCCAGTAAAAAGGACTCAATTTTATCTGACTGGTCTAAAACAACTTGGTTGAAATATATGTAACATAATACAGCATAAAATTACAGTCTAATATAACATAAAGCAATGCAAATTACCATATCATAATTGTGTAAACACACAATTATGTTTTTTTTTGTTGCTGTAGTTGGTGGTTTTGGGGGCAATATTGCAAAATTAAGTCTACATAACACAAATGGCAGGTTTTGGTAGTTTCCTACATTGAGATTGTACCAATTTTTGTGCCTAAATCTCTACTTTCATCGCTCAAAAATTAAACATGCCATATAAAAACTATTGTATACTGTAATTAATGTTAACCGCACCCAAAACTAGCATGGCAGTGGAAAGTGAGTGGTTTGTAGTAAACAATACAATGTGGATTAAGGTGTTTGCTAAATAATTATGATATAAAATAGTATAATGATATAATTTAACATAGTGTGATGTAACATGGACAACAACACAATATACCACAGTTGAAATAGGGTAAGTGGCCAAACAGCTGTGCACCATGACAAGCTCTATGAATGGCTCAGGCACTCAGTACCTCAGAGAAAGGTTTGGAACAAATGATAGTGCTTAGGAAATTGTGGATGAATGGATGTGAGGACAAAATGTTGACAAAGTTGGCCTGATAATGTCTTTTATTCAAAGCACATAATACCAAGCTAATAATGTGACACATTTTGCAGAGATTCCCCCATCTATGTTCTCAAGCATAGAAGCTGTGCTCTGCATGGGCTTTACCTCGAGGTAGCTGGCATTTGGTGTGGTGTAGATCTTGATGTTGGATGTGTTAGCACTGGGCAGCTGGAGGCCGTCTCGCAGCCATGCTATGGACACATCAGCAGGGTGTGCAAGTACTTCACAGCTGATGTTGGCTGGGTTGCCCTCCCATGTGTAGACTGTTATTGAGCCCAGGATTTTCGGGGCATCTGTGATGGGAGCCAAAGCACATACAAAGCTGAAAACAAACAAAGTTGCGAGGATTCTTGGATACAACCTTCTAAATCTACTAAAACAGACCAAAGCCACTTTTAATTATCCTTGCATTTGAAACATATGTTTAATACTGTAACAGAGCAGCTTCCCGTTGAACACATCTGTTCTAGCAGTACAATAACCCAATCATGCTTCACCAGCTTCAGCCCTGAGGAGTAGAAGCGTGAGGGCATAATGTCACGTGATGTGTACGATTGGGCCAACGTTTCATCACAGACTGTGCGCGCGTGAATAGCTCACAGCCTGCTGAGACGGCGTTCTCACATTCATCAGAGATTCAGATGTCATTAGTCCCATCACAGCGATACACGGCTGCTACAAAATGCACAAAACATGCGAAGAGGGAGCATGGTATTTTCACAGCAATACGCTGCTGCTAATGTGATACAAACACAAACAGGCGCAGTGGGGGGAACCCAATGAGAGCAAAAACGGGTGTTTTACTTGCTCTCAACAGCAACTGAAACGCTTGAAAGAGGGGAAGAGTGCTACATTTTTCATGTTACAGCACAATATACAAAAGACAGTCTTGGCACTTGTAGATTGAAATGCATTAATTACTGTAATTGAGTGAGAGGCTCAAGTGAGGCGCAGTGATTCTCTAAATTAAACATATGCCCTTCAGCAATATCAGTGTAGTAACCAACTATAGACTCACAGCGCACTTCCAGGTTCACAGGCTGCACCATCTCTCCGATGGCATTACGGGCAGTGCAGAGATATTCGCCGGCATCTGTGTACTGCGGATACTTGAGGGTAAGAGAAGACACGCGAGCGTCACTGCGGACCAACACCTCACCATCAGGACCCTGAACACAACACAAGGTGAGGCATCAGTGAAAAATTCATAAACTTCACTTAATAAATATTTAACAAAATAAAAGTGTAAATGCATGATCATGGCAGGATGGTGTAAGATTTTTATAATATCAATATCAAAGTGTTAGTATTATTTTGATTTTGCAGTTAATACTCTTCCCAAAAACGTCTCTATTTAAAAGAAAAGGGTTACATCACAAACCCAGAAGAACTATGTATAGAAAATGAGCAGTCATTGGAGTGAAGCAGCGGGCACGAAACATCAATAATGCAAAGTATAAGGCAGGGGGAAGCCATTTCTTCACTGCTGTTACTTCATCTCGAGCTACGTCATATGGTCTCAGTTGGCTCAATCCATTTTATTACATCCCAAGCATAAATCTTCACCTGCCATCCTCACAGTTTCCTTCAGCTAGCTGTTCCACTTAACCTTGTGGAGCTTATGAAGATCAACGTTTGCAAAAAGACTCCCCATTTGCATCACTTGTAGGAGTGTAAAATAAGCATGGAATCTTTACAAGAGAAAATTCCAGCTGCTGGGATGATTAGCAAGAAGGGACATTATTTGGGACACATTTAGCTCAAGCAAACTTCAAGATCAAGCTATTGCAAGTTCTCACTTATTACAATGCTCTGTATTTGCTCTAGATAAGTCCTATTCACCCTGGATTAGAATTAACTAGGGATGGTTTAGAAGTCACCATAGTTTTAATTGGCGCATTTACAGGGGAATGTAAAGCCGTCGATTTAACTACAGTTTGTGGATGAACTGACATCTACCGCATTTGTTACATTTTGAACACATTTATTGACTATTTTCTGAAATATGTTTTGTATTAGGTCTAGCACTATGAAATACCACAAACAGAACATTGATATTACTGTCTGCTGATGTTCTGGGAGTTTTTTCAATTTGAAAAATGTTGTCATAATCCATCAGGAGCAAAAACACTCATCAGTTGTTTAAAGCAGTGTTCCTAGTGTTCACACCATGAACCCAACAAAAAAAACGAACCTAAAAGTGATGTTTGCTTCCAAGTCATTGGATTTTTTTAATGTTAAATGGTATTGGTCTTGACTTCTTTAATAGTAATAATTTTCTCCAGTAATAGTTCTTCAGAAATAATTTTCTGTAAAATAGCCTTTTAGTAATTTAGTTGTCATTTATGCATTTCCCTTTGACGTCTGTCGCATGAAATGCAACACAGGCTTGGGTGAATGTTCACTGCGATAAATCCATATTTAAAGAATGACAACTTATCGAGTCTGATTAAAGCTTTTTCTTTCCGAACCATTAAAAGATCTTTTTCTTCCTCTTGTTTTTGCTAGCATGTGGGTTACATTTGGAGATACAACAGAGAAATATCCATCCATCCATTTTATTTCCCGCTTAATCCCTTTCAGGGGTCACAGGGATCTGCAGTCCACATCGGGCAAGAGACGGGACTACACCCTGAACAGGTTGCCAGTCCATCACAGGGAAACAGAGAAAAATAATTTTTCAAAATAAAGTATTGTTCATAATCTGATGGATGGGTCCAGGTTTTGAGATTGCGGGCAAAGTTATATTTATATGAATGAATTATTCATACGGTGAAGTTTGGATTATGGTGAGGGGTTGTTTTTCCAGTGAAAGGATTTTTTTTTGTAGTTGTGGTACAAGCCCTTCCTGTTCCATCGTGACTGAACACCAGTCCACAAAACAAGATCAATAAAGATCCTGTAGATGAGTGACTTGTGCAAAAACTACAACGGAAATGCATGTTCTGAACAAATCATTTTTCATAAATGCTTTCTGTCTGACTCTGAGCTGAGGCGGGATGGGACGGCATTAATAGACTAACCAATGCCCCTATTTCATTGTGCAACATCTGCAATGTTGTTTTGGTCATTACAAACCAAAACTCATTTTCAACCAAACTTTATTAGAGTGGTTTGGGATTATTACCTCCCAGGACTGTCTTGGCCAGCTGTCTCCCCCTGCAAAAGCAAGGACATGACTGCACATATTGCGTTTTGTCTACATGTTCTAAGATGCAAGTAAATTAATAAATATATATTTAAAAAAAAAAACATTTATTTTGATATTTTCGTCAGTTTACCAGGAAGTGACAATTTTGTTCTCTTTGACTTGGAGGCAAATGGAAACAGTGCTTTATTCGCAAATATTTTTTGTGATACTCCAGTTTTGCACACAACATGGCTAATAAGCATCACGGCTTCGTATAAGGTTGTAAATCAGTCGATAAAGTCACAATCTGTTACTGCTCTATTTGTCTCGTCTGATTGGCTACAAGCTCATTTTCACCTGTCTCTGACTTTCCAACAACCATCTCTGACTGTCTAACACCCGTCTCTGACTGTCCAACAATAATCTCTGACTATCCAACACCCGTCTCTGGCTGTCCAACAACAATCTCTGATTGTCCAACACCCGTCTCTGACTGTCCAACACCAGTCTCTGACTGTCCAACACCAGTCTCTGACTGTCCAACACCAGTCTTTGACTGTCCAACAATAATCTCTGACTATCCAACAACAATCTCTGGATGTCCAACACCAGTCTCTGACTTTCCATCAACAATCACTGACTGTCCAACACCCGTCTCTGAGTGTCCAACACCAGTTTCTGACTGTCCAACACCAGTTTCTGACTGTCCAACACCAGTTTCTGACTGTCCAACACCAGTCTCTGACTGTCCAACACCAGTCTCTGACTTTCCAAAAACAGTCTCTGACTTTCCAAAAACAGTCTCTGACTTTCCAGCAACAGTCTCTGACTGTCCAACACCAATCTCTGACTGTCACCAGTTTCTGACTACAACTACACTCATGAAATAATGATAAAACACACTCTTAAAACTTAAGAAAAGCATTCCCGGAAGACTTTAAGCAGGTTACAGCTACAAATGATCAGCCAAGGAGACTTTGCAAAGGCATATGAGCTAATACTTTTACAAAAATACTACTAGAAATATATTGATTAACAAATATACTGTACAGCGTCAGATACAAAGGTAGTTCTTTAAACTTTTTGTGCTGAATAACTACAATAAAAGTAAATTAGCACAACAATAAAACTGCATACCTGTGCTGAAAGAAGACAATATAATGAACTCTTTTTCTTTTTCACACACTCATACAAGCAGACAGGACAGTAATGAGGACAGGAAATGCATTGAAACTCCAAAGACTTCATCAAGTTCGACATTAGTATTCTCCGCTTGACTCGAACCTTGAAAACTCTGTCTAGATTTGTGATCAGCCACTGCCCCTCACACAAACTGTGCTGTGAATGAACTGGGCAGAAGCATCAAGTCAGAGACAGTAATTGTGCCAGAGTTGTCCCAGTTCCACTTAAACAAAGCTGAGGCTTTTCATCCAAAATCCCGCCGGCAGAGTTGACTGGGCTGGCTGAATAACCTCCTAATGTGAGCCCTCACTTCCGGCCCTCTTTCCCACAGTTTACCATGTGTGAGGCAGTCAAGCAGCCAGATTGTGACCCCCTGTGCCACGGGATGTGCTCTCGTCACAGGACACTGTATGTACTATGTAGTTTCAGGGTCAAACCAAGGGCAATTTCATTGAATCTCAGCTATACATTTCAATCAGCACATTCAACTGACTTTATCTGCCATTCTTCTCAGATAAGGCTCTATTTATTCATTTGCAATGTGAGAAGGCTACATCATTAAAGTTTCAGAGCCATAGTTTCTGCAGAAAGGACTTTTTAATAATGCACAGCAGCCTTCTGCAAAACTTGGATGGAGCTGCTAGAGAGGAAAAACCTCAGCAAGAACAACATCAAAAGCTAATGGAACTTTTGCTTAGTGGAAAAATCTATCCACTATCCATCAATCTATCTATCGCATCATGGGGCAAAAACAGATTACAACACAATCATAAAGAAATAAATTTGGTAAAATGATTTCCTTCACCCCAAAACGTCATCATCATTTGCATTTCCTCATATCAACCAAACCTGCATTACAGTGACCAATTTAACATATGTATTTTTTATACTTTTTATATAATTTAGTTATTTTGGAGACCAGGTGAATGCAGCAGGTGATAGCATAGAGCACTGAAACGAATTAGACCAGTAGCCTTTTAGTTCAGAATGGTGAAAGAGATCCATATATGCACTGTATTTACAAAACCAGTCATGTTTGAATAAAAAAATAAATAAATAAACTCTTTGATAACTGTGAACTAAAATACTGCAGGTCTAATTTGGTTCATTGGGCAATGCTAAAATATGCTAGTGTTGTTCGCAGATCTGGAAATGACTAAAAACATTGGTCAAAATGTAAAAAAAATGGAGTGTCCCAAAGAAGAAATAATTTATTCATTTATACAGATTTTTATCAATTGTCCAGTGGTTCATTAATGTGTCAAGCAAGTGTGGCTGCAAACCAAAATGATCAATTTGGATTGTTCGGATTAAGCAGACTTTCACTTTGCTGACAGAATTGTTTTGTGAGAAAGGACTTTAAAGGTAGGGACTGAATTGTTAAAAGCAGATGTCGTAAAATGTTCTTAAATGTAAGCTCCAAAAGAATGACCATTGTGTGTTGTTGGTCAGATAGTGACTTATTTTGGGGTGAACTATTTGCATGAATATCAGACAGAATGAGAAAGAGGTTCTCTGTACAGAGAGTGACAAACATAACTATTGTATAATTCACTCTCAGATGAAAAATCAGCCATGCAGATGGATCTAATGGGATTCAGACTGATGTGAATGAGTTTTATGGAGTTGATGGCTATCCTCATAATTGAGTTTATGGAGTCATGGATACGGAATCTCTACCTTGTGCTGCTCGGGCCGAGTCCAAGAGGCCTGCAGAGAACACAGACGAAACACACACAGAGAAGCAAAGCAGTCCTTTAGAATGAATCCTCTGTTTTGGGGAACAAAGACATCTGTTCACACATCAGCTGGAAGGGCACTGTTACAATGTGATTTAAAATGTGCAAGACCCCTTTTGTAACCAGTAGTGGATATAAATTAATAGCTTTTTTTTTACATTTTATGTAATTGAAATTATTCAAAATGCTGCTTAAAGACACTAAATAGAACCTTTCGACAATATAAATCTTATCACAGTAGTTTCATACATTATGGTAGCAAAATATGGGTTAATCCTCACTGTTCCTGTTTGTTGCAGCAAAACGAGCTTAGACTTCATAACTGCTTATTCCTTTACCCTAATTCTGTTCAGAGGGATAAATCTAACACAAATTGGTCAATAAAACTGATATAAATCAATAAAACTTTTTCTGATATGTTATTTTTTATTTAAAACTTCAAGCATTACTATATTTTAATAGTTTAGAAATATGTTCTACACAAAATCAGAGAAAATAAAATTTGTATGTTTGTCTAGTTCATATAGGCTTTCAATCACAAAATTCATTCATTCATTCATTTTCCAACCCGCTTTTTCCCTTTTGGGGTCACGGTTTCCATCTCAAGCACACATTGGGTGAGAGGTGGGGTATGCCCTGGACAGGTCGCCAGTCCATCACAGGGCAACATTCACACCTAAGGGGAATTTACATTGTTCAATTAACCTAACCGCATGTTTTGAGATTGTGGGGGATACCGAAGTACCTGGAGGAAACCACACAGGAACCAAACTCCTTCCAGGAAGGTCATCGGCGAACCACGAACCGGGAACCTTCTAACTGGAAGGCCACATTGCTACAAACTGCACCATTGTACCGCCCAATCACAAAATAAGGTTGAGAAATGACCAAAATAGTTTGCAGCTTTTATACCTGTAATTTCTACAAATACCATAGTCTCACTAAGTGTACAATGTTATTAATCAAGGAAGCATGTTTCTTTTAACTGTCCTTTCAAATGTAAACTGATAATCAAAAGTATTACATGAGATTGTAATAGCAAGCATTCTTTAAAAAAGTATTGATTAACATTTTTTGTAAAAGCTGAAATGACATGAGCAGCTTAAACTCCTACCAAAACTCACTCCTGGCTTCATTTCCCATAGGGGCTGAGCGAGTACATGCTTACAAATATGACAGAAAAGTACAATAGTTTGACATGCAAGAGCACAGATTACCAGCAAACAAAACACAACAGTAAAATCAATGAAAGTATGTCTGAAATAATCTGCACTCTATGTTAGTGCACTTGAGCTCAACGGGGTGTCTCGGTTCATTGCTTAGAATAATGAAACAATCGGGAAATCAACATCAAGGAAAAAAAATGGTTACAGGGTTATGATGAAAACCGACTAAGTCTACTAGTCCTGAATAATTTTTTGGTTTTTAATTTCTAAAACCTAGGGTTGTTATCATTGACTCACATAACAGATTATACAAGGCCAAAATGAACAAAATGAGCAGCTTATGTAAATGAAATGTGGTGGTTATTATTTCTATAATTACATCACATGAAGGTTGTGATGACATAAGGTACTTGGTGCCCTAGAGAAGCTCTCGAATTAATGCAATGAATTTATGGTGATTAAATATTTCATAGACCAAAGAATAGAACAAGGTTAGAATTTCTGCAAACAAGCTGCTTATTATTTTGAACTTGGCTGCTTCTTAAGGCTAGGGATGGTGAAGTAAATTGGTCAAAGCCTTTGAAAAGTTCCATTTTTTTATTTTTTTTTACAAACAAGTTTTTAAATAAAGAAGTAAAAAAGCTTGCAGAACCAGTAGGCCATGAGTCAGTTGACTGCAAGCATCCTCTGGCATAAACATAGTGCTATTCAGTGTAATGGTGCAGTGAAGCACACAGGGTGGAACCCTGCCTTGAAAGCAGTGTGAGAAAAGCTGGAAGCAGACCCTTCTTATCAAAACAGTCAAGAGTAGATGAAAGAATAAACAATGTGTCAAAATGCAGCAAGAGAGAAAAAAATCTGCCTCTCTAATGTATTAACACGCAGTGTAACATCAAGCTTATAAACCTAATTCTCAGGGTTCTGGTTTTCGGCAGATTCCTAGCACCAGTGGTTTCCTTTTTCCTGTCTTACCAATGTCAGGATTTAAACAATCACTTCAAAACTTTATGTTTTTTGGGCTTTCTTGTCTAGTCACATGCATTTATTATGTTTGGTTTCCCCTGGCACACTTGTCTCACTGCACATGGCTGGGAAATCATCTTGTTGATTTGTGTCTTGTATTCTATTGAATGTCCACTTGTTGTCCACATTAGTGTTCCAGTACCTTTGCCTGTTTGATGGCACTCTCTTCATCTCCCCTTCATCTTATGTCTGAGGTAAGTTTGTTTTATTCAGTTCTAAAGGGTCTGATCTCCACATTCTATTTCCCACTCCAGGTGAGCTAATGATTTTGATCCGTTGTTTTCTCTTTTGATTGTAGGAGTGTAGTTTATGTTCCTTTCGCCCAGTTTATATTAAGACTAGTTCAATTTTCTCTATTTAGAATTATGTATTCTTATTTTACAGCTGCCTGGACATTGGATGGTATGCTTCACAAATTATAATTTATGATCAGCATATTTAGCATCTCAGTATTCTTATCAGTATTTGTCGTAGTTATGCTTCTTTTCAAAATACAAATCAATATTGTCTTGAGAATCTTGAGTTTTGAACAATTAAGGAAAATGCATCGGTCAAAATAATAAAATTTTTCATTTTTCAAAAAAATGTCTTTATTAAAATAACTGTATTACATGTAAAGATTGGTTTTTACAAGGTACATTTTTAGATATATTGTCAAAAATAAGGAAACAAGCCATATGTGTTTGTGGTGAGATAAATAAGCCTAAAAGATAAAAGAAACCCTTGAACTCACATAAGTTTCCCCTCACATATTTAAAGATCAAGGTTATTTTAGTCAGAGTTTTTGTTGTATTTTACACGTTGATAGACAAGTTCAAACTTCAGCTGATACCATTTACGCCTCCAAAAACCAGTTACCGGTATGTTTTAGTAATCTATTCACCTCTGAAATAATTCATATTAACAAGGTAACTGTGAAATCCAAATTGTCCAGCAGGCATCAGATGTGTTTACCAACTTTAGAGTTTAGCTACACTGAGGACAATGGGACAAAGCGGTCAATGATGGCATTAGCAGAGGTCATTGATCCAAAAGACCTTTGTGTCTGAAGACAAACGCTGCCCTACACATGCCCTGCCTCAATCTTCACATTCCTTCCACTTTTTAATCCGACATGGCTTCATTAGCCTATCGAACAAGCACAGTTCAGCCACATAAATACTCAAGCGAGTGTATTTCCTTACTCATACCACTTCTTTTCTCCATGCACACACAAAGCAAAGCCTCAACATTTAGTTATGTTCTATTGTTAACAAGTCTACAGGAAAACAAAAGAGCAACAATTGCTCTGTAAAGGTTTTCAAATGTGATTAATTTCAAACTATAATAATGTATTATGTTTACAAAGATATAGGGAGAGATGAAATGATAAATTGTAAACGTAGATGCAAGTATTGAACGGAGTCTTTGCTTACAGTTGCTTTAGACCCAAAGTGATTTAGACTCTGTCAGGCCACAGCCACCTAACAACTGTGCAGAAGCTGTCGGTGGAAAGCAGAGAGACGGCTCTCTCAAGCACAGGATCAATCATACACTTCTGCTCTTTTTGATTGTTAATGTTAGTGGTAAATACACACGCATCAAGTGAAAGTCGATGACACATTCCTGGCCAGCCCTACTGGTCAAGTTAGCAATGGTTTCTGTTTTACATTATGTATAGTGCCCTTTTAATATTAGAGGTAGAACTAACAGGGTGTGCCAGAAGAGACAAAAGGGGCTGATGGATTGGCTCTTGTTCAGAGGTTGAATTCCCCTCTTGTCTTTCAACCCGATTGTGATAAGCTATGGTCCATAGCCAATTCTTTATCGCCCTGCAGCGCTCCTTCTCTGCCTTTTTATGACCTGCTCATTTGTCTGTCTAGCTGGTAGGTCGCCCAGAGTATGGAATATATGACAGTGCTACATTCATTCTTTATTGACCCTACTGTTAAAATCAGAAGATATGAGCAGAATATGTCTGAGGAGAACACATTCTGAAGCCCGAAACACTAGATTATGAACAATGCATGCATACATGAATGTCACTGTAGTGCAAGACACACAGCTATGCTTAGAAAAGGATATCACAGTACATGCAACACATAGAGAAAGAAGAATACCATATAAATACAGAAAACATTTTTAACAATGCTTTCTAAAATCCTGAAGGAAATGAGCAAAGCTTCAAAACTGCTATTAAACAGCATTCCTCATCTAAAGCAAAGATTGTCGGAAAAAGCATTGTGCAACCAACAAATTAAAAGACTCCAGCGTAAGCTTGTGATGTTCGTTGTTGAAACAGCACAGAAACAGCAAAGTGGCTGACATGTAAAAAAAAATAATTAGCAGGGTTACTACAATTTGCATTTCACATGAGGCAATTTAAAATGTGCATTGTCTTTTATAACTGAGACAAAATTATTTTTACCTGATTAGAGCTGTGTGATTTATTAAAAATTTATTAAAAAAAAAATCTTTAAATCAAATATATATTCTGATTACTACTTCAGATTTGTGTGTGGTGCCCTTTTAAATGGTGATGTTAGCCCCACGCAATTTATATTTTTAAACCCCCCTTCAGAAACTTATGTTTAATAGATTTAATGTTTATATTTTCAGTTTTAAAGTTATAAAGTTTAAAGATTTCATTATTACATCTAATAATCAATAATACCTTCCGCCTTGTTTCAGCGTAAAGGCCTCTACACACGGATCCAAATATTTGATCCAAAAATTTGTTCAACAATGCACCTCAAATGAAAACCACAGGACCAACGAGAGCCCACACATTTGACGGGTAAGCCAATGAAAATGCCATATCGTAATGGCTTTTCACAAGGAGAAAGTCCAATGAAAGCAGGCTCTTTTCGCACAGGAAACAGGAAAGAAAAAGCAGGCCACAAGTCCTCTCTTTTCTCCACATTTTTAAAACCTCTCGACCACCATGTTTTTTCTATGTATTCTCTGATTTCTTCTCTGTAGTCGTCTTCTTCTTCCTTGTTTCAATGTGTGGCACAGAGTGCGTCTATTGTACCATAAATGCCATCTTCAGGCATGGATCATCATTGCATCAATATTTCCTCGACCCAGATGAAGAGCTCCCTGCAGAGAGGCCACCAGAAGATTCGTGCCAATCTCAATTTGAATCTGTTTGCAGAGGCTTTAATAGATGATTTGTGATAGAGTAGTTCGATTTGGTTAGTAGTTCGAACTAACCAATAAGCAAATGTCGACAGTTTTCTTGTTTTTGTTTTACATAAAAAAATGACTATCTGATTTTTAAAAAAATGTAAATCTTTCAATAAAGACCTGAATTAAGGAACCGTAAAGAGTACATTTAACAGAACTGTTTATCAAGACAAAAGTAACCTGCTAATAATTTTTTCCTCGCCACAAACAAAAACTGTATTGAAAATAAAGCAATGAAGAGAAGACGGCAATCAATGACAAACCAGCAACCACATGAGACGAGCAGGACACACTCAAGAAATTAGCAAATGCTCCGACAAAGAGCAAAGGGGATTGCTCCAGTAAGAACATAGTTATGTTCCTGTGGTTCTGTGTATCATAGATTTATTTTTTAGCGGGTTGAGGACAAAACTCTGTTCCATAACTAAGTGAACTGCCTTATGTAGCAGATTTTTTTTTGTTATATATATATATATATATATAAACTTGAATTATTTCTACACAAATACATTTTCATCAAACATCCAAATGCTTACCATGGCACGATGAGTGACCATAATCCACTGCTGCACACTGCTTTGACACAACAAAATGTGGGGAGTAAAAATCTGGGTGTTTTACAGTTTTGAGTTTGTTTCAGAACAGAACCAGTTTTTTCAACACACCCAGAGAGAAGTGGTGTTTTTTTTTTAGTCTATGAAAACAATGCTTCCTTCATTAGCCATCTAGTGTTTAACTCTCTGCAATGCCTTTAGGTTTAACAATAAACAGAGAATAACCAAGGTTCTTTCTTTGATATAGAATAAAGAGAGATCTTGAAAAAAGATATATTAGAGTTTTATTACAGTTTAGCATCGAGTGCCTTCCAATATAGCATCAGTAGGCAGCACACAGGGTAATGGAACAGAGTGAATGTACAGTGATTTTACTGCTCATTCATCATCACTCATCCTGCCAGGAACAGCATTGCAATTTCATCGCCATGCAAGTCTTTTACACATACTGCAGATAGCATCACGTCCTTAAGATTTTCAGGAAATTGAAGCACCAGATGGCTGAATAACACATGTTGAGTATGCAGACAACACCAGAGTAATATCTGGAACCACTAGACTCTAAGCAGCCCATTACTATACCTGACCTTCTGATTTCATACCTGATAAATCCTCTTTAACTGCTCCTGCAGACAAAAAGAACTGTATGCATAAAACAGCCAGCGATGAGCTCGCTATTGTGTTCCTTCATCAACAATTCTGTCTTCCAGGACCTGTTTTCAACATGCTCATCTACACCTTGTTTTTTTTTTACCTGCTCTCCTTCAGTGAAGACCCTTGTCCCGAAGCTCCATGTGATGCTGGGTGTGGGGTCTCCAGTGGCCTCACAGGTTAATGTGACCTGCTCGTCCATTTCTGTGGTCGTCTGGCTTTCCAAGTACGTGATTTTTGGTTGCACTGAGAGCAATGTTGGAAGAGAAGTTTTAATCACTTTCAAAGAATAAACTACTAATACAGAAAACGATATAGACTATTATGAGCGCACTCATGTATTTTTTAATGCAGTACATTTATGGACTAATCATTTCTTTCACTGTGAGTCTCACAGTGCTTCCCTCAATCTAAGAAAGATGACCAATTTGCTTTATATCTTCTTTTCTGTGACTGTATGGGTGGCGTGTATTGTTTGGAAATGGTGTGGAAAGGGGTCATCAACTGTTTTTTTCTGCTCTTCATAGATCGTTTTCTTGAGAAATTCATGTTCAGCTTGTTGTTGTTTTTTTTTTTCACTTTACAGTCAAACAATAAATTACAGCAAACTAATTGGGTTGCACTGTGAATAGCATTACGAACGTAGCATTTTAATCATTGTTACTTTTGTAATAATAAATTGCTAATTAATTGTTTGCTAACAAATTGTGGCAGCTGCAGACATCTCTGTGCGTCTTTGGTATAATAATATTGTCGTGTTTGATGGCCGAGACTCCGGTTTGCCTATTAAGTGCAATATCATTGCTGCTATGCTGCTAAAAGCTTATCCGTTTTTATAGTGGAGGTAGATTTTTTGTGCCAAATGAAAATCAGCAGATTCCATACAAAAGTTGTTTTTTATGTTATGTTTAATGTAATGTTGCTTAATTTTTAAAAACACTTCTTAAAAACACAACTTGAGTAACTATTCCATTTAACCCACTATTCAGTTTTTTAGTTAAACTGGTTGTTCGGAGCGCAGAGATGTGCAAAGAGTTTCAATATAAAGTAAAAGGTTTGTTTCTGACTTCTAAAGCACATAAAAGTCGACAAAAATTGGGTTTTTCAGAAAAATGTTGTGGAAATATTTGTTCATAAGAATGTTAACTTTCAGAATCTGGTTCTTTGCTAAAAAAAAAAAACAAATAAAAACTATTAATATCTATCAATGAATGAATCAATTAAAGTAATGAATGAGTATTCTATGTAATTTGTCATGTTTTGTGGACCCCTACATTATCATTTGCTCAAAACAGCAAAAGTGATGATTGGTTTAAGAGGAAGGAAAGCAGTTAGTGGATGCTGCTGTAAAATGCATCACATTACTCCAATATTGCAATTAAACATGTCCTTACCAAAGACTTTAAGGCTGAGTTCCTGTTCGCTCTCCCCTGCTTTGTTCTTTGCGATGCAAGTATAATCACCCTCATCCAGTTTGGTCACATCCAGTATTGTCATCTCTGAGCCATCTTCATTGAAGCTGTATTTGTCTCCGCTCTCCAGTGGAACATTGTTCCTGAGATTAGGGAACATGCAGAGAAAGCAAAACAGCAATCTGAACATGTGAACACAATCCACTGACCACTCATCTGAAAAGAGAATGTGATATTAATATAGCAGTATTTTAATTACAGTTCTGTATGTAATTAAACTGTATGGAATGTATGCAATTCTGTACGGCAGGAATGAAAAAAGCAACAATTCAATGGCATTGAAGGACTATAAAGCTTGAAAGGTTTTACACATAGCATTCACTAGTAATAATAGCTAATAGCTTTTCTTCCAACTAAAAGAGTATGGAAGAAAATAGAAACATAGGTTCTTTTCAGCTGCAAGGTATTTTATTTCCCTCTATTAGAGCTCTTTGTCCACACACTCCTGAATTCATTGGTTTCTTGACATAGGGGTGATCCCTTGATTTAAGGTCAAACAGGTAATAAATATACCATAACCCTTGTCAGAGGAGAAGACCCCGAGTCATTTTGGGACAAATAAACACCTCAATCTCCACCTCGCTCCCAAAAAAGAGAACAAAAGCTCCACGAGGCGTGTTTTACTATCCCAAGGGCTTTGTGCTTCACAAACACTCCTCCACAAGTAGAGAGCGCTCCCGCTCCCACTGTGAACACAATGGCAGCTGAGTAGAGACTCACACTTTAAAAGCACTAATGGTGTGCTTTCCCACAAAACAACTTATTTTATTCAGCTTGTTTTGAACTCAAAAACAAGTGGAGTTGCAGTAAAAATCATTTCTTTTTTAGGAAGAAGGTAGACTTACCTTGACCAAGTCACCATGGGCTCTGGGAACCCATCAGGATCACAGGCCAGCAGAGTGGAGAAGCCCATGTCTGCAGTGCCATTAGTTTCTGCTTGACGGATCCTTATTGTCGGAAGGACTGGGAAAAAAGAAAAATTACAGGCTTCATAACAGCTACAAAAATGTCTACATTGTGATGAAGTACAGGTGTGAAGATAAGCTGATTTGGAAGGGAGATTTCACTCTGGGCATCAGCTCTTTACATCTTTAGATTCCAGAGTACCACCTGAAGCTTGTTCAAATGATCAAATGCCAAAATAAAACTGAGAGCGATGACACGAGAGGAGATTGAGAGACAATGTCGCCTCACTCTCGGAACTCCTTCAGTGTGGGCAAGTGCCTTCTGCTGACAAAGGGTCCTTCGGATTCTTAATAATCTCACCATGATTTGAAATCTCCATTTGGCTCCAGATGAAGGGAAACCAGAAAAAAGTAGAGACTGTTTTTAGTTATTTATAATAGTAAATAGCTCCATGAGCTAGCTAGTTGTAGAGCCCCTTGTTAAGTTTTATTGAATGACACTAAAGTACATTTTACTAAAAGTGTGAGTTATGTTGTTAACTTTTTGTGTGATAACCTTGTTTAAGTTAAATTATACCTAAAATTGTGCCACTTCCATAAACAAACATTGTGAGAAGAACATTATGTTTAGGTATCATCTCTGCCCATTTCCTGCCTTTTCACCACTTTGCAACTTTCCAGTTGTTGTCAGTTACTTTATTCCACTTTTTTAAAAACAAAACCAATTTTAATGATTTTCTGAAGACAGTAACAGACTTGAATGTTTACTTTGAGGTACAATCTCACCCAATAGCTCCTCAAACTCCTGTGCACAATGTCTCTCTGTGCATTACAGCTATCATTAAATCCTCCTCTATAAACAAAAAAGCGACTAGCAAATGAAGTTCCTTTGAAGCTGAAACCTGCTTTGTGGTTCCTCAAGCAGAACTAAACAACAGTGATACAAAAGGGGCATTTGTATTGCCAGGTCTACTGCTGGAAGAAAACAGACAAATACAATGAAATTGAAAGCTGATAAGATGAAATGTCTGTGGAGCAGCTTACTTTAAAAAACTGTCTGATCCTAGACACAAAACAGGCTTTATATCTTTTATGGACTCTGATCAAATAACCAAATGTAGTCAGATCTTGTTCAGCTAATTAGCAATTGAATGTTTTACTACTAGTTATAGTTTATATAATTATGTCAAAATAACAATCAACATGTCTACCAATTATACATTTAGCACAGAATTCGTTTAAAAATAAAACTATATTTATTTGATTTTTGTTAAAACAACAACCTCTAATAAGCTTTCCCTAGCGTTAGCATGTTAGCTTGTAATAAACAATGATTAGCTGAAGGCACAAGCTCTACTCAATTTTTGTGCACCATTTATTTTTAACTAATTAACTAAGAAAACTAAACATTTTTGTATAATTCGTCACAAGGGGTGTAAAACATCTCAGAAAATAGCATTGTTTTAGGTTCTATAAGGATGTGAAATGTCCATGTATTGAGCACCTCAGGTAAAATAATGTGAAATGAAGGGCTCACCATTAACAACCACTTTAATGCTGCGTGAATCCACCTCTCCACGAGCTTTAATACGGCCCTCGCAAGCATACACTCCCTCGTCTGTCTTTCTGATCCCTCGGATTTGAAGATGGTTGTTGCTCAATGTCCTGAAACGGACTGAAGATCAGAAGAAGGGTGAATTTATTCCCTGTTTTGTTGCAGATGTCTATAAATTGTGTATTAAAATCAGATTTAACACATTTCATCTGTTATCAGAGGAGGTAATAAAGCAGCACATATTTGAGAATGAAGCACTAATGAGCTCATGAAACATTCATGAGTACAAATTGTGAAAATAAATGCATAAAGTGTGAATGACTGTTCCTTTGACTTACCATCTTTTTCAAATTGGATCTTAGCACCTTTAAATTGCCAAAGGACTGTGGGGGGAGGAGAGCTCATGACGTCACACACAATTACAGCATCATCTCCTTCAGTGAACTCTTGAGGCGATGGGACATTTGTGAAGGTGATTTTTTCTGGAGGGAAAACAATATAATTCAGCCACTAATCATTGTCAAAGTAATTGTGTTCAATGATAAATAAATGACAACAGTGCTTTTAAAATATCATACTGTGCAATATTTAGTTAATTTTTACTTTTTTAAGAGCACCTGTTGATAGAACAGAACTCTTTCCACCCCTGATAGTGAACAATGACTTGATGTTTTCCAAATGAAATGCTACACAATCTTACGATATATCTTCAGGTTGACAGTGGCTTCAGCATCCCGTACACCATTGCTGGCCACACATCTGTATGTGCCAGCATTGTCCACCTTTGAGTTGTAGATGGTGAGAGTAGAGGATGTCTCGTCATTGCGAGCCATAATGTTGTCCAGTCTATCAGGCTCGATTTTCTCCCCAGTCGGGCCAAACCAATCGATGTTCGTGAATCCACCGATAACTAAAACACAAGCATGTATCACCCGTTGTTGTGTGTATCTTCATACAGACCTTTTTAAACTTGATATGAATCAATCAGAAGTGAATCAGTCTTGACTCAATTGGATTGTTGCGTCACAGGCCAAACACCTGTCAGAAAGCACAACCTAAAACTTCAACCGATTCTCAGGTTACCAGTCTATTATCCAAATCACTGGACCATAGGACTCTGTTCTGGTGAAGGCTCGAACATTGAGAGCAATTATCAGGGCTGTTGTTCCACTCCTTTGCTTCTTCAAATGAAGCCCAGGAGAGTGTAACCAGGAGAAACGGTTTCCAAAGTGAGATATAGGTTTACGAAGCTTTAACATATTCATCTTTTAGCCTTATTCACATGGGTCTCATTTACCGACTCCTCTGTGATATTCTGGCTGACACAGGACACTTTCAGTGACATTAAAGTTCAATTCACAAAGGTGTATGGTTTCAGTAAATGAAAGATCTGAACGATACCAGCTTTTTTAGGTCACAAAATCATGGATAACCAGACAAGCGTCTGTTCGTTTTTTTTAGATGCTAAAAGGGTTTCCAGAAATCTAAAACACTGGGAAAGAAAATACAGAAAGCTATGAGCCATTTAAAGATGTAAATAAGTAAAACGAGTCACTTCAAATGACTCAAAAATTCCATCTTAAAGAAACTGTATGTATGATTTTTTAAATATCTAAAAGAATTTTTCATTTGTGCATTCTGCAGCTGTTCTCAAGAAAAAAAAATATTGTAAAAACTGTTAAAAAACAGTAATTGTAAAATGTCCATGTAAATTTACAAGAATATTCTACAGTGTAAATATGTTATTGTTGCCACAGTTCTGGAAAGAGAGTTCTACTTAAGTTTACACTCAAATAATAAATGTACACAAAAGTATATGTCCCTTTAAAGGAAGTATTATGGCTTGTCAGAAGATAGAACAGCAGAAGATTCATCAGACAACAGCAGTACAAAGAAATCCACAGTTGAACCAAAACACTCAGAGACGGGTTTGGTAAGGAGTAGCAGTTTACCGGAGTAGGAGTAGACCAGGGCAGCATAATCTTGAAGAAAGTTGATTAAAGCAAAGGTTTGAGGGAAACAGCAAGGAGATCCGGGAGCATTAGTTGAACCAGGCACAGGAAGTCACTTGGGTGGGTCAGACAGTGTCAAGTAGATCTGAGCATTTAGGAAGTGCAATGAAGAGTCTTAAAAGTTTTTGAGGGTGATTGGGAGATGGCTGTGATTAAAGGGTTGTTTCTTTCGTTGGAGTTTCTTTCTTTCTACGAATTGGGAGTATCATCGGGAGTGATGAGTCACTGTTGATTGGGGACTGGCTGTTTTCTCAGCAGAATTAAACTACCACACTACCATTGAACAATTCAGAATTTCATCGAATCCAGCTGTGTTCGTTATGAACCCACCCATAACATGGTTCTCTTTTCATGATTGCACCAACAGGCTTTGCCACATTGAGGGCCATTGAGTGGTGAGTATCAGGCAAGCTCTCTAGACACAGATCGTATCTGTGTTATACCTATATATAGGAAGCTGGATGAAGCTCGGGCAATATCAACTGTAGCTTAATGCCCACTGCCTGTCTTAAATACTTCCTAATTAATAGATAGGCAACATCCCCATGCCCTGATCCCTTCTTCTGAAATTCATTATATAAATATCACTTAGTGTAAAAGCTTTGATGGAAATGTAATAATACAAACTCTTCATGATGTTTTTCATGTACAAAACCTTCATTTTATCACCCTCCTCAAGGTTACAGAAAAAAAGCAATCTATTTATGATGTCATAATTCAAATTCATAATGTAAATTAAATTAGCCACTTCTTGGAGAAAGGAAGAAGCTTGTTCCCGTTTTTCTCACTCATCCTTCAGTAGCTGGTGATATATTTGTGAAAGAAACAAATTTATCAGAAAAAAATGTACTAAATTAATTTTTATGATGTACGTTGAAGACATCATTCATAAAATAAACAATTTTATCAAACCCAGAGTAACACATTGAAACTTTCAGATTGGCTGTCAAATAATTAAATTAAGCAATTTCCACCAAATTACATAAAATAAACATCAATATTTGTCGGAATGGAGGATTGGTAATCATTTCCCCTTTGTTTGAGTTACAATATCTATCAAATACGAACTGATAAGCAGAGCAAACACAATCAGTAGATTGTTTGTTTGAATATTTTTACAGCATGGAACCATATTAGAGTCAGTAGCAGCCTGGATTGTTCTTCAGCATTATTATCTGTGTTCTCAGGCCAAAAAGCCTTACCCACACTGGGCAACCATTTCCACCCCCAGCTCAAACGAATTCCAACTGAAAACATCAACAAAAAATAGCCCTAGACTGCAGTAAATGACCGGAGCTGAACTAACGGAAGAAATGCTTCAAAGCGCTTTAATGATGTGTAGGATGTGACTGGAAACTTACCTTCACACATAAAGAATCTAGACTCTCCAACACTAATCTCAGCCTGTGCAGGTGTAATCTCGACCTGCAGAGAAACTGAAAAGAGGCAAAATATTAGGATTAACAAACATATCAGGCAGAGCTGATAAAGTTAGTTAAAAGAAACTTTTCAAAAACTATCCGCTTCTCCACAAGAATAATCCATCAGTCTCTGATATCATTAACTAAACACAAGCAGCTGATCTCTCATTTATATAATCACACAAGTAACTATAGAAACCCCTTTGAAACAGGCTCTTCAGATAAACAAAAGCACTTCATTTTTTTTTCCATCTAATGAGAGGCGACAACAGACAGTGAAGCTAACAAGCTCCTTGTAAACTCAGCCAGAGTTTTACCTTTTACCTCCAAATAGTTTTCCAGGTTCATTTATTGCATTTTTGCCACCATACATCCAGCCCAATGTCACAAATGCACCCTATTAAGCTGAGATTTATTTCTGAGAAACTCTCAATCCCTACATTTGACTAAACGTAACCAAAAAGCTGTTGGGTATTTTGCCTAGAGAAATCCTGAGAGTAAAATTGATCGATTTGCGATTGAGGAAGTGTAAAACTAAAGCTTGTGGATAAGCACTAGTGCTGCTCATTCCTCATTCATTTGTTAGAGCAGAAGGGATGTGTAGGAAATGAGTAAAGACAAAGAGAGTTGACTAAAGACAAAACTGATCCTCTTACAGATGGTGGCCTTTAGTCTTGCAGGTAATTTATTAAATGGACAAAGCCGGATGAGGGCAGCCCCTCAATTAAATCAGCATACTAAATCAATCTTTTTGGACACTTCTTGTTATTTATTGAGCAGCCTTACATAGTTGTTTTTTTTTTTTTTATAATAGATCAATGGATAAAAAATTGCAGAACTTCATGTTCGAAATCAACAAAAGTAATTTCTGAGGACAGGACTTTAAGTGCTTGCTAGAAGATCACGTATTTTCAATGCATGGCCAGTTGGATCCCCTTTTGGGTCACCAGGCCATCCAAGATTCACATGATTTCTTTGGTAACATCCAAACTCCTTGTTACTATGTTCAAAAAATGTAGGTTCAATCTGGACTTACAACTCGACTTTAAGCAGCAATGGCGGACAGGATGGAATTATGTTGCGCATGAGTGTTTTAAGCAGCACCAGCATATTATTTACTAAGGGATGATAAATTATTTCAGTTGGAAACCAAATTAACTGTTATTATAACCCTCTGCTAATATTATAATTTCCCTTTATTATCAATAAACAACTTAGTTGTTTGAGTCAGAGGACTGTAAGATTCATTGTGGAAGCAATTAATTATAGTAAGCAGACTAATCAGTACCATCATTGCTGCTGAGCCTTCCAAGGAATTTGCCTATAGCTAAACCCAGCTCCAATAAGAAAATCCAGGCAATCACACTAGAATGACAATATGGCTGAATATATATGGCATAGAAAATGCTAAAGACTGTTTTTTTATTGTTTTTTTTTTTTGTTTTTTGTTTTTTACCAAAAATGCTTATAGGGTGTACATTTAAATATCTGCCAGATATCCAAAAAGAATTGACAAAGTAAAAAAAAAGAAGAAAAATAAGTGGCTACATCTGTTCTGGAAGTTGTGTGGTTGACCGCTCAACATTGAATGTAGCATATAGAAAGTAGTTAATGTTTTATTTGACCAATAAGTTAACATCAGAGTAAAGGCAATACACACCGATCCGATTTGAGATTCACACGAATCAAAAGAGCCAGCTTTCATTGGTCATCGTCTATGAGAAAAATAGATCCGATCTGGCAATCCAAAACTCTTTTTTGTTGGCACCACTTGTTCGGTCAAATGTG
>SRMA01025833.1:6029-122482 GCA_007224835.1 Danionella cerebrum | reverse complement strand
TATTAAAAGCAAAAAAAAAAAAAAAAAAGAGTAAAGCATTTTATTCTGAAAGGGTGGATTCTGTTTTTGTACTGCATATAAAAGAGGATTTATAAGCCAAACCTATCAGCATATCTTAACTCACATAGACCTAGATAAACCTTGATAAAGACAAACAAAAACAAACAAATCAACAAAGTAATTACTTAAACTATTAATTTTTGCATCTCCAAACCCAACTCTTAACCTCAAGTCCATTTTGTTAATTATTAGGGCTCGAGAACCCTATTGTAATTGTCCAGAGCATTGTTGACTTTCACCATGAAGTGCATTTTTGTGGGCCTAAAAATGCTCAAAATGTCACAGAATTCTGCACACATTACAAATGGAGAAAATTTGATTGAGTGGGGATTGAGTCGAAAAGTGAGTGGTGAAAAATACACCACCAAATGCATTACAGCAAAAGGTGCACGAACACCTGCGATGGACTGGCGCCCTGTCCAAGGTGTACACCTGCCTCTCCCCCAATGTGTGCTGGAGATAGACAGGTGGTTGGAAAATGAATGAATGAATGAATGAATGAATGAATGAATGAATGAATGAATGAATGAAAAAAAGGTGTGAGAACAATATAGAATGTATTTATGTAGAATGTAATATACAATGTATTTACAAACTGGACAGGAAGTCAGTTATTGTGCCATACTTTACCAAAATCCTACTAGAGATTTTATCTTTCCATCTCCAAACTTGATCAGTCTCATCTTAAGGTATAAGATAAACTATTTGCGCATACCTACTTAGAAAAATGAAACGTCATCATAAACAGGAAGTAGTTATAATTCAGCCATATAATGTCTGATTGCCTTGTATGTTAAGATACAATGTATATAGATATCGATATAGCAACCAACACTATCAGTAATAATGCCACCAAGCGGCCACAGGAAACATAGTACTTGCAATTATCTTACCATTTTACTTCTTTCAATTTATACATTGGTCAAAATATTGTTCATTGCAATAACGGAACAATATTCCTTCTCATTCATAGCACCACCTGGTGATATTGACATTTTATTTTATGGTTTTCATTATTTAATTTGGCCATTTATTCTTAAAATGTTACCAGTTCACCTAAATAGAGCTCCTAAAAAAGGGCTTGTCACAGTGCACGTTGTAAGCAATGAGGGGCTAAAGTGCCTGAGGGGCAAAAACCCTTTGATTGCTGCTTGCAGCTTTACATTTTATTTTTTATTTTTTTAATTTGTTTGTATTAACTGAACCTACTGCACATACTCAACCTGCTGGATATGACTTTCTAAGTTGATTAAGTTATTATCAGGCTGATCAGAGATGGAAAATAAAGGGTGTTGTGGCAACAACAGTTACATTGTTTAAAAGAGGAATAACGTTTTAAAAAGTTGAAGGATTTTTCCTTTTCAGTTTCTTCTTTTCCTTTATGTTTCAATGATAGACCAGACCCACCTTCCAAAATAAAAGGGCTTCTAAAATGCATTCAAAAAGCTTTTCATTTGTGTCCTCAAGAAAGGGCCACAATAAAAGTGATAATCGCTTGAGAGAGAACTCAATTACAAGGCTTTTTATTAGGTGCTGCAAACCTCTCTGCTTTTTATTTCCAATTCTAGTCAGTTTGAGTCTTCGAGATGGGCTTGTGGGGAAGTAAACAATGATATGAATCTGTGTGATCTGAACAAAATGTTCCACAGGCCTCTGTAGGTGTTATACCTTGATCCACGAGTGCCACTCTCCCCCAAAAAAACCCACACAATTCTCTAAGTGATGTGGCGCTGTTGCTTGGCAACCTGACATCCCATGAGTATGTGCAGAGTATGTTAATGAGTAAAATGGCTAGGGATGGTCTGGCAATGCTTCGGAGCTGAGCCGTGGGCTATGTTACATATGTAGGGAAAACACAGAGACAGTGACATTTGGGTTTGTAAGGCTGTGTTGAATTCTACACAGATTTTCAAAGCTGTAGGGGCGCTGCTTTACATGGTGGCATTTTACGACACAGTCAGATGTGGAGCCCCATGGGTAACATGCTGCTGTGTATATCCACTGCTCTATTCACCTGAACTGAGATGGTTCAACAAAAGGCAGAAACAACAAAGTCATAGGAAAAGGTTAAAGAATTGTATTTACCTGACAGTAAACAAGTTGAGCTGTTGAAGAAAGGTCCCATCAGAAAGAATCAATACGTGATAATAAATATCAGACCACAACATTGTTTTACAACCTTTTATATTCTCTACAAATTAATACCCTATATTTTTTACAATGGCTTATCATGATGTTAAAAGTGCCTGAAGACTATTTGTTTCCCATTTCACAGTTTTTATTAATGACACAAACCTGCAATCAGCCCCCATCAACGTGTAACAGAAGTTAGAGTCTCCTCCTCAAAGTTTATTGCTACCTTTCAAGTCATGTGGCCTTTCACAAACTTTCAGAGGAATTTTAGCAATTAACTTTTCTATACACAAGAGGTTTTGTTCAATGCCGAGATCTGCCCACCCACAAACAAGCAAAGTGTTGGTGCCGTGTAATTAAGCAGTGTAGACTAGAGCACTATATATAGCTATGGGAGATCTATAATGAGGCACTATTTGTCTGCCATCCAGGCTATAACTCTTGAATAAATACAATCAAATAGTCCCTTTTGAAATGGTAATGATTGTCACATTCATAATCCCGACTGCCATTTCCATTTATGTTCAATTGGAGCAGGTCTAAGTTTGGGAGATTGAATGGAGGCGGAGACTTATTAGCATATTCATAGTTTTCTGCATACAGAATGAATGAATGGTTCAGAGTAACGTTCAAGCCAATTTTAATACATAAAAAAAGATGAGAAAAATGTCATTTTGATAATCAAAGATGGCAGCGACTGTAATTACTGGTTTTATAATGTTTTTGTAAGGATATTCTATGAATAAAATATCATAGAATCATATATCTAGGAATCGAGGTTTGCTTCTAACTCTTGCTGAAATTTTCTTGTGCTAGCCCTGGCTTTAGAAAGGAGTTTGGAGCTGTGTTGCCCAGCTTTGCTCTTGGCGCTTCAGTTTCCACCCACATTCTTAAAACCAACTGCTGACTCTGAACTAAGGAACAAATAGAGGCTCAGTCTGTTGCTGTGATGGATGTGTTTGTCTACTTTAAGATAGGTGTAGGTGCGGGTAGAGTTCTCAGCAGGCTTCTCTCTCCACGTTGGGATCGAATCAGTTCTCTTCAACTAGAAATAACATTATACTCAATGCAGAAGTTCCACACTTCACAACAACCTGACTTAAATACAGTTCTCACACGGTAAATGGCAATCTTTTAATAACTCATAGGCATATGTAACAGTGTTTGTAAAATGTTTGTGATATGCAAAAATTTTTGCATGAATCATAATGTTATTTTAAACTAGAATCATTTTTATCCTTCAATGCGATGAGTCTTTTTCCACAGGAAAATCTCAATAAATGACACTATAGTTGGAGCAAATCTGGAAACTCTTCAAAAAAATTGCATATACCAAGCGTGTTTTACATGGCTAGCAGAGAGCAGCTAAACCATCGCGATCGCCCCTATGTCCTGGCTCCAAAATGATTACCACCCAATCAAAGTCTATGGGAAAAACCAGAACTTTTTTGTTTTAAACCATGATTTAAGGGTTTTAATGATGTTTTAAAGTCATCTATACCAGGAACAAGTTGAGTCTTTTGTTTTTTTGGTTTGAGCTTGTTTTGAAAGATCATTTATGCTGCCAACAATCAAATTCAGAGAAGTTTTTCTCAAATTTTTGTGTGTTAAATAAGCTGTACATAACAGGTTATGTATGATTGGGGTGAGGCTTTGAAACCACGATGGTTCCTTCCTTATCAGGAAGTCACATGTGTGTATGTCTACCCGTTTATACAGACAAAAAAAAAAACGGAAGGAGACTGGAAAAGAAACATGAAGCAACTTATTTGGACGACAGCTGATGATTGGATAAAGCTCGAACATATCCTTTGGATTGTTTCCACACAAAGATACAAAACAAAGCTTGACTTAATTTTGTGATATACGTATACTACTACACAGACAAATCAACTATTATGATAACAATTCAAATGAGCAGTTATTTGTGCCATTTATATTTAAGTTCTACTAGTTTTAATACATGGCTAACCCTTCACTGTAATCTCAGGGGAAACTCTGGCTTTTATTTAAAATAAGCGCAGAAAAAAACTTCTAAATTATTCTCCTAAAATGTCATTTAGAAATTCCCAAATATTTTGTGTTTAAATGGGCATGAAATAATGACATGATTTAAAAACTGACTTTTAAAAGGATGTAATTGCTTTCTTTATATTTACCATGTTTTGGTTATACAAAAGAAATAAACATACTGGCACAGATGAAAAAAAAGTTGTTTTTTTTTATTGTCATAAATAGGTTTATTTCTACACTTCCAAAGAAAAAAAATGTTAGTCAACCTTTTTTTTTTAAATCTTTTTGCAAAAAAAAAAACAAAAAAAAAAAACATTTTACACCACCTCCTAGTGTTTCCTCACTTATTTGGGTGGTCTATAAATGTGTGGCTCTTGCTGAGTAAAAGCACCACGGAGGAAGCTCACCACATAATTAAGCTGATTTTAGACACTTCCTTCATTTAAAGTGCTGACGTGAAGCCACACCTCAAGCATTACAGTTTCTTCCACCATCACGGTTTGAGTTGGCAAGCTGTTGCTGCTATTTTTGCAGGAGCTACTGTATGTGTAAGACACCTGTCATGCTGCACTGGCTCATGGGCCGGCTTAAGCAGATTACCGCTGTGTATTTACAGACAGCACTGCACCCAAATACAAGCTACTGTATAGAGAATATGACGAGCTACTTATCATCTGGCCTGAAGCTGAGGAAACCCTTCCCCAAATGTAGGCGCCAAAGTCAATCTGCTGAGCTGTGATTATTTCAAGCCTTTTTTAAAAGTTCAAATAATACAGAAGCCTCCCCCACTGGCTGTGCGGAATAAATCTAGTGAGTACCATTACATAACACGGTCAGTCGCTTGCATATGGGAAAGAAATCTGGAGCAGAGCATAAGGCTGCGAGCGGTTGCTAAGTCAGGCTTGCATTTGCTTGCTGATCCACAACCACAGTGATCGTCCCTGGAACCCGTTGCTATAGAAACCATGCCCCCCCAACCCCCATCCCTGCTCGTAAAATCCTTGTGAATAGGATGCAAGAGACCACCATTGGAAAAGCTCTACATGGTTGAGCCTGAAAGGGGCTACAGAGAACAAACACCATAGTCCTTAAAGCTAAACCTTGCTTACATTGCAATCATATTTAACAAATATTATCAAAAATGTATAGCAACAACAATTTTATTTTTTAAGACTTTTTAGGTGGTGTTTATGAAATCACTGTTAAATTTTTACCAATCCCAGCAGTCTTTTTTGGGAATATTTTTTTCATTGAATGAAACTGAATGAATCTTCTGCACATATCTAAGCAGCCAGTAGGTGCAGCAGGTACCCGGCGGCTCATTTGAATGGTTTGATCACAGTTTACTTATGGAAAGATCTGAAACAGCTATGCTCTGATTACAGGAGAATATAGAAGATGACTGAATTAATTCAGTTGCACATCATCATTTGTAACAGTAAATAAGTTTGCTATACAAGAACCAACTCACTACCACATGGAATGCTAATTAATTCAAATTAGAGTTAGCAATTATAAAACCTAATCACATCCATTATCAAAGGCCTAATCTGTCTAATCACAAAAGCACACTTCAAACGCTTGTAAAGCTGGCATCCCCCTGCCTGTTGAAAATAATCAATGAGTCAGAGCACAGATCTGAGAGTTCTTCTAGGAAGAGGAGATCTGACCATAGTCAGACAATTTGCAGAGAGAGCCCATCAACAACTGTGCAGAACTACAGAGCCTCTCTAATGCAGTCCGGGATGCGGGATATTTTATTTCTGCTGCCTGTATAATGAGACCTTTTTACATGTCTGTATTAAGAGAGTATACGGAGGGAGATATTCAGTGGTACTTAAAAACCCTGGATAACAACATTAAACCCATCCTCCACCCTCTTTAGTCACACTCGTTCTCTCTGAAGCTAAGACTATTTATTTGTGCTACATTCAAGAGCTCCTGTTGCATTCTGCTAACAAGAGGAAAACATCAAACATTGAAAGACTATAGGCTTAGGGCCAATCATTTGATAAAGTCTCTAGAGAACAAGCCTGCTAGCATTCATGTGTTTAAATGAGAAGATGATCCAACCGGCGCCATAGAAAGAGGGAATAGGCAGGAGCCAAAGCTTAAATATCTTCATAACAAAGAAATAAAAAATATATATGATAATGATGGCAACTGGATTCAATGTTTGTCTTAGTACCTGATATATATTGAAAAGGGATATTTTTGTAGGAGCATTTTTTATATTTAAAGAAACAATATGTAAAATCACGTAGATATTCATTGGTTGTAATTGCAAGTAGGTGTGAATAGAATCTTTTTAACAACTTTGGCAGCAATGCAACTGTACCGTTAATAAGCGCGCTCACTTAATTATTGCCTCCATTATAGATGCTAATATTGATTGATAAACCATTAACCAAAACCAAGTATTTTGTTTAGTTTCGGCCATCATTTAAAATACGATTTTACTAATAAATAAATGTTGTGTGGTTGCCATCATGGTGAGTACCAGGAATCCCACTAGAAACTAAAGCTTTCCTGTGGTTCAGTCAGTAGAGCATTGTGCTAACAACACAAAGACCATGGGTCCAAACCCCAGGTAAAGCCTTAAAATGTAAGGATGACAGCATCTGCCAAATGTTTATCCGGGATTCTATGAGGTCTCCCTCACTGGATTCTCACCAGTGATTCCCAGCTTTCCCACAGCTGATCCATGACCTTTCTGGACTCGTGGTGTGGTGACACTGCTCAATGGCCCCCAAACAAATGCATATGTCATGCCGTGAACAGAAATGGTTGATAATGCCATGGAATAATCTTAAAATCTCTTTCATATTAATGAGTCTTGAGGCAGGGTGTATGAACACAGCAACATGGACAATTTATTTCATCGTAAACAGGTAGAAAATAGCATTATACTTAGTTTAATAGTGGACTCTGCTCTTTGCTCTGCTCTGTGGGTGTCTAGTGGAAGACAGAGGGCATCTCAGCCTCTGAGATCACTAAAATACACTCACATAAGAGATCTCCCGTCACATAGTATATTTTTAGCCATATAAGCTAAAATGATTTGGCATTAACTTTAATTTTAAGGCTAAAAATAATGATTACAAATTTCTCACAATAGAAACTCCATGTATACCTCTGGACAATACAGGAGCACATGCTATGACTCAAGCAATGTGATTGGAGAAGAGTGAGCATGTTAATAATGCACTGTAATTAAGTTTTAGGAGTATGTTATTGCTAGACAGTTTATAGTGCAATCTTTAAAATTTGGATGAGTTGTATTTCAAATCATATACATTTTCAAAACATTCCTAACCCATGGTTGCATTGGGGAGGTTGGTGGGCTGTCTGCCTACAACTTTATGTCCATGCATAATTCCCCTGACACTATGTTTTAACAATTTTAAAGAACATTATTCTCAACATAATCTCATTTTGAAACATAATCATATGAAATGTCAATTTAATGTATGTTAGATTGTATTTAATATTTGGAGTTAATATAAACAGGAAAAACTATATTTTATCTATATTCATCACAGTCAATTTTTATTCATGCAAGAATTAACTTCAATCATACAGTTTTCACATTTGATTTCACTCCAATACTGTTTTGATTAACTTATTTCTCCTAAAATAAACTGTAGCATGAAGATGCCATCCTCATCTGCTGCCAAGGTGTCATTTTAGCCATCAAACGAATGCTTCCAAAGCAAAAGCTGTTCCAAACAGATAAGATACAATCACAGAGTGCACTGCGCCAAAGAGAATCTGTCATTTAAAATATACAGTATTCAGATTTACTTGACACTAAAAGTATATTTATGGTATAATAGTTAAACAACAGGTAGTTATTTTGTTTTCTGAACTAATCTTAGGGAACTTTCAATTTTCACAGTGTATTGCCTGCAGTAAGTGTTGCAGAAGTGTTTCGAATCAGTTTTCTATGAGATTCCTTTCATGCAGGATGCTTTCTAAAACTGGAGGCTTGATAGAGCACACTGTGAAAATCAGTATTTACACCGGTTTTTAAGTGTGGTTCTGATTTTATTTTCTGGGGCAGAGATATCACGACTTTTAAAGAGAACTCTACCTTTATTGAAAGGTACAAACAAACATGTTGCAAATGATGAAGAGTTTGAAATGTTTTAAAGTTTTTGTGTAAAAGGTCATTGTAGCAAGGAAACTGAATAATCTTTTTTCTTGACGTCACACAATAGACTTAAAAATATAGATAACACATACTATTGAGCTTTTTCCATTTAGCTATTTGAGGCAAATGGTAGTTGTTTTAAAAGTTAATTTAAAAAAATGCCACTTATTTCTATACTGTTGCCATACTCCAGGGTCATCGATGTACCACGTCATCGATTAGATGTGGAATCCACCCAAACACATTATGCTAGTTATGACACGGTCCTCCCGAAGTGTGTTAAAAAAAAAAACGTCAAATTGATTCAGACAGAGAATGTCTTTCATGTAATGGTTATCACTATGCTTTCAGATTAAAAAGCCTTTAAGTGACTCACTTAAAATTTCACTTAAAAAATTGATAAAACGATCACACAGAAGTGAATATAGTATCACTTCAGTCAGTAAGTTTATTTATGTAAAACTGTCAACTGAACCCTATTTTTGTCTCAAATCTATTTTTGTATTTGTATTAGGGCTGAAACGATTAGTCAATATAAGAGCTTTAAGAGTCAAAAATAGAAATAAAATGAAGACAACACACCAAAGCATTTCTTTCTCACACCATTCATTATCTTCTGCTGATTCTAAACTTATCTATATTTTCTTCTTACATTTTGAAATGTTGCCAGATTTAAGAATTGTTAGATTATCACCCTCCAAATATCTAGTTTCATAACTGTGTATTTCCCTGGGATATTACTTTTGATGAACTAAAACGAGTGGTAAACCAACAATTATTAATGCTGCTGTCAAGATATGTTCACATTCAACTTTCTTTTTGTCTGTAATGCAGCTGATTATTTTTTTCTATTGAATTAGAACAAAACATGTAAACAATGCTTAGAGAGCATTTGTGTGTAATTTGAGTGTAACAAAATCAGAAAACTTAAAGAGAATGACCTGTTTAGTTGGCTCAAAGTTCATTAAAACAACTATTTCAAAAGCTGAAGTGATTTCCTTATTTTATTTATTAGTAAGAATATTTGTAACTCATTATTTTAACTAGTTGAAAAAGCAGAATAATCACTCAAAGGCTTCTGATTAATCATTGAAATAATCGATGACTAATCGAATAATCGGTCCAATAATCGATAGATTAATCGATTACCAAAAAAATCTTTGTTGCAGCCCTAATTTGTATGATAAATTGTATAACATGATATGATTGGTATGTAATTACAATGGCAATTTGTGAAGTGTGTGAATGAAATAAGTGAATGAAAATGACTAGAAACGATATTGAGGATTCCATTTCATACCTGATAATTATTCAGGAGATGCTTTCACACATTAGAGGGTTTCACACATTTGCAAGTCTTCTGGATTTTATGTGATAATTGAGCGAACAAGTGTACTGTATAATGATGGGATATTAACTTTTTTGTTCAGTCTAAAGACTTTTTACAACACCTAAAGATGACAAATAAAAGATTCATGTACTGTAGGATTGAAACAACAAATCCTCAACAATGGCAGTCAATCATTAGCAATAAATCTCATTAGTGATGAGTTGCCAAGGAATTGGTGACAGAATTTCAGTTCAACTGGTGGTATTTCATAAGAAATTGAAAACAATTGTGAGCATCATAAAACTGGTTCTGGTCAGGTTCTTAGCTTAACCCTTAAAAGTCTGAGGCCTTTTTTCAGCATTTTTACTGCTTTGCAATTTGCTCTAATACACTATCTTCATAACAGACCCTAGCTTCTTTTCTGACAGATAATTATTCATAACATTGCACAGTAATTACACAACAAACCTGATCACATACAATTACACATACAAGCCAATATCACAGGTCTTGTACTTCTGAGGCTTATTCCTTCTTTTCACCACTAGATGACACCGATTTGGGTCTGTAAAATGAAACTGAAACTGAAAACAGAACTGGAAAATTTTATTTGAATTACCTTGTTATTAACTTTAGTAATGTACATTTAAAAGCAAAAATATTAAAACTAATAACCATTTGAAATCAAAATTAAACAATAGCTGGGTTGCGTCATTCCTACATATTTTAAATTGGCAAAAGTTTAACATGATACTGTTTTTCGGAGCAAAGAGTTCCCCAAGGAAGTTCAAAAGGAATGATTGCACTCTGAATATAAAGTAGATATTTGTAAATAAATAGGAGTAGCACTGACACCATCCCTCCCAGATTATGACAACATCGGCACAAGCAGATTTTATCATCAATGGCAATAGCAAATCTAAGCTGTCTCTTTGTAATTAGTTGGGATGAAAAGACATATGGAGCATTAAAACAAATAAACACTTTCAAGCTCCTGCTCATGCTGGCAGTGAGTTGCCCACTGTGAAAAAAGTGTGGAGCTCTGCCTCCACTTCCTTCAGAAGAAAAGACCCATTTGAAAACACAGAACACCTGCATTTCATCTTTCACCACCAGCCTACTTTCCTTGGCTCTTAAGGCACAGTATTGCACCTACAGTTGCCCAACACAATTTCCCATCCAACATCAATCTGTTCTTCCCCACTGCAACAGCGTGGCATGCAGTATCTACACCAGTATGTAAATAACCTCTGTAGATTTGCATTTTTAATTGGAATAGAAAAAAGTGGAAAGAAACTTGGAGCACGAAACAGGACGTTCTGAAAATGTTCTTGTCTCTAGTATGGATAGGGACCCAATATGGAGACCTGTGTCACAGCAAAATGAAAAGAGAGGCAGGATGTAACTTGGAAGTAGACAATGAGCATGCCCAACACACAAGCCCAGGAAGAGAGCAGGAGTCAAAGGTAAATGAAGAAAGGCTTGTAATCTTCATTCATTTTTACACTGTGGTTTATGAAATGAGTTGTAGATATCGTCAAACACAATCTTAACTTTTGAACACTTCCCTATTATCAACTGATAATTTAGACCCCATTGATTTTTACATTTTTAAAATGAAATGTCTAATAGTAATTTAATAATTCAAAATTTTTAATATTTTTTTCTAATGTTTTAATTCATATTCATTCCTTGGTGAAAATTGAAAATTTTTAATCGAAATCCCACAGTTTATCAGATTCAGATCAGTTCTCGATATGTAATCGCTTAATTTTTTGTTTGTTGTGTTTTCTTTTGTTGCACTTTGTGACGTGGTTGGGATGCAGCTGTTCAGTCATAGACTGCTCTAAAATGCATGACTAATTTAGCAGTTAATACATATTTTCTGCAAAAATCAGATGTCCTTTTTCATAAGTTAATATGCAGCTTTTGTTGGTTTTTCAAAAGAAAAACTTTGCATTATACTGTGCAGTCTGTTCACAGAGTAGTCTGCAGTGACTGCAGTGGTTCAGTTGGTGGAGGATATGAGCATAGTTATGTAGAGCCAGGGACATCATGCAGACTTTTGAAGCCATAGCAACCAACACACTAAATAATAGCAGATTACAATTTACAATTTGAGAGTGAGAGTTGATGCCAAATAATGAAAGGATTGACTATAGAGCTCTATAGGGATCTTGTGGCATTTAAAGTAATTTACCACAAATGTATTTATCTATTTTTTTTTAATTCATAAAACATTTGTTGTGATTAACAGAAATCCCCTGAACATGTTTTAGTAATTAGATTTACAAATGTTGATAAATCATTGTTATCTTTTACTTGAAAGGGATTTTCTCTTCCAGTTTAAGCGTAGGCTTTAACAAATATAGTAACTTCTGATATGTAAGAGGGCATAAGGGCCTGTTATGTAACACATATCTTCAGTCAGCTCAATACTACAATTATTGCTCAGCACAGAAATAACACTTAAGAATACAACAACTGTGTCTATATATTTGATCTAGAAAATTCGAAATGTGAATCATGTTCGTAGGAACCAGAAATGCAAACTATTTTAGTTGCCAATATTTGGGTTTCTAAAATTATCTTGAATAAAAAGACATAAATTAGAAACAGTGTCCTCTGTCACTGCAGTACTCTAGGTTTACCAGACTATCTGGGTCATCTAAAAGCCAGTGGCAGGGGCAGAACACAGCTGTATGAGGTCAGACTCTTGTAGTACTTCACACTGTGCTTTGATGAGCTACTGTACTGCTGCTTATGACATCAACAAAAACCACTTGCAACAATATCCCAATGAGTTTGTTTGGTGAATGTGTTTTTCTTATTCATTTCTCTAAATCTTTTTCACCAATCCTTTCCATTTTCCATCCCCACAGTGTACAAAAGATCCCTAGTGAACACAACCTCACTGATAGAGAAAGTGAACTTTAAAATGATGTGATGGGCAGGCGTGAGCCAAACTTGGAATTTAAGCTCTGCTTTTCTTACATCCAAGTGCACAAGCACAGCAGTGAACAAACACATAGTGAAAACAGCCATGGCTTCAGTGCCCACGGGGCAATTGAGAAAGTTGTGCCTTGTTCAAGGGCACCACAGCTGTGGGTGTCAAAGTTGGAAGAGAGCAAGGTTTGATCACCAAACCCACTTTCAACTCCTGCTGTGTATAATCGGAGTCTATAGCCTTATCCGTTATGCAACACAAAGTGCATAAAGAACATTAATGGAGAAAAAAACATTTCTGACTTGAAACCAACGAGGCTAACTGAAGTGATAAAGTATATTTTCTCAAGAAAATCTCACCCTTTAAAATATATGTTAAGACACATTTAAAACACTAGGGAATGGAGAACATACAATAAGGGGCAATTCTACAGCTTGTGACCACAGCTGATAAAGTTTTTGCGCCTTGGACCATAACCAATTAAGAATTTGATGAACAAAGTGTGTTAAAAGCAACATGAAGCTTCAAAGGTTTGCATCGCCATTGCAGTACCAAACTGCATATGGGATAATTTCTTGGTCTGCACCAACTGCAGCCTTGATATTGCAGAATAATGAAACTTTATGAGAAAAACTATTTCTAGGTTTAAGTTGGCAATGTGTAAAAATGAAAGAAACCACCATGTTTTTTTTTAATATTAGAAAAAATGATCACATCGAATAACACAGTATTTGGCAGTTCGAAATACATAGATCTTTTTCCAGCATTTTTTCTACAATCTTTTTATACATGGTCCTGAAGAGATGTTTTTTCACCTCGCTAAGTTTATTTCTAGTTTTATCACAAACTATGGATAAAACCCAACAAAAAATGCAGCAAAAGAAAATAGCAAAAGTTTATCTGATATTAACAAAAATGTGAATAGGGGTATTCAATATTTATAAACATTTTTTAAATAATTATTAAAATTGGATTAAGTGGATTAAAATTTCAAATTGTTTTATTTTTAACTGTGAAAATACTATATTAAAACATTTGGCAATTATGAATGCTTAGCATTTATATAATTTCAATTTCCAATCAACATTCATGAAAAAAAATGCTGATTGACTATGTGAATAAAAATGTTAATAGAAGCCCTAAATTAAACTAAATAAATTTACAAAAATTCCAAAGCTCTCCTGCCAACCAGCATTTGACTACAGGCACACATTACCATTCAGATGTTAAAAACAGTTTGAATACAAGGTTAAACAGATCTTTTGATGCAAGTAAGGAACCAGCCACATAAAAAATTTTAAATTAGGTTAACGTTTCAGTGTCAACTGAAACAATTGTTTCTTCACTGAATTCTTCACTACAATTTTCAATCACCTGTATTGAAATGAAAAAGCAAACTCACTGAAACCCCGATCCGAGAAGCTGAATGTGAATTTTTAATGTCAGTATGCATGGTTTGTTGGCTGCTTTGATGAACCAGTGCATCTCAATATGCTGCTATCTGATGTGTGCCATAACAAATGGAATTAATGTGCAAATTAGCTGACGAGCTGGGAAAATGAAAGCTGGCTTAAAGTCTGAGTGTTGTCTCTAAGATGAGACAACACTAGGGTTAAATGGCAATCCCTGACCCGAGCAGAGGTGTTCGATGCTGACCCAGCTGACACCAAGTGGGTGTTCAAATCAACTTCCCGTCATGGGCAGCTTAATATGCTGTTTGAATCCTAGCCCACACAGCATCTTAACCTTCCCAGGGTGAATTCTTAAATATTATGGAAAACAATCTGGTGGGCGTCATTTCAAAAGAGTGATGACTTGAGTTATCTTCGTCTGGCTCAAAATAACTACAAGTCTGCGTTCAAATGTCCTGGGCACCAGCACGGTGAAGAAGCTGAGGAGATGTGGGAGGAAAACTCATAGGAGGCAATTTACAAAATGTCATTTCATCCAGGCTTCTTCCATTTCCTGTGCTGCTCTATTCCTTTGTAATTCCAGATGTTATTTCAAGAGTCACACTTCAAATGCGATGGAATGAATTGTCAGTGAAAAGAGATAACATTGAAAATAATGTATATTGGATTATATTTGATAATATTAGATAAAAAGTACTTTTTGCTCAGCTTCCTCATACATAGCGCTGCATTCTAAGAGCATTCAGAGAATAAATAAATCACATTTCAGATACAGTTCAAAACTTCGCAAAATATGGAGCGTGGTGGATTCCCAATACAGACACTAAAGCGATGCTCCCATTTTTCTCTGGGTCTCTCCCAGTAGCTCCACGATATGTATTGTGACAATTTTATATTGCGATAAATTGTGGCACGATATATTTTTACGGCCCTAAAATTCTGACAAATTCTGTTCAGTTATGACTACAATAACGTTAATCACTTGTTTACCCATGGAAATTGTTAACCTTGGTAAACCTGATAAACGAAACCCTGGGCTATCTGTTATCACGTTTCACACTACTAAACCTGGGTTATCGGTTAATCCTAGGTTTTCATTAACAGATGTTTCACACTGTACATTCCTAAACAGCGGCTTAACATTCTTATTTGCACATTTGCAAAATGTTACCATATAGGTCATCAGACAATTCTCATGGAATCCAATTCTCTTCAATGAAGGCAAATGAGGTCAGTTCTTGATTTGACATAATTCTGGCTGATCTGGCATATTGCCAAGCGTTTAGCAGCAACAAACAAACAACGCTCCTGTGGTGCTAACCCTGGTCAGAAACACTGTTTCAGAACCTTGCTTTCAAATTACTGGTGTCGAATGCATCTTTACCCAGGGGTTAAAAGCAGTATTTAGAATGCCAATAACCTGGGGATATGCACTTGGGAAAAGCCCCCAAATGTGTAATTTTTATTTGATTCCAAGTCTTCCTTTTCAAGCCAATATGGAAGTGGCTTAAGCCCAGCCCATATTTGTGGACTTCCTTGGGTCCACACTTTGACTTTGAAAACATCAAGTGTGCACTGGTATCATAATTTGAAGCCTTGCCTCATAGAGGATTTTTATAGGGTACATGGAGCCAGAGTGAAAAAGTGGCATATTAAAATGTTTAAAAGTGTATAAATAAACCCTCTACATTTTGTTAAACATGCAACAAAATTTTCTCACTACAGAGCTACCGTTTGTATTAATGATGATTTGCTCCCACGCCAACCTTGTCAGGGAACCAGAATTTTCCACCCATCAAGTGAGTCAGGGATGTCTCTCATTAATCCGTACCATTCCTAATTATCCTAATCCACCACCGTCTGTCTTTTGAGTCCTCTGGCTAATGATATTGTCCAAAACAATACCCTGAAATCTACCGAGCCACAAAGAGGACCAGAAAGTTCATAAAGTATATGCAGTAATTACATTTCTATACAAGTAGTTACTAGATGTATTTGTCCTCGCTGCAGTCGTGGGAGTAACAAGGTCCCTGATCTCATTTTATTGGAAAAAATTAAAACATTGAGCATCTGCAACTATTGAAGACTTCAGTGTTCCATTCCAGCAACAGATGGCCCAGTCTCCGATAATCAGCCATAAGACCCTTCTTCAAGTCTGACGAACAACAATTTGGCCATTCACATCCAATGAACTTTTTAAACTTTCTCAAAAGGACTGATGCCAAATATTCTGGCCCGCAGACATTCTGTTTCTACATGAACTGAGCATTGTCAAACTATTTTAAATGGTTTTTCAGTATTTCAGGAATTCAACAAGATCAGTAAAATCTGAAGGTCATATAAAGATTATATAATATGAAGATTATATAAAATAACAACTCAATCTAAAACATATTTAAAAACACAAAACAAATAGCCAATAAACTCAACATTTTACATCTTACTTTTAAAGTTCTGAAATATATTAATACCCAACCAGCTGCACCTTTCCTGTTTTCAATAACCAACTTTAATTGTAAATATAATGCCTTCATGGCTAAAAGCCAAAATCAATGCCGAACAAAAGACCTGCCAAAAACCTGCTGCTATTTGTTGAAAAACTAGTGGAAGATGTATGCGTCATATCAAGTGACAGGGCAACAGATGGTGGAGAGGCAGCTCCTCTCTGCACGCCCACTGCAGGTATTCTACAGTCATGCCAGCAGCACTCTGATGCACGACTCAACTTCCTTCTTGGATGTCCTGGGATATACAGCAGCTGATGACATGGGTAGACGAAGGATTCCCTTTTCTGCCTTGTGTTGGTCAGGGAAACTGTGATTGTATCCTTGAACTAAAGCACATTTTTCGAACGTTTTAGTACCCCAGGACAATGATGAACAGAGTGAACATATCCGTGGCTGGGAGCCATGCTCTCATCTAACAATTCGTCTTGTTCTATTTATAGAATTACATGCAGTGTGTCTGCTGAAGCACTAACATGCTAATTGACATGTGAATGTATGGGAAAAGACAAGATCAGGGAAATGAAAATGAATTTATATCACAACGGTTTGGGTGTTTAGAATGACTCATGTGAAAGATTGCAAGAATAGAAGGATTCAACAAAGGAAGTGTAAGGATTGGGCTGTAACCACCAACTTTCTCTCCAAAACCATAAACAGAAATGACTGAATGAGTGCAATTCATCAACTGGCCACTTGAGGCTGTGTCAAAAGTGAGAAGATTCTTAAACTTTACAGAAAAAAACTATTGACAAGGCTAATGACAATTCTGATTGTACAGTTTAAGCATGACGCAAGCTTTAAGAGCTGTCTGTGAAAAAATAGAGCACTTTTAATAATAACTTTTGGGTGGTAGCTTTTCAATCTATATACAAATGGTAAAAGTGACTTGTTTAAACGTGAAAAAGCAGAGATGTTGTGACAGGCAGGGGGCAGTGGCACATTGTCAATTTGTATGTAATGAAAACACATTTGTCAAACAAAGAAGCTGGGGTTGTTCAAAAAATTATAACAAGCATTGACGCACACAAAAAAAGCACCATCACAAAAAGATAATATATAAAAGCAACATAATTTACTTTTATAAAAATTTTATTTAATTTAAAAAATTAAATATTTTATTTAAAAATAGAATCCGTGAAGTAATAAATGCTGAAGAAGGCCCAGGACTTCTAAGGGATAAACAACATATTAGCAGACTAATGTCCCTCACCCCTCAATAGTAAAGATAAAATTCATTCATTCATTCACTCATTTTCCAACCTTTTCAGGGTCTCAGGGGTCCCCAGCACACATTGGGTGAGAGGCAGGGGTACACCCTGTATAGGTCACTAGTCCATCCCAGTCTCTTTCCATTAGGGCACTTTTTGGATTACTTCTTCCTTCAACAAGCACCATGTATAATGAGCAAAGTATGTTTGAAACCTAAAAACACCTCGTTGAGGCTTCATCTCAATTCTATTCAGCTATTTTTGATGATGAAGCTCAGACTGAAAAAGAAGAGAAGTAGTGACCCTGTTCCGTCATCATGTATTTACAGAGCAGTGGACAGACGCAGCCAAGCAGAAAGCCTAATGCATGTCCTCGTCAAGCTGTGGCTCTTGGATGACGCACTTGCTGCAGCCTGACGTAGCAAATTTTCTGCCATCAGTCCAGAAGGGGACATTCCTGATTGAGTGCCTTGTAAAACTGCCTACTGGTCCATGGTGCCACACAATAAAGAAATGTAAGCACACCAAAATAACGTATTTGTGTCCACAGCTTTAAAATACAGTAAATGTGGATGGTGATACCAATCCTTTTATCCAAGCTTGGCCATCATCATCAGGGAGCTTGCAGCTAAACGTGTTTGTTTCATTCTTAGATTTTCTGTTGTATGTGATGAGCAGACTGCCTGTGGTCGTTTTGCTCATACTCCACAGGAAACATCCGGGAGAAAAAGACAACGCGGCAGGGGTCATGACACATCCAGCTTCTGCTGGCGAGTAAGTGTGAGGCATTTCAGGCAGGAGAGGTCACCCAGTCACAGTACACCCTCCATCTGTGTGTTTCTGTGCTCGGATTGCACGTGCTTGTAAGAAAGAGAGAATTAAAAATTGGGAAACTGAGCAGTTGAGAAAACAAGACAGAGGAAAACAAGGGACATGAATCAGTGAATACCAAACATTTTGAACAAAAAAGTGATGATAAATCATGCAATGTAGCTGTATCTCATGATACAAAAATCTTAATCGACTTTCATAGTTCCATCTCAGTAGTTTACATATGCTAGAAAGACACAATGCTGTCAACACCAACATGTCTTCAGGAAGAAATAGGAGGCTGTTAGAAAAAGATTTTCAGCAAAGCAAAAGAACCAAATGTTACAAAAACTAAATAAATATAATTCTGCTTACACTGAAATCACTAATTCTCATTTTACAGAATCCAATTGTTGATCAATTCAGATACAACTGTCTGTGTTTACAGTGGCAGATTTTTAGACTTTGTCAATAAACAATACTTTAAAATGATCATGCACGAGAGAAAAGTGGTCAGTACGTGCCCTTTTTCAGGCAAAGCTACTCCCTGGCATCCCAATAATTCACCGCTGATTGATTTTTATTGATAATATCAACTAATTGTTTTAGCTCCATTTGAATGGCTAATATGCCAAAATACAATGAACCAAAATCAAACAATGCATAGAAAACCTAAAACGTAGAAAACTACTTTAGGTAAGAAAAATACTTACAAAATCTTTTTTTTGCCATGATCTTATCCACCGCAATAGATGATTTGCACATCTTCACAGTCACATAACAACTTCTAGGGTGTGAGGTTTGTTTTTGTTTGTAAAAGGGTTTTAATATTAAAGGTTAATTTAGCTAATTTACATAAACTGGCAATATTACAGAAAGTTGAACACACATGTATACTAATCTAATCGAAAAGCATTTTATTGTTGATCACCTATGTGTGATTTGTATTGTGCTCTCTTTTTAGATGATGCTACTATCTGTATCTCATAACACAACAGGGTATACAGTAAAGAATTACTTTATTTTGTAATTTAATTAATGCTAAAATGTTTCTGTAGTCAAAAGAAGTAACTCTTTAACTCTTTGTATCTAGCAAACAACTCTTTTTATCTGTTTTACTATCGACATTCTTCTGCAAAAATTTAAATATTTAACATGCTAAATAAGTTGTGCAATTAACGAGGTTGCAGGATTTTTGTATTTCAGTTTGTTCAACATGCAAAAAAGTATGGATAAAACCAAGGAAGGACTGTTTGTCACAATATGTTATATTTATGCATTTATTTTCTGTCTTTTTGCCCATTTTAGTTTTCCCCGTGTATTTACTTCTACTTTGGTCATGTGATCTGAGTTTTTCCACATGATCGCTCATTCTGTTTCCTTACTGTCTGTCAATTCCCATCTGGTTTTCTACTCTGTTTCAGTACTCCTCAGATTCATTCATTCATTCATTTTCCAACCTGCTTATTCCCTTTTTGGGGTCAGGGGGTTCCCTTTTGGATAAATCACACTTTTAGAGTATGAATACACCTCTTTTGGCAGCCTCAATGTCCTCAGAATTATGAACATCAACAAAAGATTACGCAAAGTCTGGTTGGACTGTTCTAAAACCTTAAGGATTTGCAATTCTCCTTCAATATTTATACTTCTTGCATGTCTAAAAATAATGCATCTCTCAAAATCTAACTTATTTATCTTACAAAGCAGTGGCTTATGTTGCAATAGAGATGTAGAGGATGTTATACCCATATGTCTATGGGACAACCCATGAGGGGAAGTTGAGGGCCTATAAACCTGTGAATCATGAAACAAGTCCCTGGTGCTAGACATCCAGAGATGAGGATGAAAACCCAGGGAGGCAGTCTTGTGTTTTGAAAAGAAGCTAGAAAATTCTATTTTCTTCTTCACAGAAAAGTAAGGCGAACCAGGGACTTTCTTACCCAGTATACAGCAATGCCATCCAACTACACATAATTAAAATATGCAAAATTTAGGGAAGATTTATCCTAAACTGAGAGTAGAAAAATAATAGGATTGAAATATTAAAAAGTGTTAAAAAGATACACTGTAAAACCTAACTTTCATCAGGTGACGCAATAACTGACATGAGTGTTTAAACAGAAGGAAGGGAAGTAAACCGGCCGTTTCTCAGACACACAACATAACCGCAATATACACACTAAATAAACTAAGTTTTAAACTGTATTAGCAGAAGAGGTGGGTGTTTTACATTTGCTACATGCATGACTTCATGTGCATGGGTTCTGAACTTGTGTGAGTCATACACACCAACATGGAAAGAAACAGAAAAACACTTGAAACCATACCACTTCCCTATGAAGGCAGCTGTGAAAAACACTACATCACTGTGCAGTAACATAATTTTGTAAATCAATAAATTCATCAATACTTTTTAAACAAATAATCAATCAATCATAACTGGTGCATAAGAAATAATGCCAAATTCAGATCTTATTAGATTGTTGTTTTAATCTAATCCAATGTCATTACATGTCACCTCCCTCCAAGCCAAACACTTAATGTTATGAAGCATCAGACCCTTTACAGTAGTGTCAGTGTTACATCACTGCCTTTTAGAACATCTGCTGCTACAGCTCTCAGGGAAACAGAGGCTTAGAGCTGTCCACTGGGTTTCAATATGCCAGATAACAGAGATAAGCATGTGACCAGAAACTCACAGCTGAAGGATTTATCAATTCAAAGATTACATAAACAGTAGTGAACCCCTTAAAATGAATATGTCCTCAAAAAGCACAGAAACACTTTAATGGTATCCATTCCCTGAGATTGGCACCAACAATGTCAAGGTGGTAGGAACTGATCAAATGTGTCCCCGCACTCCAAGTAGCTTTGGGTGAGAGATTCTACCAATTCCAAACATTTCAAACACAAAGCAGGCCCCAAAAGGTGAATTAAGATGAAATTTTTATGCATTTTTGGTGCAAAAAACACTCAGGATTCTTTACTAGGAATGAAACGTAGGGGTGAAGTTTAGAACAATGGTTGTCTTTTTAAGACTCATAAATCCCCTTGAAGCAATCCTTTATTTTATTGAAGTATGAATAAAACTAACAATTATTCCAGAAACCTCTTTTATAGAAAGTCTCTTGTGGGCTGTATCAATCTTGTGACACACAATCAATCACATTTCTAAAGTAATACCAGAGCTTTCCAAGGATATTAGAGACAAGATTGCTGACCAACACAAGGCAGAAATGAACTTGAAAAGGTTCGTCTTGAGAAGGTGACAACAGTTGGTGGGATTACAAAAAAAAAGTTTCTCTGAGTTTGGGGGAGTAGATGTGTTTGTGTAACCAGTGGATCTGCGTTGTGTTTTCTTATTTTCAATAAAAGTGAACCAGTCATAGGTCAGATGGTATTTATTTTTGTTTATTTCTCCTAAACTGACAGTAAGAAAAGAAAAACAGAGCAAACGGCCCCATCAATATCTCCTCGTAATCGCTCTCTCGCACCGATGGCCATTGCCAAAAGGGTGAGAGGAGACAAGTACACAGAAATTAGATAAGAATCAAAACATATTAACAACAGATAGCACACCTGAAGGTAAGAAGAGAAAACACAGCAAACGGCCCCATCAATATCTCCTCTTAATTCACTCTGTTTCCACAAAGATCACTGTATAGATGGCTATATTACACAAAGAATATAAAAAGATGTTGGAGCTCAGAAAACACCTACCTCTCGCAGACTCGCATCGATGGCCATGGCCATAAGGGTAGAGACGGATGGAAAACGGGAATTTCCCCAAAAAGAAAATCAGTAAGCCCTTAAAGTAAAAGGCACCCTCTTCAACAAACAGAATTGCATGTATGGTGATTAAACTGAATTTCACTTTTGTTTCATTTAACTGAAACTTCCCTTAAAATGCATTAAGTGCTTAATATGACACTAGTTTACAAAGAAAACAAATATACTAAACCAATAAAGTCATAAAAGGAGTTTCCTATTGAAATGTCAATGCAGGTATGCAAATCTCATCAGCCAATCCCCAGTCACACTTTGTGCATGACAACCACTCAGTGCTTGTTTGTGAGGGTGTATGGTGCTAACGATCAAGGGAAATTGATCTGCCAAAGCAACATCTGTCCTGTTAAATCTCATTTTCCTCAGGCCAAACCCCAAAATACCAAGATTCTCAGCCTGTCGTGTTTGTAGATCTGCACAAACGTAGAGGGATACATCATATTTATTATTCGCATCTTGCTAGGGCCCTCAGAGTAAGGTCAGTCTCTCTCCGGCATAGCTAATTAAATGCCCAACGAGACCTAAAGTGCACAGAGATTACGTCACAAACATGACTCAGGCACATTTCCAGGGGAACTGCATCACATGACTACAGGCCCCTCCCATTTTGTCTCTCAGATGACACTGGTGACGTTCATGTAATCTCTGGTAGTACACCTCTGTACATTCATCTTATTATCACAATGACAGGGAGGGGCAATATTTATGCAATGACAAGCCAATTCAAAAGGGATGTATAAGCAGCACAATATTAATGATTTCAATAGCTCCTTAAATTTGTAATAGAGGGCAATATGACGAAAACAATAAAGAGGCAACTGCAAATTTAACTGAGGGTGCACTCATACTAGGCAGCAGGCATGGTAGGCTTGAACCATGCCAAATTATCTCTTACATTTGAGACAGGGCTGGCAAAATGAACAGCTCAGGGCATGATACGAAGACCTGAAACTACTCAAATGAACCACACTATGGGGGTCATCTGCACTCTTGAAGTGTTTTAATTCCCCACTGTGAGTGTCAGAACAACAGGATCAGGATCCTAAGGTAACTAGAATTGAATTATGAACCTTCTTTAATTGCAAGCTCGGTAAATCAAACTAAACATGTGTTTATTAATTGAATGAACATTTCACACCATCCATCCATATTCACTTGAATCAGATCATTGGATTTTCCACTCCTAAATGGAAGTCTTCTATTCACCTGAAGCATAAGCTGTGTGAGGAAATTAGAATATCCGGAAAAAACACCCGTGCAGGCATGGAGATCATTCAAACTCGAAGATGAAATGCAGGGGTGGTCAACCATTTGATCGCTGCCGTAAGTTGCCCCTCGAATAACTTGGCAATCTCCGATTAGACTTGACAAATCACTCTCTGCTTTCAAGTCCCACTTCAAAGCATTCCAATTTCATGATATCCATCAATGAAGACCCCATTTAAATAAATTTACTTTTATAATATAATTATTTATTACAGCTGATACCGTTTCATCACATTTCATTTGTTCTTATATTTCAGCAAAGTTTTATTTGTTACTTCTTGTGTTTATGACTTTGTACAGCCCTCTGATTGGTTACCTTCTGAGAGGCAGCAATTCAACCCACAGATTTAACACAACAAATTAAATGTATCTAGTAGAAAAAAAGAAAAGAAATGGTTTGGTCATATTTACCGGTACTCATCCACAAATCCAAATCAGTCACTTGACAATTGGAAATGAGACTCATAAATAGATAGATTGAAGGAGATGCAAAGACCAGTGTGCTTTCAGTCACATTTGAACAGTTATTGTGATTACACTCTTGACTCTTCATGGTTGCAATATTACAAGGATCCCCAGTGGAATTACGCAAAAACACTAAACAGGTTAATTGCAGCAAAGAAAGAGGCAAGTTCCCGCCCAAACTCGTACAACTCGTGCAGCAGGTGGATTGGCACTAAATGTGTCCCATAAGTGTGTAGAAAGGATTAACTCAAATCTATTCGACTCTTCCGAATCCTTCTCAGGTCCAACTTAAACTCCAAGAATGTCTACAGTGTTAGCTTGGATAATCCTCTTGTCAAAGGACAGGTTCTATTGTCAAAGCCATTTGAATCTAGCCAAGCTAATGAGCTCACCACAGCCCTTATAATCTGTAATGTAGGGGTAGGCTAGTTAGAATGGGGGTAAGGTAAACAACACGTTGCTTCGTGGAAACTACGCTACACGCCAAACAATGAGCCGCTCCAGAGATGCACCTGCTACCGACGCCACACCACTGACCAGAAAAGTAGCGTACAAATGGAGAAAACGCAACAAACCCTAACACTTCGTTACATAACATCTTAAAATACAAGTATAACCTTTAAACAAAACAGTATGGCTCTCCTACCTGCGTTGTCAATGAAAAGAAGCACCAATAGTATCGTCTTGGTCGGAAACATCGCAATCCTTAGATAGAAATCAGCGTGTTTACAGTTTATTGTTGTCTTCCGTTTGTAAAATGAAGAATCCGTAATCCGTACAAAAGGGTTTGTGAAGTTTCCACGAAGTTATCTGGGCAGTCGGAAGACTCTAGCCGTTGGATGGTATTGATATTGATGCGGTCTCTATTCTCCTGCCCATATGTCGCGCTGAGGCTGAAGCAGAAGCGCGTGCACACAGCTCCAAGACGCACGCGAGCGAGTTAATCCGCCCAATCAGCGGCGCCTCTGAGGAAAGACCTCGAGATGATCAAATGCTCTCTACCCAGCCTTGAAACTGACACGACCACCACATACACCGGACACCACAAACAAAAGACAGGGAGGGATGGGTCTTTTGCTATCGTGTAGTCTACTGCATTTAGGGTAGGTTTGAGCACATACGAAGAGTTAGGCTACTCGCCCTCTCTTTGTTTCAAACACCGTTGTCCCACCCCATCCCATGTTCAGAAGATGGCTGTCTATACATTTTAAGAAATACTCACGTGATCCTCTTTTTTTTATAATTTTTGTAAATAATTAATAATAGTTCTATTATATTTATATTTTGCTTGTTTGTTATATTATTTATTTATATATATTTTGATTAGGTTGCTCATTTTTTATTTATTAAGCTATTTGTATATATTTCGTATTTTTTGTAAATACAAAATTCCCATTAATTTTTATCAATATTTATTTCTAATTTTTTTTATTTCTTCTTATAAAGTCAATTTTTGTTTGTCTGTTTATGGAATTGTTTTTTATTTTATTGTAGTTATTTGTTTTGTTTTTTTTTGTACTGGCAAGTTTTAGATTTAAAAATAAGGTAATTTTCTGCCATCTGCTGCCAGACATACCACCACCCCAAATAGGGGTCTGAAACCTTTGGATCTGATAGGCCTGCCTTCGGTCCGGGTCTGCTGCTCACTTAGGGCGAGAGGCGGGTGTACACCCTGGACAGGGGCAGCACACATATTCACTCACACATTTACACCTAATTTAGATTATTCAATTAATAACCACATGTTTTTGAGATTGTGGGGGGAACCGGGGTAGCTGGAGTATGCACTGTGAGATTTGTTGCATACTTTGCATCCTTAAATACTCTATGGGAGGGAGTGTATTTGAAGGCTGGACCAGAATGATTGATTCTAAATGACAGTAAAGCACAAACCGTGCAAACGGTCATGGTTCCTTTCATGTGAAAGAAACTAAAATCACAGTTACAAATCCTTCAGAACTTTGCCCCATGCTGCTCCTCTTTAAAAATATAAGACAGAAATGACTTCTCTCTCATTTTATTAGTAAATTGTTGTCTCAAGTTGTTCTTGTTGTCGGCAGTAACATTTTTCCATTCAGGCTACATTAGGTGGTTGTTCTCATGGTCACAGTTCTCATCTAGTTACAATTTAGTTTGGAGATGCACAAAAATTTACAAGAAAATAATTTTGGGTAAAATATGGGGTAAAATAACATTTTCAAAAGAGGAGCAAATCATTTGGCAAATCTTGTCGAATTTGTTACTGTTCTTTGACTGTTAAGTGTATTTTTGTGCACTTTTGTATTGTTTGTTTTCAGCACGCTTTAAAATAGTGTCGATATTATCAACTACTATTAACACTAAGCTTGCATAGTGTTAATTATTTAAAATAATTCCTGTATGTACAGGTGCGTGCGCACACACACACCTACACACACTTGGAAATAACGTTCATTCTCATTGTTTTACACTTTTTTTGATCTCATTTGTTTAATAGAAATCCATTTTTTATATTCCTTTATTTTATTTATTTAATTGTGGTTATTTATTTGTTTTTGTTTAAATACTATTTTATATTATTTGTTTTGTAACAAATTTATTATTTATATATATATATATATATTTTTTTATCTTACTTATAAGTATTTATTTCGTTTATTGTTTTGTTTTATTGTGTAGATGCTTGTTTTCAACAATTCAACTGTTAATTTAACTTAGCTGTACCGTTTGAGTGAAAGTTGAATACATTTTTCCCAATGCAGGAGACCACATGAAGGCGGTTCCCCTTTTTGCTACTCTTGAAGTAATGATCCCCTCACGGATCAGTTCACTAACGTTTCCTTTATTTCACTCTCAATCCCATGGAGAGCCAAAGACAGGCGGCTTTCACTGTTGCTTTAGAACAGAAAGCATGAACTTTCTCTGAACAATGATCATGTTAGAGGAGAATGCAGGCAGTAACCAACGTGAAGCTTTTGTGATACAGTTTAAGTGAATATTTATTGTCTTCATGCATTTTTAAGCTTTATGTTGAATATTTTATCCCAGCAATGTCAGAATATACTGGGAAACATGGTAACTTAGCAGTCAACATATTTTGGATAAGCTTTTAGAGCAAACATTTCATATCTTTGTTCAGTAACACGTGGCCAAGACAATACTGCAACTGCCTAGGTCAAACATTTATAGAAATCCATTGATCACACACCTAAACATGAATACATTCATAAATCAGAAGTACCAACCATAATAAATAGATTCGTCATCTATACCAGCTTGTTAGTCCTATATGATGAATGAGGTGTGCCCTTGATTGAATTCCAGTCCATAATTTTAAGTCATCATTTCGCATGGCATGAATTATATTGAAAAGTGGAAAACCTCAGGAAGAAGATGAAAATTACTAAAAAGGGCTCCTAGCCAATAACTAATCCATCTGCAACATTCAATCATTTTCCAATCTGCTTTTTCCTGTTTTGGGGAGTCTCCAGCGCACATTGGGTGAGAGGCAGGGGACACCCTGGACAGGTAGCCAGTCCATCACAGGGCAACACACACTCACACATTCACACCTAAGTAACCTAACCACATGTTTTTGGAAGCTGGAGTACCCGGAGGAAACCCACTCTAGCACCCCCGTCTGCAATATAATCCAATCAAAGCATATAATGAAAATAACAGCAATTAATTGTGTCAAGTTTTGATTTGTTCATAATCAGTCATTGATTTGTATAGTTGAACAAGGATATTATATAGAAGGATGTACCGGTATATATATTTAAAAAATTCACTCGCCATTCAAATCAAGAATGGTACTTCACCCATTCACCACCAGAGCCTGCCTTATAGTAAGCATGGAGGCTAAGGCATGCTGTCTGATAATGGAAGTTTTCCGTGATATACCCACAGTGAGGAAAAGAGGTGGAAGGTGGATGAAGCTCAGACTAAGTCAAAGATAGGAAGGTAGCACTGGTTGAGTGAGTGATGGCTTGACTGAAAGTAGCATCCCCTGATTTTTCCTCATGAAACTTGTTTATCAATAGTCAGTAAATATACCATAGCAAGTTATGGAAGTGATCTGCAACTCACCCATGACATAGTTGACCATGTAATGACAGAGCTGGTTAAGTGAAAAGCCTTTTACTACAGACCTCCTTACTTCAGATGATCTTCAGATTATCTCTAGAAAGGTGTATAGAGTACTTCAAAGAATAGGTGTCCATGGATGAGCAGCTACATTATAACCATACACCACCAAATCCACCGTGTAAAGTACGTGTCAAACTCAAGGCCTCACATGTGGCCCACGAGAGCTTAACAGTTTTGAGTATCAAAAAATGAAAACTTGAAAAAAACTACATTTCCCACAATGCCTTATGCGGTAGTCGCAGCTTCCGCATCCATACTCACGAGTAAAACTGCAGAGCTGCCGTTTCTCACACATTGAATGTAAGAATCACGCATTTGAGCGTTCTCTCACGCTACACCTCCAATTTCTCACGCTAAAATAAATTTAAAGATGTAAAGTGGGCACAGCTTATAGTTTATCTGTGATCTGTTTCTTGAGCCTGATGATGAAAGATGATAATTGATATGCATCGTCTTCAGTCTGTGAGGGTTTTTTTCTTTATTCACTTGGACAGTTTGATCCTTTATTAATGGAGTTATGTGGGTTTTCATAAGCTGACAAAAATAAAAAGGATTTATATTAGAACAACAAGCATACAATTGTTTCTATGCAACTGAATTGTCACTTGAATAAGTTATAAATAATGAGTTATTTAACATTAAGGAGTAGTTACATTTATTTTACATTACATTCGATTACATTGTTTTAGATTTTTTTGTTTATTTATTTATTATTCATTTTACATCTGGCCTTTTGAGGACAGCCATTATGCTAATGTGCCCCTCTGTGAAAATGAGTTTGACACCCCTGGTGTAAAGCATGTCACCACAGGACCATAGGGTGACTTTGGAGTACATAATCACACATTTCCATCTGACAATCTAATGCACAAGTCTAGGCTTGCCAGGGGAACTATAGTTTTCTGATTACAATGTGTGCATTCTAAAGCTTGGACAAGGGGTACATATCACACAGGGGAGTTTGGAAAATTCCATGAACTTAACTTTATGGTAACAGTGTGGAGTTAGTTCCTATTTGTTCCAGCTTGATCAGTTTACAAAGTGAGTTTGGTGTGGATGAACTTGACTGGGAGCCATATGTTTATATCACATCATGAAAAGACATGCTGGTAGTGCATTCATGGCAAAACACTAAAGCAGAACTCATTTAAAAAGTGGGAGAATCTGTCGTGAGTCATTTGCAGCATTATTTTTCACATGAATTTACACAGTGCTTTTACATTTAATGTTTTTACCAAGTTTTTAGCTGTATTTTCCCCCAAAAAGTTTAAAAACTCTAAAATAAAATAGCAAATCCCCTAAAATCTGCATTTTTCTAATGCAGAAGAGTTGGAGCTGTTTTAATGATAGTACTGTCTTTTACTGTAATTTTTGCTGTTTCTTTTATTTTTGTAATTTATTTAGTTTAAGCTTAGTTGAGTTGAATGTAAAATATATCTATGGGAAACTTACTGAAAAAGGAGAACAGAAACAAAATAATGGCCCATCCCCATTAACTTCATCTTCTTAATTTTGGCTATCAACACCATAGAATAATTTGACTACAATTCCCAGACAATGTTACTTTGTTAGCATAGATCTCAATGGTTATCGCATTACCACCACAAGCAATCATGTCATTAAAACTTGGTGTCGTTGTCATTTGAGACGTCTTGCATGATATAGTAACCTCCTTTGTGTTCCTTCTGTCCCATTGTGGTTGTCTCTCTTTGTACTCAATTGAATTCAATAGCTCCCTATCTTTTTACCCCCAAAATTGTTGTCTTCCTGCAAATAAGCGGATGTCCTTCTATGTTGCAGATCTGTAAAAATATTGACAGTTCAGAGTTTAGTCTTCAGAGTTTTTTCCAAAGTTCTTTTTCTGTGTAGTTTCTTTAAACAAAACAATAATCATGTAAAGTGGTTTCTTTTTATGAAAAGTTTGAATGCATAAGGTAAATAATTTTTCAGAACTTTGCATATCAGTGAAGTAGTGCTGTGATGAACTGAACTCAGTCAGAGCCTCTTCACTGTTCAGCTTTAACCCTTGCAGTTTGACCTAAATATTATGCGTCATTTGACCTTCCTAAGGAAAACATCTCGGATGGTATGCGTTTCATATTATCATTTCACAAACACTCTTGTTAAAACTTTACCCCCTAAAAGGGACTAAATGGGGGACTGTTAGATTAAGAAATTGAAAAGCCAAAAGCAGGAAGACTGATGTTATCGTAAATCAGCGGTTGGGTTGGTGAAGTCTCCTCAAATGTCCTGAATTTCAAAGGTATGACTGTGCCGGGGAAAGAAGGAAACCCTTGTGATTTGCTTAGTAAACACAAACGAGTGCAAAATAGAGTACAACGTGACGAGTCATGACAGCAGTTAACAAAGCCATCCCCTCAGAGCTGCTTAGCTCAGTCTATTTTTTCTTTTTCTGATGATGATAGTGTTTTATTGTGGTTTCCAAGCATTACCAGGTCCTTTTTATGCCTAGTTTGTCCAATTAAATTTGCTAGATCAAAAGCTTGCACACAGATGTGTGGAGAAGTCAGGGAAATGCCTTTATATATATATATATATATATATATATATATATATATATATATATATATATATATATATATATATATATATATATATATATATATATATATATATATATATATATATATATATATATATATATATATGCATGCAGGTAAGAAAAATTTAAATCAAAGAGTATCAAAAATATATAAAAAAAACGCTTGTTTGCTTTGGTGCAAATGAAGTAAGTGAACAAAATGAAAATATAAATAAGTATTGGTAAGTGTGGTAGTACTTCCTTTTGCCTTTGTAGAATGTATAATGCCAGGTGTAAGAGGCTTGAAACTGGACAAGGACCAGCCAAACTCTGCTACCAAGATGAGGTTGAGAAAGACCGTTTTTCTCCTGCCAAGATTGTACACAGCAACAAGACACAAGGTAGTTATACTGCATCAACAAGGTCTCTTCCTGATTAAGATTTCAAAGCAGTCTTTGACCACAGATGCAGTGGTCAGTCAAGGAACTTGTACAGCAGATGAAAGACACATACAGGGAATAAACTTTCAAAACTAACAGATAAAGAATTTACTTTACTAAAGTAAAGAATGTTTCATTGAATGTTTTGTGCTGCATTTCTGCAATCGTTATAAGAAATTTGGTCAGGATTAAGGGTGTTCACAATTTTGAGAAATAGGCAGATACTTGTTCCTCTGGCAATGCCACCAGGGAGGCGTATGATTTGGTCCAAATTCATTCTACAACAGCACAATGACCCCAAACATACAAAGGGACTACTAACTGTTGTCAGTGTTACAGAAAAGAAAGAAGTATGATCTCCAAAAGCATTCACAAACGTGTGCACAGTACTTCAGGTAACTGACAAATGTGATCAAAACAAAACATTTCTTCCTCTTACTCAATTGTTCCCTAACAATTACAGGGGTCTGCTGAAGCCTATCTATAGCGCACTTCGGGCGAGAGGCGGGGGTACACCCTGGACAGGTCGCCACTCAGGGCAAAATGCACATTCACTCATGCAATCACACCTAACGGGGATTTACATAATGCAACGAACCTGACACATATGTAAGGGATTGTAATGGAAACCAAGTATGGGGAGGACATGTAAACTCCCTGCAGGAAGGTCACCGGCAAGCCTCGAACCAGCAACGTTCCACCCACTGCACCACCATGTCGCCCTCAAAACAAAACAAAGTAAGAAAAGACAAGACAAAACGAAAACACTAAATACTAAAGTAGGTTAGAAGATGCTCCAAATCCTTGTTGGCAGCTCTTTCTGCGTTTCCGCTTAGAAACTGGCAAGGATGGCACAGATGGCTCAAACAGCCAACGGAAATGTGTTTCTGCCAAGGTTGTATGCGTCCTCAAGTAATGAAAAGCTCAGATTTCACGTCTGGACAAGAAAGTGATTTCTGGCAACAACTTTTGTTTCTGTCTTTAAAAAAAAAAATACTCGCTCTTACTTTAAAAATTCTCGTTTGTGAGTGAAATAACTTTTAACACATGTAATGTTTGCTGCGAGTTTCTTAACCTTGTCAGTCGAAAGTTGCCTAGCGAATAGAAACAGAGCAGGGATATAAACTTTGTATGTTCTGCCATCTGCTGGTTAGTGAGAAAACTGCAAGCACAAGCGTGTGCCTTAATTAAAACTCCTCTAGAGGACACTCCTGTACCGTTTTAAAAACATGAACCATGAGATGTTAAGTAAAAAGTGAGCCAAAAATAAGAATAGCTCCTCATCAGAACAAGAACACTTTTAAGATAAAACCTTGATTGATGCATGAATTAGATACTCAATTTATGCTTTGAAAAATATTCGGTCTTATGCTAAAGTCCAAAGAGTCTTGAAGATAGCTGTTTAGTTGTTAAATAAAAAATGATTAATTAACAATTGCTGGCATTATATTGTAAAGCTCCACTCTTGAAATATGTCTTTCTTGATTTTATATAAATGTTCATTTTATATCCCTTATAAATGTTAAATGGGTCCTGATTCAACCTATGAAGAACAGTTTGATAGTAAATGTATTGAAATGCATAAAGTCCCTTTTAGGAAAAAGAATGTACTTCATTAGATATTGCAAATCTTCACAGTGATGTGACCAAAATTTTCATACTATAAACAAACTGTTTGTCTAGCCTGTTGTGTTTCACCTATAGGCCGTAAACTGAATAGTAAGCATTTATTAACCTAAGTATTTATGGGATCTACTACTAAAGGAGGTGATGTCGGTTTACTTTAGTGAAAAAAAGGAACTTTACAAAAAAAAGCAATGATACAGTAGCCAATGGCAGGTGCAGCAATTGACGGTGAGCCACCGATGCCTTTTTTAATGTGAAGTGTTTTTTTTGTTGAGGAAAATAACATTAGGTGCTATGTCAATAAAAAAAATGACATGTATTTCTTTTAAAGAGCCAAAAGGCATGTTTGTCCTCAAAATAAACATGTAATAAAATATTAAAGAGCAAGGTAAATAGTTACTAAAGCAGTTACGGTAAAACATGAAGGCTGCTTAATTTTAAACTTGAGATGCTTATAACATTGAGCACTGCAAAAAATATAAAAAAAAATCCAAGTCTGGACCATTCATTTTGTCATAGAGAGATGCTCCAGGCATCAAAACCACCCAAAACAATGTACTCCCGCATAATTATTGAAATAAGTCAGAAAGTATATTCCCACATCTGCATACACCACCAGCACCAGCAGTTAGTTTGGCTACTAAACCTATAGGTCAACAGCTGGCTGCAATGAGAGATGGGAGTGTTAGCTTCTGTGTTGTCACATGATAAATGTTGCACTTAGAAACAGAACAGATGCTGTTTGTTTGAAGGAGGTGCAGTTCACGACATGGAGAAAATAGTTGAACTCAACTTGATTCATAATACCCTTCTTTATAACACAGAGACGGTACTTATGGGTTTTTGATTAGTCCCTTTAAAGTGGTGTGCAACATGGCTCTAAATTAATCAAAACATGTATTTTTAGTTTTAAATGTGACTCTTCTTTGTGTATCAAGAAAACTTAAGCCTCATCCACAAAAGCACCAGTAGATTCTGGTAGCACTATATTGCAAAGGCACTGTTTTGCACAGTAAGGAAAAGTTCATTTAATTTTCTCTGCTGAAGTCATGTTGACTTTCATTATCAGTAAAATCAATACACAATTATGATGAACTGTTGCACGAGAGGAATTCCATTTCCCACATGCACTGCATGCTATAATCCAATCACAACAAACTGGGCCAACAACGAATTGTATGTCATGCAAATGAGGACAAAAATGTATAATTGAAGTAAACAAAATGCCCTTTTTGAACAAAAAAACAAAACAAAACAAAAAGTGCCTCTGATGCAGAAGTCTTGTGAATTATTTTAGCCAATATATATTTTGAAACAACACATGGTAGTTCCTTTTGAATTCTGAGCCAAATATACCACAATGTAAACAGATTGTACTAAATGAATATATTTTGCTATTTCCCACCTGTTTTGGTAAGACATTTTGTTTATTCAGAAGCAGTTAAATAATAATATGTTGCATTTTTATGTATTTTACTGAAAAAACAAAGCCAAACAAAGAAACTGTTCAGATTTGCAATGACGAAGATATTTGTTTATATATAAGAGGGAAGAATGAAGGATGGCTACTAATGAAATTAAATCATCAATCACACAAAGTAATTACAGTGTGACAAATGTTGATATTTTTCATCTGTTATTATTTTTTTTAACTTTTCACAAGAAAAGCTATAATGAACTCTGTTGGTTTCAGTTCCATTTGCGTAGCATTCATTAACTCCATCCCTATAGTGTCTGGAAGTGACATGATGGAAAATAATTCAGTGCCAGCGGTGCATAACCTCCCTTTACACCCCACATCAAACACGCATTAGCATTTCAAACATGTAGGCAATTTATGATAATCATAATTGGAGCAACTTTTAATTGTAAACAGTTTCCAGATTCTTTGGATTCCTTGTATGTTCGAAGCTCAAATATCTTGCAGTCATTTTCATTTTCAAGCTCATAAATTCCCCTGTTTGTGGAGATAAACGCTTAATGTAATGATGTTTTCCAGAGAAGAATCACCTCTCTGTGACAAATGAGAGAGACTTGAATTACTGCCATTGGATGTAGCAGCAATGCGCCGGTCTTATAAAAAAATGAACCAAAACAACAGAATCCATTACATGCTTTTAAATGCCTTGATTCAAAAAAAGCAAATTGGAATAGTCAATTTTTGTTTGATTATTGCTGCTTCTTTTTGTCCTCGTGATGCAAATTAAAGTCTGAAGTGTTGGCTGGTAGACAATAGAGAAGCATGCAAAGGCCTGCGATTCTTAGTTTGCATTTATATGACAACAGACTTGATTTTCTAAGACAAAAGGCTTAACACAAACAAATGTTTCAACATGTTGCCAATAGATTGTGTTCGTTGTATGTATAATTGTGCTTGAGATTTATTATAATTCAATGAATAGTCAATGCAACTGATATCGAATTCTAATTTGGAGTTGTTGTTTGTTATACCACACAAAGCACAACTGTTCAGCTGCTGTTCCCTGTAATGGCTTCAAGGATCCTCACCTTCTCCTTAAGAAGATAGCATCACATCTGCTGTGGTCACATCTGAGCATGTGATGATTCATTCATGAGCACTATCAAACTTTTCCAAGCCTAATAATGTCAATGTTCAAAGAGAATAAGCCATACTTTGAAGATTTTTTTTCTGTTCTCTGTTATTGATTGTATGGTATTTGAAAGCACCAGAGAGGTTGAACATTCACCTTTCATTTCCAGCACCTTAGTCTCAATTCTTATTCAAACACAAAGAGAGCCATTTTACCAAGTTTGTGTGGCTTTGGGCCAAATCAAAACAATGAACCTCAAAGAGGGAAAAAACGTTTAATATAAATGACAAACAAAGCTGTAATGGATCGTTTGATTGAACCTGATAAAGTTCAACTGTACACAATGTAAATAAAATAGGAACATTTATATAAAATTTCCATTTTTCCATGTGCTTGTGTTTTGTTTCTTAATGTTCAAAGGATTCATTCTCAAATGCGCTTTATTACCAAATGTATTCCCTCATCAATTGAAATAATTCAAATCAGATATTCCAATGACCTTCATGGTGACGGAACAAACACCAGGGCAGCAGCCTGCATTTGTGAAAGAATGAGCTGCTGTCAGGAGCTCAGTGAGTTCCAGCATGGTGCTGTGATTGGATGCGCAACACGTCCAGTCTTGACATTTCCTTGCTATACTAGATATCATCTAAAGTTAGCTGTATTAAAATGAAAGTATTTTGGAAAAAAACAACTTAGCTGAAGTGGAGTCAGTGCATCCTCAGGTACAACATCTATACTGTAACCCACTATAGATGTACAAACTTTGTATGGTCTTCAGAAACCAAGCCCTCAATAGGAAGTCAGTGGAAACAGAGAGATGAACATAGTCATAAGGTTTCTAAAATCCAATAGAAGAGCAGCATCACAGTCTAAAGCCTATAACAAGAAGGTGTGCAGGTAGCATCCAAAATACGATTCATATTTAATTATTTAATTCACATCTAATTAAAAATAGGGCGGGACGGTGGCGCAGTGGGTAGCAGTTAGAAGGTTGAAAGTTCGAGGCTCGCCAGTGATCTTCCTGAAAGGAGTTTGCATGTTCTCCCTGTGCTTGTGTGGGTTTCCTCTAGGTACTCCAGTTTCCCCCATAATCCAAAAAACATACAATTAGGTTAATTGAATAATCTACATTCCCCTTAGGTGTGAATGTGTGAGTGAATTTTGCCCTGCAATGGACTGGCGACCTGTCCAGGGTGTACCCCTGCCTCTCACCCAATGTGCGCTGGAGACCCCAAAATGTGAATAAATGAGTTGAAAAAAAAAACGAATGAATGAATTTAATATAAATATTTAATTATAATTAAGACAACTATATTATATAAATAATATATGAAGAGTTTTTTTCCCCCCAAAGCTCCATTTTGGTGAATTTGAGCAAACATGTGCTTTCTGTTGCACAAAAGTGGTTTGAGGAAAATCTAAAATGTCTGTTCCAAACTTTCTAAAAGTGACTCAAAGTCATACAAACTCTAAAAATTCAAATCCAGATTTTAATATTTACTTAAAAACATGTAATTTTTTTCCCATGGCGTTAATTTTTTACCACACTCTACAAATCGATATAATCAATATAATTCTTTTTGAATTCAGCGGTTCAAAATATAACATCAAACAACATCAAAATTAAATAAATCAAGTGGCTAGTTCCAGAATAGTTTGGTAAGAACCCACAAGCAGATATTGGACTCCAAAGCGCAGTCTGTTCCTTGGGCTCCCAGTGACTTTGAAACATCGTAACGTGGTTTGGAAAAGAATTGACAAACCAGGACTCCATTACACGCCAACTATTGTGTTTTTGAGGAAATTGATTATGGGCTTTTCAAACGTGAATGCAATACACTTCAGATTTGCCACTTTTTATTTAATTATTACTATTTTTTTTCAGAAATGGCATTTATCGCATTTTAGAACCAAACTATTATAATATTACAATAAATTATTCATATATTATGGAACTAAATGTTCCCTTACTTGAGTTTACTTGGTAAAGCTTCAGGACATTTTCCTTAAACGTTTTTCCGAAGGAGTTAATCTGGAGGTGCCACTGTCTTCAATAATTCTTTTAACTTCCATCCCCATATACTGTATCTATCTCTCTCTTCCTTGACTCAGTCTGAACCAGCCTCATCGCTGCCAACTTCCTGCCCTTCACCTCTCATCCGAGCAAGTCAGCTAGCCCGTGCGTTCATTCCCGCCATATGTTCTCACAAATTTAGTGCAGGTTCAGATGGTCAAACCCCTGAAACAAATATCAGAGAACACTCCCAATAAACCTCTTGCGGTCAGTTAGCCAGTACAGTATATATATTTACTCTGTGCACGTCCTTTTCTGCCATGAGCTCCTTATCCATTTTCTCTGCTGCTCACAAATATTTCCGTACCGTTTTAACTAAATCGGGATCAATCTGGTAATTCGAGTGACCCTGGTCAACCAAACGATTCATGTCGTCCTTTTAAGTGTGTCTTAGCCCTCATACCTGTTGAAGACAAAGTGTAATCAAAGTCGGGTCAAAGGGACAATGAATTTAATTAGAAGGTATCAGATTTCACTTTTCACTGCTGATCATTTAAATTGCAATTAGAAGAGATGAAAAGAAACCTGCTCGGAGCTGGAGTAATCAAAATAAGAGCTCACTCAAACTCTTTTAGTTTTAAGTCACTGAAGTTGGATCATTTGCATGTCAATATGATGTGATGAAAATGTGGAGAATTAGTCCAATCACACAGCACCTTGTAAACCGACTGATTACAGTATGATGATAGCAACAAAGTAGCTTCCTTTAGTAATAGAATACAGAGTTTACTTCAGTCCCTTTACAGTATTCATACATGCTAAGGTCACATGCAGAATTGGATGACCTTTATATATGCATGTTCCAAGACAATCTAAGCACTGGAGGATTTTGAGCTCAGCGATACAAGGACAAACCGAAAAATATGCATGACTTGCCTCCCTGGTGTACCACTTCAATAACACTGAATATTGATGTGATTGTTGATTTGTTCTGTGGGCTCTGAAAATGCCCTCTCTGATGGGTTTCAGAACAAGAGCACAGAGCGCAGCCAGAGGAACAAGTCTGAAAAGATTTTAGCTGCATATGATGGTAGACTTACGCCATAAAGCAATGTTTTATTCAAAACTCCATGTGCATGCTAAACTAGACATCTTAGGGCTTTCTTTTTATTTTATTTAAATATTCACTCTAAGCATTATAGTGGTCCATTTGGTTTCCCTTTTATCTTCAAAGCATTGTGTTTCTGCAGCGTTATATTCAGAAGTCCTAATAGTATTCTACACAGCCATTTTTTATTGACAAAAAATATACACATTGATTTCATGAAAGATAATATTCAGGATGTATTCTGTTCTTTGTGTTTTACAGGCAGCAACAGGCTAGATTTCCAGTCAACATTTCTGCTGCTAATAAGAATCTGTAATTCTGTTCATAGAGATATTGGTCACTTTTAACTGTGGATGCTTTCTACAATGCAGCTATTAAAACACATGAAACTGCAGAGAAAATAAATGGATGACAGAGTCTGTGTTGCATCAAAGGGAATTATTTATATGTTCCAGCTTTCATCATGGTGGAAAAGGTGGTCATCTGTTGAATACTCATTCAACAAAAAAATCTGAATACATGCTGGTTTGATTGGCCAAACAGAGGATTACACAGATTTGTTTTGATGTTAGTTCTCTTTCTTGCCAACTGAATTCAATTAACTTGTAACACCTATGAATACTTTCAAAGCAATATTAAATGTGCAGATGTGAAAGTTTCACCTCTTTTTGCATTTTTCATTAGAGTTGCATAGTCAAGTTCAATAGCTTGATTTTTACAAATCATATGTAACCTCTGGTGGTGAGCTTTGGCCAGTGGGTGGGGGTTAGTAGGAGGTTCCAGAAAATATCTACGTTTTGCCCTTCAGCACAAAATATTCAACTAACTTAATTAAAGCACACCTCTTCTACGTTCACAATGGCAGTGATCCCCCATCCCCGGGCTGTGGACCGGTACTGGGCCGTGGGTCATTTGGTAACGGGCCGCACACAAATGAAAAAATAATTTCCATTATTTCTGTGTGATTTATTATCCGAGTCTTTATGATGTTTTAATATGTCCACTAATTCAGTGTTGCTGCAAGGAGCGAGTACTTTCATGCACTTTGTTTTGTGTTGTCTTATTTTGAAGGTATGTTTAAACGTTACCATAGAGACCAGGGTGCGTTGGGGTAGAAAGGATGTTGCTCATGTCATGTTCTGTTGTTGGTGCGATGTTAGGAGGCCGCTGCTAATAAAGTTGCACATGATTACACAGTGGATTTACATTGATTATTATTATTAATGAGAAAATACCACAGTTTTTAATGCCAATCTTATCATTTTATTTTGTTTTTATCTGCTACACAACTTTAGATTGGGCTGTGAAAATATTGTCAGACAATCAGGTCCGTGGTGCACAAAAGGTTGGGGACCACTGCACTAAAGAACCCCTTACTTCCTGGTCCTCAGGAAGGCGGGTTTGCGTGAATCAGAGACATCTAAACTGTCACCTGGCCAAGTGTTGGTTCAAGATGCTGTCGATCCGCAGCATTCTACCGTGTCTAATCAGGAAGAGATTCCCTGAAAACACGATTGGTGGCATTGTCTCTTTAAGCTTCAAAATCCCTTAGGTGGACATTTTATATAGTCTATGTGCAAATCTCATGAGCAAATGGCAGAAACCAGCTACAGTACAATACTGCACCATTAAATTCCATCTGCAATGAAACTCACCTTCCAAATATGAAAACCATTCCAACCGTGGAACCGTGTTTGCTCAGAGCAAGGCTACAGTGCGCTGTAGCTTAATTATGCAATTTCTCACAAAATTTCACAGTTGCCCATTTCATAAAGTTTGACAGCTCTTAGATAATTACATAATGTGACAAATTTGATCATTACCAACAGAAAATTAAATTCTGTGCTTGGGCACATTAAGAATGGCAGGCTCACACAGCCTTTTCCTTCATTTACTGATCTCTCATGCAGTTGCCTCATGCTAGACACTGTACCAAACTGAAAATGGCAGTGGGTCTGAGTTTTCCCCTGTGAGTTTTAAAACTCACAAAAAAAACTCTGACTTTCTGTTTCTGTTTGAAGATCCCGGAGAATTTGACTTGCAGAGCAAGACATACTCCGTGTGCAAGCTTTTGTCTGAGAAAATACGGTTGCCTTGAGCAATGAATAATAAGCATTTAAACATTTCTTTCAACAACTGAAGTCATGTTTGCTTCTCTTTAGAGTCAACGACCTTCAGAACAGTTTGCCAGAAATGAATTGGGATTTTATCAAACACTATTAAGCAATTCACTTGAACTTTGCCACTTTCCTTCAGTACTGTATAAGAAAACCACACAGTTCGTATTTGGTAAATACACAAACTGTTATTAGATGATTAGAGTAATTAAGGTCATTTTGTTAATAAAGCCTTAGTGAATCATGAAAAATCCACGGGGAGGACAGTTAAATTAAGCACATTGTTCTCCAACAGTGACTTAATCTTTTATATTACTTAGTTGTGCTTATACTTTGAGCAAAACAATTAGGGTTGTTTAAATTTGCCTTTAAATATGCCAGGATGCAGCATGGGTTTTGAGGTACTATAAAACCCAATTCTTCCACATGCAAGATCCCAAATAAAAAAGATTACAAACAAAATTCACCTTAGACTCAACAAATTTAACAAATAACTCAGGAAACATATACTTATGGAGCACTTATAAAAATATCAGATGTTGAAAGATGTTGTTTGGCCAAACACTAGACTAAAGTAACAACCCTGAAAACATTCAACATTTCAAGGTATTTTTAATGTCTTTTTCAGTTTTTGGAGGTCTTTGTCTCAGTGGATGTTATGGAGTGGGAATGGGATTGAGCCATTTTCACAGAAAAAAAGGCCAAAACAAAACAATAAGCTATAATGTGTTAAAAGCAAGTCATAGAAGCTTTTAAATGATATAAAATCAAGAACAAAAAAAAAATACAGGGTTTAAAAATCAAGGCTTTAAACACTTTGTCATCTTTGCCATTCATCTGGCATGTGGGATAACAAGGATGTTTTGATTATTTGACCTTAATAGATAATGAAGGAACAATAGAAATCACAGGTTTGATGGGACTTGACCATAAAGACATTTCAAGGCAATAAGTACATCTTAAATTTAAAATAGGGATGAAGAAGTGATATCTTGGACCACAAAAAACTATTAAATGTATGGTAGGCTGTTTCTTGAAGCTGAAATTTGCATAGAAATTCTACAAAACAAAAACAACAAAGGAATGTAATAAGAGCATCGCTGACACTGTAACCCAGGACACAATCATGGTGGTCATCAATAAGTTAAAGAAATGCATGTTGCTTTGGAAATTGTCTATACATAGTTAGTGCAACTATACAAAGATTTATTGTAGCAGGTTTACATTGATGTTACACTTAAGAATATTCTAATCACAGTGGGCATAGGTCTGATCCCTGGGGAATTCCATAATGAAGAAATGAAGTTAAAAAGTACAATTTTAATGCAGTAGGTGGCTTTTTTAATGAACAGATACATGCTTTCATTAAAAATCTAAAATATTGTAAATGGCCAGTATTGTTAACTCTGTGACATCATTGATGTTATCTCTCACATTCTCCTTCACACCTAGAAGAACCACACAAATGCGTTTCTGCTATGCAAATTCACATTATTTACTGAAAATAATTCTACTTTTTAATGTAATGTCTTTTACCCAACACTTAAACATGCAGCATATTATGGGATGACCTTCACTGAAAGAAAATCTTCACCTCTAATGAGGCATTCACAGAGAAGAGTTGAGTGGTCCTCAGTGATTACTGGAGTGCATCTTTAAATGTCCAGCGTCCAATAATCCTTTCCAATTAATGTCTGAAGAGCTCCAGGCTCCAGAATTTGCAGTGTAATCTTACAGTTCGCATCAACAAATTTAAGTCAACTAATGTATCGTACTCAGCAAATGAAAGGCTTTGGGTTATGTATTTGTAGTGGAGCACTTTGACCTTGTTTCAAAACTATATCTAGACATCGCTCCATAATGTGTACAGCAGGGACTTTTAACATTGCATCTGTGGGGCTCATATAATTAAGGCAGCACTGAGCTTGAATGCTTTGTATGGAGTTTGGCATGGAGTCTTTGTTGGGAAGGACCCAGGTGCACTTTTCCGTAGAGGACAAAAACTGGAAAAACTGTTTCCTTTATATACAGTTTCAGACCATTTGGAACCCTGAATGTTTTTACTCCAGTGGCAGCCTAATATTTTCTTTTCAAGCCTTTAAAAAGGCTCAGTATGAACAATGCAAACATTTCTGGATGATTATTGGATAGGTTCTGCTGCAAATAGATTAATAGTAGGCCAGTTCACAGTTCCCTCTACAGTGTGTGAGTGGCAGGTCAATGTAAAAAAAAAAGTTAAATTGTCTCGAGGGTATGAAGAGGAACTTGTTACATCCAAATTGCTAGAGGACTGCAGTTCTGCTTTGTGAGCCATGAATCTAATGTTTATCTCTGGGCTAGACACATTCAGCACAGTGTAATGAGCCACACACCAGCGAATTGCCCCAGAGAGATGAACCTTACTAATCTGATTCCATTGGTAAAAATACTATTTAGTTAGAACATTTGACATTTTATAAGAAATTTTAAAAAATGTGTAATGATTTAAATAATAGATTATTAGGTTATTTAAATCCAGCATCATTCTTGGTGATTCCACTGATCCACTGATTTGGATTGTACTCTACAAGTCTTTTACAATTTACAACTTTACAATTTTTCCCTACAATTTAACCATTGAACTAGTTGTTTGTGGCAATGCTTGATACTATTTTTTGTACAACCCCAGTTTCTCTTTACACAAAGATGAAAATGAATCTATGAATGAATGAAAATGTCACTGGTAGTGATATTTGAAACTTAAACGACTTATTTGAATAAAACCATTGATAAATTGGATGTGTTTGTTAAAGACTTATCATGAATGATCTAAAGAATCATCTTACAATAAAGGTCATTTGATGTCCTCATTAAGGAATGTTATTGGATTTCCTGAACATTCTTTAAAAAAAACTCACTCAATTCCTTCATCCATGTTCTCCACAGCCTACCAGAACATCTCTTTTAGTAAAAAAAAAGCTAAGTAAAAATGCTAGAGAAGATGGAGAAAAATATTTATTGACCATTTCAACCACAACTCCCATGATGCCTTCACTGCATCATCAAGTAGAGATGCTGCTGCTGCTGTTTTGGAAATTAATGTTATTATTTCTTCTTTAGTTGCTCTCATTGGTCACTTGTTAACGTTGCATGGTTACCTAGTCCATTTCAGACCCACATGCTCAACTTTAATATTGGTACTTGCTTAATATAACTTTTTAAATATGACATTTTAGGATCAATTGCCATAATCTGCAATTACTTTTCTATGAGACCTTTGAAAATGACTTTTTCCATGAAAACTTCTGAGGTTGAAAAGAAGTTGTTTGCAGTTTGGATGAAAAATAAACCCTCCTCTAGACATAGAAGCTGCATTTCTGTCCAGGGAATGCATTCTTCAAAATCTGTTGTGCTCTCTTTGAGGGCAGACAAATCTTTTGATGGATGTTGGAGTGATGGCTTCACTCCCTGAATGTTATCTGCAGCTTTTGACTGAATCTTTTGAGCAGACTTTAAAGCACACATTCAATTCCTCAAAACCATTGTTCCCAGTCCCACAAAACATTTGCCATTGTAGCCTCGTTTTGGAGATGGATCATGACTTGAATCAAACAGTACACTTCCTACACGTCTTTGCAGGATCAACTTCACTTTATGCTGCAATAAGATGAAAAGATGTTTGAACCTTTTACCTTCATATATCTTGCAGATTATAAAGGACTGGGATAATAATCATTTTTCTTTCTTCCTTAAAAAGTCTTTGACCTATGAGTGGTAGGTAATTATCTTTCCATTCAAATGACAAGAAGCTCAACAATGTTCATTTAAACTGACCCTTTGTTACAGAACAATCCTTTAATTAATATTATGCAAATACAAGAGTACATATGGCAATGGAAATAATGGTGAAGTAATCATGGATTATGGTGTTTGAAGATTGATAAAAACTAATTTCTTTATGCAAATGTATCCAATTAAAACACCTGCAGTAACCTTCCTCACAATCTTTTTTTTTATTTGACTGTGCATTCTTTTTTCTACTTTCATTAAATAGGTTTAGAGAAATCTGAAGCAGTAACTTGAATATTTGGTCAATTCAATGGCACTATTTTACAAGTTTTAGTAAAAGTTAAATGAAACTATTGTTGGATTTCTTAAGGGATATCCTGAGTATTCTTGTGGAACCCTTTTCTTCATATGAACATTTCGATCCAATAAAATGATAAACAAATGATTACTGCATTAAAGAGCACTGCAATCAAGACACCTGACTGAATGCTGATGTTACTTATGGACAAAGAAATTTGATCAAATGAAGGTCATCTTGTATTGATGAAAAAAACTGTGGGTTTTACATGGATATTGGCGAAGCAATTGAATGTCTTTAGAACACATAAAACATTTTTTCAACGTAATGAAAAACATCAAACAAAGTTTATCAATCATTTCAGAAAGTCAAGCCATTCTATTGAAATCCATTCATCCATAACATTTTCCCACATATTCCTAGTTAGTGTCAACGGGTTCTGCTGGAGCTCATTTTAGCCAATGGCAGTGTGCACTAAAGGCAGGTCGCAGAGGCAAGGCCACACTCACAATTCACCAAACCATCCTATCATGTAGGCGGTCCTTCAAAAGTTTTAAATTTGTGGTTGGTTTCAGTGTTCTAGAAACTTTTAGGGTTAACATTACAGGGGGAATTCTATTGGGGTTTCACTTTGGACAGCGACCCCCATCTTTCTGATAATGGAATCCTGTAGTCCATCAACTGATCTCTTGAGTCCAGAAGAGAGCAGCTCCCAATTGAAATGCCCAACTTTACAGCTGAAAACATGTTTTCCTAGAACATTTTTGTTTTTAAAAGTAATTTTTCTTTCATGTCAATTCTGATGGGCATGCATGGTTCCCTTAGTGACAGCCATTGGTCGTATATAAGAGGCTGAAACTTTCTGCCACTTAGGTTTCTTCTTTATGTTCATGTCTTAGCTCTGCACATTCTTTGCACATTTTTCAGAAGACCCTTTATCGGAAAACTATTGGTGACATCACTAACCCTCAGCCTGTTTCATGTACAAAGCTCCACATGCAACCCCAACACTATATAGAAAAATTCTAAATGGTCTCAGTTTAATGAAGATAAGTAGGTAATTCCTCAGAATATCAGAATAGCCTTTCAATTTGTTTTTTAAACTCCTCACATGAATGAGGCCTGAATGCAAATTACACAGTCTGTGTAAGGCACCAACTGCCAGAGGGCGGCACCATTATCCTGTTTTCTCACTAGAATAAAATGTCAATAATAAAGAAATGTTAATAGTTATGTATTAATAATAAAAGGCTTTTATTATGTTTTTTTTATATGCATATATCAGTGTATATTATATAAGGAAATGTTTTTTTTGTTATATAGTCTGCTGAATCCCACTTCTTATTGACACTTACCAATTCACCATAAAAAATTAGGTTGGGACACGTTTAGAGAAATTGACTGCTGGGCATATGCAACATTTAAAAATTATTTAAAAATGTCTAACATTTTTAAATTATTCCATCCTGAACTTGGCTAAAAAACACATTTAGAGAAATTGAGTGCTGGACATATTTTCAGGTTTTTTTTTTTATGTGTTCAAACATTTTTTTACACAATTATATTGGCTGTTAGAATACAAAATCAAAAAACATTTTAGCATTTTTTAGTTATTTGACCTATAACTCAGCTTTTTCTTGTTTTTATATATATAAATAAATAAATTTACTTGGTTTTACTTAGTTTGTCAATTTGTAAAAAAAAAAAAAAATTATGGTGATCTATTTTTAGTGTTGTGTTGACAGTACAATATTTTTGCTTTATGGTGAACTTTAGAGAATGTTTTAACATTAACACAGCAGAGTGTAATCAATACTCACAGCAAGAACTGTTGTATATTTCTTGCGCTTGCCTCTTCAGCAGAGAGAAGACTGCAGCACCAGCACTCAATAGATCATTCTTTCCACATCCATAAAAATGCCCCTCCCGGCGAAACCTATTTCGAAGCACCGTATAAATTAAGCAAAAGCTAATTAGTAGTAGCGGTAAATAAAAAGCATTATGTATTTTAACACTGGGTTAAATTTTCATGACCAGTTTCCTCTGCAGTGCAGCCCTGAACATCAAGATAACAGGCAAAGGAAATAAATACTGTGATGGTTTTGATGCACGACAGATTCCTGAAAACATATCACAGACTGAATTACTTTCAGTCAATTTTGACAGAGAAGCTGACAGGACCATAAAGATGTGAGGGCAGGCATGACGATCAGGAACGCTTTTTTATTTTATTGCATCAGAGAATGACTCACTGTGTCCATGAGTGGGAAGCTTTCATACAATGGTTAGCGAGGGAAAACGCTTGTTAAATGCTTGTATTTTGCTACGGCGCTGGATATGGGGAGCTGTTCATCATTGAAACTGGCATCATGAAGGAAATGTATGGCTGCTTACAACTCTGTCAGAGACACAAGACACACTTGAGTTAAACTAGGTCATTTTCAATTTGAACAATAGTTTATGCTGCAGCTCATCTGCTTCAAGGTTTAACGTTTTGTGAGACAGTCATCAAGCTTTATGTCCCATCACTCAGACATCATTTACTACTAGGTTGCCAGTTGTTTAACCAAGCTCAATTTGGGTGAAGAGTGGAGATGGACAAGACAAGTACAACGACGTAAGGGAAACTGTTTATTCAAACAAGCCACAGAAAATAAGTACAAGGGTGAGGTATCCCAGGAAGTAATGGATAGCTTGTGGATCTTTGGGTTCCTTGGTAGGAATTTCCAACTGCCGAATCCTTTGAGGATTATGCTTTGAGTCCAGGTAACAGTTTCCCGGTGAGCATGCATCAACATGAGTAGGTGATAGCAACCCAGATATAGGGTGCTAGCGTGAATCGCTAAGTCCTAGCTAAGTCCTAGCTTAAGTTGATGATGGAGATTGAACACAGACAGAAAACTTGACAGTACAGTAGCCGGAGTCTGAAGGCAGAGCAAAACACAGCTAAGTAAGGTTTGAAGATATATAGAGACTGATGGAACCTACTAGCGAAGGGAGTCTAGGACAGATGGTGAATGTTGGGAAGGTCGTCCTTATAAAGGGGATAAGAGAGATCTGGATTCATTGATGAGGCAAGTAGCTAGGTCTAGATACAGTGTTCAAATGCCACGTAACCTGCAATTGTACTCTTCTACTCACTCACTATCTTTAGTTATCATCCATTTAGCATTCACTGCAGTTATCTACACGAGAATCAAGAAATTTAATTATCGACAATTCTTGAAGGTGAATTTAACTCTAGAGAATTTTGAAAAATTAAAAACTAAGTATGTTGAAATAACCTCTGTGAGAGTTAAATCAACAATATTCTTTATTGTGGACAATGGGCATAATATCATGAAAAGTTGGTGTGTAGTGTATTGTTACTAGCAGTAGCTCTGATCCCTATATGCGGAGTACGCAGTCTGTGTAGGGCATCATTATCCTGTTTGCTCACAAGAAAAACATATTGAAATAAAGAAATATAAATAGTTATGCATTAAAAATACATTCCTTTTTTATATGAATATATCTGTGTGCATATCATAGTCTGGCACCTTTCTGTTCTTTTTATTTTGCCCTGTTCCTTATTTTTTGTCCTGTTTTCCACTGTGCTCTGTTTTACTGTGGTCATTAGTCCTTGATTTTTCTCACTTGTCTCCCCGTCTGATTCCCACTCAGCCCCGGCTCTATTTAAACCTGTCGTTACTCTCATCAAGGTGGGATAAGTATCGTCACTATTACTCAGAGTTGTTACATTTCTCTGCTGCTTATCCACCTTGGGATTACATGTTATCCAGTTTAGGTTGTTAAGCTGTTTTGTTCTTAGTAAGTTATTTTCGCCATTAAAGATTACGTGGACAGGTTTTCCCCACTATGGGCTATTTCTGTTGTTTACTTTGAACCTTTATAAACTCGATATTTGGAACGTTGCACTTGAGTTCATCCACTTTTTTGAAACGGGTTGCGCACCTAACAATTTTATTGTAAAACATTTTCAGTTTAAATGCTATGTAAATAGGAAATTATGCAGCGCAAGATTTCCAGTTTCTTATTCATGCCCAGTTTACTGTGTCATGTGTAGACTATTGATGGAAATCTGCATGGTTTCTTGTTCATTGCAGGTTTATTGATTCATATATACACATTTGAGGTTAATTTGAGTAGGTTCTTGTTCACAGCAGGTTTACCATTTCATTTTCAAGCTTTGAACCACATCTCTGTGTGTGCGATTGTGAAGTTGAATGTTTCACAATGCTCTTTCTCATCACATTCATTAAAATAGTTATGATGTAAACATTTTGTATTATATTTCACGTGTTTTGTACTCTCGGTCTTTTCATATCTGTTAATAATATATTATGTAATTGTAGTTCCAAGTGTTGAATCTATTTACCACAGGACATTTAGATGACCTGTTTACATTTTGCTTTGGGGTTAGATTTCGAAGCTCTTCATTATAGGAAGTATTATTACCTGTCAGAATCCAAAATTATATTCTTGGCTTTAAAACTTTGGCTTTTTTAGGGTGAGGAGGCATTTAGTTAAATTGTACGTTGGATACTTTTCTTATTTTCACCATAGTTAATTTCTGCTTAGCGCACACATTTGGCCAGTAGCAGTCCTGGGTACTAGGTATGCCTTAAACAACCCGCTGATGGAGACTGAAGGAACTCTGATCAAAACCAGGTGAATTACTGTAGAAAACAAATAAACCTCACATCAACTACATTTTAGCAAACCATCAAAATATTTTTTTTTAAATATTAATCTGTTCTTATAAACAAATGGTGTCTTTGCATATAAGCATAAGACCTAAACAGTGGACAAAGTTCAATAGCTGGTTAGCATCCAAATCCTGCTCAATTTTGACCTCAAATGTCCCAATGGCTGGATGTGTGGACACATTATCTACATTTTTGCTGTCTGTAGTATAAACAGTTTAGCACATTTATCACAAAAAGTTGTCATTGTGTGTTCAAACCATCATAAATGTAAATATACAAGTGATTTTATTTACAGAATATGCATTTACATCTGTGCTTTTATCCACAGGAGCATTCAAAGCACTTTGAAGAATAATCATGTTCGGCTTCGGAAATCACAAACTGAGAATCCAGCTTTTGAACTTTTTCTCTGGAAAAGCAGTTTATATGCACCACAATCACATTTAATCAGGTTTTCCAACAGAGTCTCTGAACGTAAAGTTCCCCGGACAGTCAGCCGTTCTTTTTACACAGAGATAGCTTGGATAGAGTAAGCAAGGATGATCTGAAGCGGTGATTTGAAACGGCCCAGAATGCTTTGTGGCTTTTGATGCATGCCTCCACATCTATCGCTGAGGCCTGATAAATTGCTTAATGCCTTTTAAATCTGCCACTGCTGCTGCGCTGATACCACTGGGCTGGAGGAGTTGTGTGGCACCCCAGTATGAGGAATTTATGAGTTTGTCAGCATTCATTACGGCCATTGCCTCCAGGCAAAACAAAGGGAATTCAACTGTCTTGGCTTTCTGTTGCTCCTGTGCTTCCCCGGAGAGTTCAATGGCACACAGCGGTCAACCTGCACACACACATACATGCACACAAACCAGTTTTCACCCCTGGAAAGGATTTGCGGTTCAGTGCTCTTATGTGCTACAGGGATCAGGCTGATCTGTGACCAGTCTCCACGAAGGGAAGCTTCAATCATCCAATATACTATCTCCAGCATTTTCTTGTTTTGTATGATTTATGTTGGATCGAGAGTGATCTAAGTTCATAACAAGGATAACAGTTAGGTATACTGTGACCCAGTAGTGCACAACTGTGGTGTAAAAAAGTACAAGTTCCCTACTTAATGGAAATTAAAGTGGAAATACAAGTAGTCTGCACCTCAGAGCGGCGAAAAAATCTCTCACCAGGACTTTCTCTTTCACAGTTCCTGGCTGGTGGAATTCTCTCACCATCCCAATCCGGAAAGCTAAATCTCTTTCCACCTTTAAAAAGCAACTAAAAACTCTACTCTTTCGAGAGCACTTTCTTACTTAACTAATAAAAAAACTTCTGATGCACAGAATTTTTTCTGCAGCAGCTCGAACTTCTTCTATGTCCATGTCTTATGATTAATCCGACCTTGTAACAAACTGTTATTGTACTAACTACTGTAAGTCACTTTGCATAAAAGTGTCTTGTAAATACATGAATGTAAATGTCTGCAGGCCACAGGAAACACAACAGAGTCAAACACAACGCTGCTTATCTCTAGATCTCATTGGGTGAGAGGCGGTGGTACTCCCTGGACAGGTTGCCAGTCCAACGCAACACACACATTTACTCACACATTCACACCTAAGGGAAATTTAGATTATTAAGGTAAAATTAGCTCTGCTCATTTAAAGTCCTGTTTCTACAACCTTTAAACATATTAATTCTGCTGTAAAGTTTGTGATTTTTTCTGCTCTCTTCTGACAGCATCCTCAAGTCAATTAATTGCAGTTTCAGTTACTTTTTATTATGCATCCGGCAGGATTTATTCAGAAAAACTGCCTCCTAGTGGTTGTGGAACAATTTCATTCTTGTATCTCTTTGTTATATTCCAATTTACTTGGGTGTGAGCTTAAATTAGAATTTTTTGATCCAACTGTGCGATTTATCGACTGGCCACTTGAAGCTGGTGTCAGTAGTGAGCAAATACCTGTAACAGTACCATTTAAGTGCCCAACTATATAAAAGGATAAAACATTGTTTAAAGCCATTGTTTTTCCGATTCACAAATTTTGCTTCACGGCTTTTTTCCTCACTTATATTTTATTAAGCTTTCAACACCTCTGTCTCACCTCTGTGACCATTTAAAATGACTCGATACTCACAGCTTTCCAAGATGGATGGTTACAGACAATTTGAGCTGCTTTTAATCCCATAGTTTACAACTTACAGACTCATTGAACTAGTCATACTGCTATTATATATTTAATAGGTTGCTAAAGTTTGTATGTTAATGATGTTAATTTGTAAAAGTCCTATTAGTAGGAACGACATATACTTTCCACTATTTATCAATGATTTTTCTGAGCTGAGCAATAGATTTTTTTTAATTGGTTGCTGAGGTTAACATTCTGGTTGCTAGGGAGAAATCAGTGATGCCATTACAGAGTTTTACAGCATAAAAACAACTGTTGATTTGGTTGCTAGGGTAAAATGTTAAGTTGCTATGAAAGAGTCAATGACAATACTATGTCACCAAGAGTAAAGAAAAACAACTCCCATATTTAGGATTTTCTAAAGCTGAGATAGAGATAGGTCAAATGGCTGCTATGGTAAAAACAACCTCAGGGACAGTCAATGACATAATATGATAATTATGTCACCCATGTTACTGTGAGTAACATAAATCAACCCTTTTGCCTTTAGTAATTGTACATGGTCTTCATGGGATTTAAGCTGTGCTGTAAACTTGCTTTTTTGATATTCCTAGTTAACCATTTTAATTAGGAGTGGTAAAAATGCTCAAAATCTCCCACTTTATGAGTAAATGTCTGGATTTGAGCAAGCCCAATGTTTAAGAATAAATGAGAATATTTAAAAAATGCAGTGATTGAAAATGAACCCTGGGGGAAAAAAATAATTTTAATTCCACGCCACATTCACAAAACAAATGGGTATTACTAGGACTTGCTATCTTGCTGATTTGCCGTACCTGGGATTTTTATATAATTCAGTCTGTTAAAATTGGAGCCCTGCTGTGGATAATGATATAAAATGAATTTGGTGCACAGAATTCAATCATTGCCAAAAAATAAATCTCCCAGATTAAAATTCACTTCTAAATATGAAATGTAGCTTCCACCGAGCAATTAGATGGCACTCTGTCCGATGGTACTTCCAGTGCAATGCAGACTCCATGGGCAGATGATGCACTACACGTTTCCCACATCTATGCTTTTCTCTTCTTGTTCTCTTTACTTCCAAGATTTGTCCATTTGTACAGCACAATGTGGGACTGTTCATTTGAGAGATTTTGATTTTAACAATCTGTTGTCAACTGGTCTTTTTCATATGAATCATGTGCTTTCCCTTCTCTTTATTGTGTTCTATATGGAAAAATTATTTGGGCTATATATTTTTTGCATAATACCATCCAACAATATATAGAATATTTGGTTACTGTATTATTTATAATACATTGGAACATATGAAAAGTGTTTATTTAGAAATGATGTAGAACAGAGACATCTTGACATTCTCTGTTTTTTGACATCTTGACATTTTCAGAGCTGCAAATTACATTGCTGGGTGTTTTGGAAAACAGATTGCACTCGATCATCCTCTTCCATACTGTTATTATTTTGTCTGTATCTTGTCCAGTGACGTCATGGTGATATTTTGTACACAACATCAAATATTTTCATGAAAGATGGATCACACTTACAAACAAAGCAGCCTTCAAGAGTGGATATGACCAATCTGACAAATAATTATTGTTACTAGTATTTGATCAATTTAAAAAAATATAACTTTAAATCAATTTATGAGCACTTGTATAATAACAACAGTAGATATACGTTGATAAAGTAATATAAATGACATTACATCAATCCGAATAGTTTGATGGTTAGCATGCTGCCTCTGACTGAGGAGTATATCTGGGATACCAAGAAGAGGAGTGGTGGGCAGTAACGAAGTAAATGTAATTTGTTTCTGTACTTAAGCTTTTCCGGTATTTGTACTTATCTCAAGTATTTTACTGTGGGGAGACTTTTTACTTTAACTTTACTACCTTTCAAAATTAAATATCTTTTTCATTTTGTGAAATTAGTCGTTCCTTTTTATTTATGAGTGGATAAAAATGTAATTGGTGAAGCATGCGCGAGCCACCAAACAGGGTACAGTGTGCGCCCTGTTTTGAATTGTTTTGGTTGCCGCTGGGTGGTATAACAATATGGTAAACCTAGAAAACTTGTGAATCTGTGTTGTTTAATTGAACAATCTAAATTCCCCTTAGGTGTGAATGTGTGAGTGAATGTTGCCCTGCAAAGGACTGGCAACCTGTCCAGGGTGTACCCCCCCTTTGAAAAAAAAAAACATTTTGCATTTAAAGCATTTTGTCAAACCTGCCAACACATGGCAAAAAGATGGCTGTTTACTTTATAAATAAATGTTACAACCCACCCTGCATGCTGGTCAAATATGCAAATGAACACCAGCTATTTGCTTTAGTGTACACCGAGCCTTGTTTAAAGTAGTATAAGAGAGTTTAATCATAAAAAATGGGTATTTCTGGCATTCAAAATCTTCATTATGCTCTTGTGTATATGTACAGGAAGACTGGAACCTTCATTTGTCCCCATGTAACAACCATACGCTGTCTTCTGAACAAAGATATAACACAATAATTATGACCATGGTATTATTTACATCATTCTTCACAAACATGATTTTGTGAGTGCAGTTAACTTTTCAAAGCTTCAGTGGGCTTTATTTGGATTTCTCAATATTTTCCCACTTCAAAAAAGTATGATAACTATAGACATGATTGTGAATGGGATGGTTCTAGCAATGCGTCCTCAGGGTGAATGTGCGTTTACCCCAAAGTGAGTTATGAGTTAAAAATGAAAAATAGAAATTAAATTGAAGAAGTAAAATATGAATTAAAATTTGTTAGACAATGAGACGTATAATAGCAATTCAACTTAAGTGAAAAGCAGAAGTCCTTTTCAGGAGTACATTTGCATTTTACTAACTTAAGATGACTGACTGTTTAATGCAATAGAGTGGAACAAAATGATTGTGCTCATAAATCACAACAATTCTCATACACAGAGATGGATGAGTATTCACTGTGATTTATGACTGGGCAGCCGGACAACTGCAATGACAATGCTTTAGCTTCTGAAGTTAAAGTATGTGTGCTTTTTATTTATTTTGTCTGGATCTATATTTAAATTATGTTTTTATGTAGCTGGATATGCCAAGAGAACGAGTTTGGAGTTCATGAAAATAGTTGAATTGCTTGTCCCCTGTGGGAAGGTGTTCAGGGTGCACTTCCAAACTCATGAAGACAGGAGGCGCTGTTTGTGTATCAAACACTAACAATCCGCTCCGCTAGAAACACTCGTTTTAGTCAGTTTATTCACTTGGTTAAACGAACAATTAATAAATATTTTAATAAACAATATCGTCATTCAGCTCAATAGGTCTGAGAGACTGAAGCATAATTAATCATAAGAATGAAGCTCATAGTTTAATCCTCAAATACCACTCCGGTTGTCTTTGTTCCACGGAAACTATTTACAAACTTGCCGCACTTAATTAACAAGATCAGGTGTGTTTAATTTAAGGCGCAGCTGTGAAGGGCTGTGACGTTACATGAATACTCCACAATTTACTTTATTATTTTTTACTTAATTTTACTTGTACATTTAAAAGCTTGACAACACTTGGCTGCCTTTTAAAAGCCGGTCCGTTATAAAAACTGTTGAAAACGTGATTAGTGTAGATACGGAGGACATTTGATTCAGCTCAAATAAAGAATAAAAAAGAAAACCAGTCGGTTAAAACTCGGTAATCACATGTAGGCGACTTGCGTGTGTGCGTGCGGGCGCGCGTGTTTACTCCCTCCCAATTCTGCGCATCTCATGCTCCCAGCGAGCCTCTCTAGGTGATTTAGCGCCGCCAGTCTCAAGCAGGTGTTCAACATGGCGATCTCGGAGCTCGGATCTCGCTCTGCTTCCCTCTGTTTCTTCGTGATTTTAGCGGCGTTTCTGCAGAAAGGTAAGACACACGGAGTATGAGTGTGAGCATGTGTTTGTGACTGATGCCAGAGCTGCGTGAAAACAACACTTGTGCACCTCAACGGAGCGGTTTATTCCCAGTTTGCACTACCCTCATAGTTTGTTTGCTATGGTTTAGGCTATACTTTGGCGAGTTGTTCGGCACATTCGTTTGTTCTCAATGCTATTTTTGCTCGTTTTACTGGGGAAAAGTGCTCCCGGTTACTGTTCACTAACCTATGTGTTGAGAGGGACAAAAGTCACAGAGAATGAAATGTGACTGCAACTGATCTGGAAACGTTTAAATGATTATTTTAGAGTCGTTGCGGCTTTTTATAGTCCCTTTAAACACAGGGTTTAGACAAGGAGTTGGAGCATTGCAGAACAACCTACGCTCCTCTATTCGGATGCTGAGACTGGCTTATGGCAAGCCGTTTTTACATACCCGCATCCATCCTGTATTCTTTCATTTGGATGAGTAGCATACTGCCCGTCTTTGGTGACTTTTTCTACTAAATGCGTATAGTATATGTATTGTTTTTGTTATAGTCTCATATTACCATCACGACATGCATGGTTTACAAATCAGTGCTGTTTTTGGAATGAGTATGTGACGTTTTTTTTTTTTCCGGGTTCTATTTTAAGAATTCTGTGAATGATCCAGTAGTTATCTTCGTTAGTTTGGCCTGAGTTAAAATTAAATTACAGTGAGTGATAAGAGATGATCTCAAATATAAATGTTCATCTAATGCATTCATAAACAGTCAAAAGTTTGGATGCATCTTATAGGTGTGCTTCTATTTTTCTTTTTATTTTAATGACCATTTACAGAGTTCTAAGAAATGTGAATAACTCAGCGGTTCACTTCTGGTCATAGACTGTCATTTCTCTTTGCTGAGCTGATTGGTTTACTTGCCATAATATCGATTCCAATGGTTTCCAAATAGGGCTGACAGCTACGTACCAATCCGCTGTGAACACAATCAATGGTCAAAGTGAAAAATGCTAAAATATCAGAATGCACAAATGACTCAAACCAATCCAGTTGACTACACCATGAACTGAAGGCCAGTTGCGCAAAGTTTTTCTCAATAACTGAAAAAAAAGTGTTATTTGGTGGAAATGTAAGTCACTTTGGATGGAAGTGTCTGCTAAATGCGTAAATCTTAATGAAAAGGTTGGTCACTTTGAGAAAACTAAAATACGAAACCTACTGTCATTTATTTCACACTTTGCTATTAAAATTATATAGAAGCCAACAGATGAGACGTTTTGTACAACAGTAGTGTACAATTAATTGTCTAAAACGCAAATTAGGTAAAATGAAATAACACATCCTTCCTGAATAAGAATTATGACGTTCTGTTATGAGTTTTTGTTAAAGGTCTGAATGATGACACAAACAAATCTCAGAGTCAGGAGATGTGGTGGTCTGATCAAGAGATGCTCTACTGGTTGCTTTTATAAGAACACATGAATCGCCAAGAATTTTACCTGTATTGACTACGAATTGGAACTGCAGGCAAATTCTACATACATTTGTATATAATACAGTTTCAAATGTTGCTTTTTATGTGGAATTCTCTCTGGCCTCGTGTTATATGTGCTGTTGTGCAGGTTAACGTAAGTTTGAATGAGTTTGCCATCCTTCCCCCTCTCTCTACCCGCTTCTCTTCCTGTCTGCACACTGTCCTTTTCGTTCAAAATAAAAGCATAAAAAGCCAAAAAAAACCCACATTTATAGAATTATACCCTAAAAAGACATGTTTTTAGGGGATTGAAGTTGAAAAGATTCATATGTAGTTGTTCCATTTTGGCAGACCGTAGTCAATCTGGAATTATTTCAATAAAAACTCCAAAACTCAAAAAGCTTACATTGTTTGTAGTTATTTCTTGTTAATGCTCACAAGCTTTAATGAGCTTCAAGGACTAAATGTGTTCATGGCTTGCCATCTTAGCTCTTCTTCCCTACCATCCATCAACAGGTTTTCCCGCAGGAGACTAGCTTTTTATTGTTCGTTCTGTGAAAGAAATTCAGTTTTGTTTTTTTGAGGTTCTTTTCCTCGACCGACACATTTAAGGTTATTATTTTCAGTGTAGGCCAAATCATTCATTACATTCCGCTTGGAAACGATGATAGTTTTGTGCAGCTGCCTGAATTGACAGCAGAAGCTGTTTGAATGAAGCTTTTGTCTCAGGCAAGAGGCATATATAGGTTTTCCCTTAAGAGACTTCAAAGCCACTTGTCTTCTTAAGTGCTCTTGAGTCCTCATAGAACCAGCATAATACTGAGAAAATGGATATATGTTATTTGCTGAGTGGGATTTTGATAACCCTTTCACAATACAATATGCGGGCAATATCTGTTTCAGCAAATTAAAACTTATGAACATAATCAAAGTGATCTTTAAGGATCTAGTAAAAATTAATGGAACAGTTGCTTACAAAACCAAACCTTCAAATTCTATGTCTTGTCTTTAAATTATGATGAGAAAGAATATGATTGTATTTGAGCTACTGTACATAATAATATATTTTATAAATATGCTGGTCATACCCATTCAGCTGGCAGACTGCAGTTAACAGCAGGAGCTGACTGGAGGACAGCAATAGCTTGAGAAGGAATATATATTCTCTTAGAAGAAATAACAGACAATAATAATAATTCTGATAAAGGACGATTCTCCCTGGCAAACAATACTTTTGTAATGAGATACGATATTCATGTAAATTGCCTCATGTCAAGAGTCATTTTCTACCGCCATGACTCACAAGGTAGACTTTCTATCAATGTGAGCAGCTCAAGTTGTAAATATTAGAAACACTCTGCAGCCTTTGCATAATTCACGATGCCCTGTGATGAATGCTTTGTAAGACGAATGCTCTGACACTCTCTGCAAAAATCACAACTAATTTAAGTCTCTCTAAAATCAAACCAAAGTCTCAAGCTCAATTTGGCCAAATACTTCAACTGAGATTTCATTAGCCCTTTAGCTTTTACACTTTCACTTTAATGTTAATCTAAATAAAATATTTTTTTGTTGCCTTTTCAACAAAGAAACAGAACATTTAAATAATGGCAAATTTTTGTTAAAAGAAAGTGTCAACCAGTTATCAACTGCCATTATGAAGTCCATGGCCTTTTTCACTGTCTTTAACTATTTTACAGTTTCCTCGAATAAATTATCTTTACAACAGCTTTTTCTGTGGCAATGCTTATTAAGTGTTTTTCACAAATATTTTTTTTATTATACTACACAATAATCCTGAATTTGTACAAAGAGTTACAAACAAATTATAAATGAACAAAAAGCAAAAGTGTTGAGACACAATAAAAATTCACAAATTCCTCAAAAAGCTAAGACAAGGTAAAAAGAATTGTATAAAAAAACAGCTCAAACCTCTTCTAAACCTTATACACTGTGAATGAGAAACGCACCAGTGCATGCAGAGACTTCTAAGGGTTAAAATACCAACTCTGTGGTTTAGCATCATATAAAAGGGTGATGGATTCTTCTGTTCCTGTTCTAACTTTTTAAAGCAAATTGTATAAGCTAATGAGTGTAAGTGTTATTTAACACTTTTGTGCTGGACTATTTTATCAATTTATATGGAGACATAAATAACTATAGCTGTATCCGGTGGTGCTCAGAAATGAAATATTAAGTGATAAGGGCAGCAGGACTGGTGGAATGATGGTTCTCTATCAACTAAATGTAACATTTATCATATAACAATAAATAAAAAAACTGTGATGAGGTAGTCACCATTAATCTGTCTATCCCCATGTTGTTAAATTTAGAAAAATGATCTCGTAGTCGTCAGATCACATGGATGACAGCTTCGGTCAGAACGTTCCTTTCTAAACAGTTTTAGTAAGCTAATTGTTTGTTTTGGCAGCATGGTGGTTAACACTGCGGCCTTTCAGTATGAAGGTTGTCGGTTTGAGGGTCGCCGTTGACCTTCCTGGAAGGAGTTTGCATGTTCTCCCCGTGTTTACGTTGGTTTCCTCCGGGTACTCCGATTTCCCCCACAATCATGCAGTTAGGTTAATTGAATAATTTAAATTCTCCTTAGGTGTGAATGTGTGAGTGAATGTTGCCCTCCGATGGACTGGTGACCTGTCCAGTGTCTAACCTCGCCTCTCGCCCGATGTGAGCTGGAGATAGGCACCCGCAGCCCCCCTTGACCCAGAAAGGGAAAAAGCTGGCAGGAAAACGAAGTATTCCTGTTTTATATACAGGATTCAGTCATCATGTATATAAAACAAACATGTTTTGCATGCAATGAAGATATTTGACTTAATAGCACCTTACTTTTTGGTTTAGAAATTCTGATCACTATTTGGATAATTTGTGCCTTGAAAAGCTTAAGGATGAATTTCTTCACATTTAGAGGGATTGTTTTCTCAAAATGGGCTCAATCCCAACAGACTGCTGATAGGCATTCGGCAGTTAATGAAATTGTTTTCCCCTTGCTGCATTAACTTTCTAAGATCGTTCATAGAAACAATTTTCTTTTCTATTTAAAGCAAAGAATTTATAGCTCATTAGATTTGCATTATCCCTGCTTAATAAGCCTTGTGCTCGTTGCTAAATAATGCACAGCACTACATTATGCTCTTTCCAGATGCTAAAGTTGGTGAGATGGAAATGTGAGATAACGTGCATTAGATGCTATGGTGCAAAAATGCACAATTATGAATTTCATAGATGTCATTAAGGAACTTGAATCAGAATAATCCCATCAAAGCACTTTTTTTCAAGATGAAGATCAAAGCAGGCTTTAAACTTACATAATTTTGAACACCCTCCAATTCTTATTGTTTTTGTGTGTCTCAGCAAATATGCAGACCATATTTGAATGCCACTCCACAATCTGTTCATCGATTCCACTGGGTTTATTACATATTACTCATCCACTTATGTAACTTCACAACAGAAGCTCTCCTCTAGTGAGTACGCGTGCAAGTACTGGGGATGAAGTGAAGCACAGAGAAGACCTCTCGTGTCATATATTTTGCTGTTTATTCCTTAATATTACTAAACATCAGAGCTAAAGGATGCTCTTGTCAGTACTAGACTGTGAGGAAAATGATGCTTGAATCTGATAGACGGTCGCCTCTGTAGGACCGATAGCAGTTGAGTGCAATGCTGCTGCACACAGTCAATTAGAGGTAACAGATTGAAGGAAGCCCCAGTGGAGAGAGAAAGCTTCATTCATGACACTGCTGGAGTAATGAGAGTGCAATATGATGAGGGGAGGGAGATCCTGTCCTCCGTGATAAATAATGTCATTGTTCTTATTCTGCTTTGTCGTTCATGGACTGAGCTCATTGTCCTAGTTGGCAGAAACTGTTTTGGCACTAGCCATGAAAAAAAAATAAATTATGTTGTTTTTCAGGGCACAAACTGCAAAGCTTTCCTGGTTTTGCAGAGCCTGCAGATGACTTTAGAACTGCATCTGCAAAGTATTGACATGTAAAATGGGCTTAGGTACCAGTCTATAGAGTCCCTGTGCTGAGGTGCTAGGCCATAGAGTCCTTAGAGGTGATTTCCGAGGCCCCTGAGTCCTAGCTTTGAGGTTTGACGCCCCAGAGTCCTTGGGATGAAGTGCAAGGTCCTGGATTACTTGAGCAAAGTTGTGTGACACTAGAGTCTTTGGGCTGACGTGCAAGGCCCTAGAGCCTTTGGACTGAGGTGCGGGGCTCTGGAGCCCTTAGGCTGAGGCGCATAGCCCTGGAGTCCTTACGCTAAGGTGCCAGGCTCCTAGAGTTATTGGGCTGTGCTGCAAGGTACTATAGTCCTTGAAATGAAGTGCGAGACCCTATAGTCTCTGGGCAGAGGTACGAGGCCCTAGAGTCTTTTGTCTGAGATTTAAGGCTGTGGAGTCTGAGGTGTTGGGTATGTGGCCCTAGTGTCCCAGGGCTGATATGTGAGGCCCTAGAGTCCCTGGGCAGAGGTGTAAGACCTTGAATTCCTTAGGCTGAGATGCCTAGAGTCCTAGAAATCCTAGAGTCATTGGGCTGAGCCCCTGGAGTCTGTTGGGGTGAGATGTGAGGTCATTAAACTGAGGTGAAAGGCTCATGAGTTTTTAGGGCTGAGATGTGAGGAGCAAGAGTCTTAATGGGTGAGGTGTGAGGTGTCCTTGAGTGATTGGGTTGAGCCCCTAGTCTTTAGCAGTGAGGTGCAGGGCCGTAGAGTTCCTGCACTGATGTGTGAGGTGCTAAAGTCCCTGGGCTGAGGTGTGAGGCCCTGGAGTCCCTGGGCTGAGGTGCAAGGCATTAGCTTCACTGGGCTGAGGTACGAGGCCCTAGATTCGCTTGGGCTGAGTTGTGAGGCCCTAAATTCTCTGGGCTGATGTGCGAGGTTCCAGATGCTGGTCAAGATCATGACTACATTATCTGTTTTTGGAGATGGCATTCTAAAAAACAGAAATGCCAGAGAGGAATTGCGCTAGCAACACATCGCTAGCAAGAGATATTGTTCTGCTCTGTGTTAAAACTGCTACTCCAACCTTGCACTGCTACTGAACATCATGAAGCATTTGCACTCTGTCCTTGCACTTTTGATCCCCTAAAGCAACAGATTACAGCTTCTTACTTTGATTTGCCAATGATATTTTTAGAATCTTTTTCCAGCCGGTGCATACAAAACATAATATATGCGTTATCATGACCTACTTCATTTCTCCATGCCAAGAGAGTTGTCATGAAAAATGTTACAAAATATGAACGGTGACGTGCCCCTAATCTCAGAGTGATGTGACCCAGTTTCACACTGAGTACATAGGGACCCAGCACCATCTCAAGAGATCTCTGCGTTTTGTTCAGGTGTTTGGTCTTTAGAAAGAATCTAAAAAGTTATTCTTCTCTGATTTCCCTGTCACCAACAACTTACACTAGTCCAGTCCCATTGTCTTTAATATCCGAAGGGGTAAGGTATGAGTTTGAAAGCACAGTGACAGGAGGAACACAGGCTGTTCCTGAAGAGATCTCCATCGATCAGTGCAGACATATGCTGGGATTCAAGCTGTTTGAGTAACAGAGAGTGACCAATCAATAGAGTGCATACAGATGGTGGCTCAGAGGGGAGGTGCTATTCAATTGAGCTGCTAAATACTTAAGAATGTCAGGACGGTGGATACTCGCAGTTGTTGATCCCGTCATCTCCCTAAAACGAGTGTCTGGGATGCTAACATCTGTCTACACAGTCATGCTGAAATCTGCTGGTGGTTTATTATCTATATAAAGTAGTATAAAATAGGACCAGTCCACTTGAGCTTCTATGGGAAATTATGAATCTTTCTTTTAAACGCCCAGTAAATGCCGTTCTACTTGTTTCAGAACATGGGACCAGTGTCTCAACCAAATATATAGGTTAAAGGACTTGGGTTTTGTTAATGGTGTCAAAAGGATATTCAGAAAAATAAATATTAAGTGATAACACGCATATCCTTTTGGTATAATAAAGACAATACAATAGACAATATTTATTATCATATAAAAATATGTAATTGTAGTTGTATTTATATTATCAAAACCTGTTGTAATGCAAATAAGACCATTGTTTTATGAAGGGAGTTTTTATCCCCTGTTATATTATTTTTATATATGTGGATAACCCAGAAACAAAATAACCCAGCAATATCTAGAGACAGGATTTTAATCCTCAATTCTTAAAACGAATAGCTTTTACGCAGAAGTCTCAATGGTGTATAAAAACAAAGGTTTTAAAAGGTTTATCTCCTTAAAATCTCAGTGCTTTCCTAATCCCATTGAGGCATGCTATCTTAATTACAATTGTACAATAGGAGATTAATTTATCATTCGTCACCATTGAATCAGGACAATGCACCTAGAGCAATCCTTTTAATGCAGTCGAATCAACCATCTATTGATTGCCGGTATTGTGGAAGAAACCTGTCCCTATAATGAAGCCCACTTTGTGCTTGATTGAGGATAGACACCGTATCAAATGTGTCAGACTGAATCACCATATCTGTCTTTAGAATGGCAGGATGGAATTTTTTTCTTGTAGGTTTTTCAACAGTTTGTCTGCCGCTGAGGCATTTTTAGGTGTTATTAATGTCACCTCAAAGCAAGCTGAAACCTAAGGCTTGCTCTAGCTTTGGAGTGGAAGGCTTCTTCATCCTTTTAAACAGATGTTAACATGATGTAGTGCGTCCCTGAACAATATTTTAGTTCTTCTCACAAGGACATGTTAATGCAGGAGGATTTTTCCTGTTACTAACTACACTGAAGCATGTTTCAGATCAATTGTTCAGTGCTGCACAATTGTTAAGTTACTCCATTCATTTTCACATTCAGGGGTGCAAGATAACTATCGGGATGATTATTGGGTTGATAACAATGACATTTTTTCCCGATAACAAGTTTTTTTTTCAGCTTGGCAGTTTTTTTGCAACAAATGCTCAAAGTAAGTTCCACGAGGAGGGAAAACTAGCGCTAGCTTCAACTCTACGACCCTTGTTAGTCATCTAAAACATAACCATTGCTTCAACAGAAAGCAACTTGAGGACGCCCAAGCTGCTAAAATGATTAGCAAGCGCACCACTAAGTAGCCATCACGTCTCGCAAATATCCATGAGGCTCTTGACAAAACTAAACTGTTTGAATTTGTATTTCTTTTTATGTGACCCACGGGCTAAGCTATTGACTATTTAATAAGTGAAATAAAGGCGCTTGACAACCTTGTTGAGGACTCTTTACAATAAATGTTTGCTTTAGAATAGGATTATAAGACATTCACTATCTGTGTCGTCTTCTGTATGTGCACTTTTATGAAGGTCCCTTTCCCGACTGCGCTCTTCAATTGTTAGTGGAGGCTGTTTTAACACAAATAGCCTATGAATAATCATTTTGCGCTAACAAACACTGACTTCTCAAAGAGGTTATGTTGCTTTTGGTATAGATGTGTTAATCATTGTCTTAACAACGTGAAACACTTAAGTTTCACCATGGATATATGGACTTGTGAAGGCTGCCCTGTAAGCATGATGAGCCCGACTGTACAGTGGATCAATACACCCGCAGGTACACTGGTTCACCAGACATTTGAAGGAATATTAAAAAAATAAATGGTCCTCATATTTTTTAAGAGACAATGCACGTAACAAGTTAAGTCTTTTAGTTATGTGAATGCTATGGATGTCAATCTTAGATGAGTCAAGATCTTAGATTTGTCCATTATTGGTATCAGGCTTTAGGAACTGAAAGATTCCTAATTGTATCCCTAGTTCAAATTAAACAAATTATATATATGAAAAAATGCACATTTCTAAGTCTATAAAAGTGATTTAAGGGGATCTCTCAAAACACCTTCCAAAAGCATGTCATGGGGTATAAGAATCTCCAAGAAATTTCTATAAGAATAGTTTTTCGATATTTTGTGAGTAGTACAGATGTATTTGATCAATATTTGTATGCATGCTGTTGTCATAAAAAAACAAAAACAAAAAAAAACAAAAAAAAAAAACAAGAATTGATTGTTTAGCACCATTGGCAACAAGCTCTGCTGATACAGTGCTGAGATCCTATGAACAAACTTACAAAGTGTGGAAAATTATAACACAATTTGCACATGTGGGTTGACGTTGCATGGAAGGTTTGAAAGGCTGGGCTGAGTGGGAACTGTCTGGAGATTTACAATGTGATGTCTGTGACTGTTTCAGAGACTCAGATGGGATTACAAAGATAAACATCAGAATGTGAGGAGTCATTCTTTGACTTTGGCTCAATCTCAGATTTTGTTTTCACTTTTGTACAGTAGGAGTGTGATCTTTCTCATCTGAATCTTTGATCACCCACACAACAGCACCATTTACGTCTTGCTAAACTTGGCCTTTGGTTTGTGTGAAATGTTTGTGTAATACAGACACATTGACTTACTTGAGTTATTTGGCTTTCATGCTTTTTGTTGCCACATTTTCACATTGATTGCTCAAATCCAACATTACTTCTTTGATTATTGTTGAGTTACGTAGGAAGGTTAGCCATTATTCTTTTCTAATAGAAACCTTGCAATTACACAAATAATTCACTTATAGAGGCTTGATTACGTTTAATTTGTGCACTGTGTTGAGGATCCATGCACTGTGTTAAGGATCTGTTACAAAGTTTGTCTTGCTTGATCCAGCTTTGTTCTCTGTCTTTAAATCTTGTAACTTCATAGTTTCATGGAATTTACAACGTGAATGTTCCAATTCTTGGCCACGGGTGTATATAAAAAAGCACCTAGGCTATGGTCTACACCGGAAAAAGAATTGGACACTCTAAAGAGCTCAGTAAATTCCAGCAAGGTACTTTGATGGATGCTACCTTGTGCAACGCAGAGGTTGCTTTACACAGTGGTTGCCAAGTGTCTGCTTGCAGAGTCTAGATTTGGCAGTTGCTAAAGTTTGACTTGCCTGACAAGACTGTGACAACTGTGAAAAGGGGATGAAGGAAGATTGTGGCATAGGGTTATTTTTCAGGGGGTGCATTTGTCTAAATGTCCGATGAACACACTGCCACACCTTGTGGAAAGCCTTCCCAGAACAGTTGAAGCTGTATAGCTGCAAAGTGTGTGGTCACATCATGTTAAGGTCATGCGCACTTGAATAATTGAGAAATCATCTCTTTATTGTGGAAAAAAAAGAAAATTGGTTTATCAATCATGGCGGTAAGGATTGTCAACAAAAAAAAAACTTTTTCCTAGACACTGAAATCTGGTTGGTTAAAAAGCACAGATCTTCTGCTACATAGGTCATCAATGCTTGCCAAAAAGGCCCAGGCAGATTAGATTTGACATGATGGTAAATTAGAGGCTGAAATCTAATTGGACATTAACCTCTTAAGCCCTGAGGCCTATTTTCCGAAAATCCTATACTTTTACTTTTTAAGGCATTTCTCAGCTTTTACAAGGCCTAAACTGCAAATCTTGGTATCAAAATGAAGATAGGTTCTTGGGGAGTGGTGTGGATGAGTTAATTTGACAGTCAAGAACACTGGGTAAGAGTAATTGATGTTGGAATGGCCAAAAAATGAACTCCGCCTAAAAAAAAAACACATGTTTCCTCCAATATCTCCTTATTTTACTTATAACGAAGCAAATAAACACAATCAATTGTAACCACTACATGTCAAGAACATCTGTAGCAAGTTTGGTGTTCATACTACAAGAAACTAATATTCTGTAAAGGTTTTGATTGAACAAAGTTCAGGCGTAATCCATGTTGGCACAGTTTGGCACAATTTGGCACAATAATTGAAATATGGAAAAAATCTTGTCCAAAGCTTCAGCTACGTTAATAGTCTTCTTTTCTTGCTTATGGGACATGATTTCAGCAAAAAAAACCTCCTAAAGAAACGCTGTAAAAGGGGGGTAGAAGCTCATTTACGCCATCTTGCTGCGCTTTTAGGAACCTTTCATTCACAAACGCTTTCGACGTCGAGCTTCTGCGTGTCCCTACCCCCCGACCATCTGTCCAATCCGGAAGCTCTATATATCGCTGGAAAGCTCTGATTCTATGGAAACCAATCAGCTCAACCATTTTGAGATTGACGGGATCGCCGACGAATCACACGACGCGCAGCGTGGAGAGACCACCTCTTACGCACGGGGAGTCATTCCATATTTGGTGACGTCATGAGACCAAGGAGCAACACAAAAAATCAAAAATGGCGTTTTCGCGAAGCTATCGACCGGACATAACAACAAACGGACTTTTATCGCTATGGAAATAACTTTTTGTTGAAAAAACGGCAAAGGTAAGACAAGATTTACATGCTTGCTTGGTTTTGCTGGCGTTTTTTCGTGGAACTTTCGCTCCCTGCTCTGAAATACTTCATGCAATGTTAATGAGTTGCATATCACTGGGTTCAGCTGGTTGTTAGCTTTCATTTAATGTAATGGTTTGGGTGTTTCCGTTTATATTGTGGATACATATAGCACATAAACAAAAACGTGGTCATGAATTATACTCCGGACATGTTGTTGTTTATTTGCATGGCGTTCGAGCTGTGGTTAACGGATATGAAATTGAATTAGATACGTTTTTAGAGGAGTTTCCGCTGAACACAACAGTATTTAATATATGTGGGTTATTCTCAGGGTTCGTGAGCTATGAGTGAAAATGTAACGCACAAGGGGGCAAGTCCCCGGTACCGGGGACTCTCGGGCTTAAGAGGTTAAAACAAAAACAAAACCTTGGGAGTGGAGCTAAGAGAATGAAAAAAAAAACCTGTTGGGATCAAGTAATGACTGTTGGAATCAAGTAATATGATTTATGGGTAAAATTTTTGATTGTTAATGTTAGTCAGTGTTTCTGAAGATGTCTAGGCCACTAGAGAACACTTTGGGTTAAGAATCAGATGTTACCTTTTTAATGAGTCTTTTGGCAATATCAAATATCTCCAGTCACTGGACATTTCAAAATTGAATTGCTGTAAAACATGCTCAAACTATTTTATTTGCTACCTTTTTTAAACCAAGAGGCATGTGTTGAAGTTTTGCTGTATAATAAAGCAGCAGGACCTTGTAGCCTGAAAAGCACAGGAAACTCTACCTGGAGCAATGCATTGCAGGTTTTCTTGCGGAAAAGTGGATAAACATTATCCTTGAGGCACACATGTGCATTTAGCTTGACTGAAAATCCTTAAATTACAATTCGTTCATCACATAGTAGACATCATCTTAACTCTGATGGGTGTAGATGTTATGTGCTGAGACATTTAGACTTACAGTATGTCTGCTTCCTGGATGAAAGATCTGGAACTAGAGGGGAAACCAGAATGTACATGACAAGCAGATCTACCGCTAAAACAAGCTCTCTGCGCTGTGCTCTCGAACTGCCTCAAAAGACAACAGGAAAGCTCGATGTCTCAATCCAACTGGGAGAAATCTCAAGAACCGACGCTTCTCGTGAAGCCACTTGGTAGAATAATATGATTTAATGTCATGTTTTTTCATATACAAGATTGCGAATGCCAAGCATCAATAATCACCTTCTGAGAAGGAGAGCATCAGTAATGGTTATTTGGTTTTCATAAATGTTTTTACAAAAAAGAACGAATTAGATGTGAGGAACACACATTTATGGATTGATATGACATCTCTATTTAAATTAGTATGGAAGGCATTTTGATGGCAAACCAAGTTTTCATGTTTAATTGATACATATGTTCTAACTTTTCAGGTCAAACAAAAAATTATCAGAATTAAACAGAGCTTGGAAACACATCCATTAACATAAAGATAAATGAATGAATGGAAAAAAATGCATATATTGACAGATTTGGGGTAGTCTGTTAAATCATAATTTGAAAATATACACATTAAACATTTACCATTGCTAGTTAATTTTCAATAATTCACTAGTCGAACATCAATTATTCCTCGTATTGGAATCGCAGATGCCTCTGATGCTATTTGTATGTGTTTACTTTATTCAAGCAAAGTTTGCTGCTTAATGAATTGTTGATATTGCTTAATGAATCCCAATTTTTGCTGAAGGCATAAAGATGTGATGTTCATCATAGCAAGACTCTGGGGAGGAATAAAGTTCAGTTCTGCACTGACTGTTATTTTAGGTAGTGAGGGACTTCATTTATCCACTTAGCGTTTCATTTAAAACAAGCAGTAAGTGTGTTGCATTGAATGCAGCAAATGATTCATGGCATTTTAGTGTTACATCAGGCCAGGAGGGTGACGCAGATCCTGGAGAGTGCCGACTGGCCTTTGAGAAACAATGCTTAATTCCTCCTGACAGCTGAGGGGTTATCTTAGCCTCAGTAATTGGTTTGCTGCCATGGAAGTTGGATTATTTATAAAACCTCCCATTTTTATCAGTCCTGTGAGCAGGCAGAAAAACTGTTGCTGAGAAGCAAGTGGTTAGTTTAAGAAGGTCCTTCAGTGTTTTATATTTGATTATTTAGTATTATTTCTATGCCCTACTATTTATTTTATAGCTGAACGCTAGCCTTTTTAAACCTGTTTTTTAGACTATATCACCACTTTCTGTTCACTGTTTTTGATCTAAATTTGGTGGTCTGTAGTGCTTGACCTGCACGCGGCATCTTGCATCACAGCATCTGCTGAACCTGCTGTCATTTTATGTGACCCATCACTTAATGGCTGAACTTTTGGCATTTCATGATGCAACCCACCTATAGTTAAATATTGATTTCAAATATAATGTGTAGGTTTTAAAAAAGTTATTAGCTTTGATATTTTTGCTTATAAACTAACATCACAAGAGTTATGGCACGTAATTAAAATTAAAATGTGAGAAAATGTGCAATCTTCTTTCAGTTTCATTTTACAAACCCAAAATTGGTGCCATCGGGTGGTGAAAAGAAGGAACAACCCTGGGAAGTACAAAACCTGTGATATTGTATTTTTTGTGCCAGAACTTTGAAATCTAAAAATGTTAACAAGCATTGCCACAAAAAAAAGTTTTAAAGGTAATTTATTAGAGGATTTTGTGAAATTGTCAAAAACACCCAAAAAATCCCAGACTTCTAAGAGTTAAGATTTAGTTTGTGTTTTTTTCTGTTTTGCATTTGCCTTTTTCCACATTTGGATATCACATCACATTTAGTTTTACATGTGCTTCTGTCAGCTTTAAGGTATTTACAAATTTTATGTTTTTTTTTTTTTTTTTGGTCATGCTGGGTTACATTTCATTTCATGTGTGATCAATTTTTTTTCATTTCATTTTTCCATTTTTAAATGGTGTTGATATTATGCTACAAATTTTGTTTACATTCAGTTTTCCTTTTTTATCGTATATTTTATGTTTATGTTATTATTATTTTTTTGCTATTTCTTGTTGTGGTTTTTATTCCATTTTGTAATGTGCTTTAATGCTTTTCTAGTGTTTTATTTTTTAGCTTCTTTAAAACACAGTGGAGATAGTATTCCTACCTTAATTCTTTACTTTAATAATGGCTGCGATTGTTATTCACATTGTGTCATTTGTTCATTATCAAAGACTCACATAAAGCATAAACTCTCCCACTTAAAGCTGAATCCACAAAGCAGACCTTTGGCTTGTTCTATATTGGCCTAAATTGGTTAGTTAGTATGGCTATTATTGTGATGAATGGCATGTTTTAGGTGGCGTGGGATTTCTGTGGAGCAAGGTATTCCTTGTTCGGTGATTATGTGTAATTATGCTTGATGGTTCCAGAGACACAGGGGGACATCAGCTGCAGACAAAATGTATGTTTGTTTTTGTCTCCTGCTATTTGTCTTGTGCGAGTCAGTCACCTTCCATTATTCATTATCTCTCCTATCCAACATCAATTCAATCTCTCCCAGCATAACATCTCCGTTTGTCTGATCGGCGTTTGGCTGCTATCACAGTTTTACAGTGGTCTAATTATGGTGCATTAAGGCATCACAGTGACATATCAGCCTGTCACTGTATGCAAAGTGCTGTGACGCCACCGTTCATTGTTTTTTTTTAATAGTTGTCTGAAATAGGGGGCTTTTTAAGCAGATGTAATTAGAGGTAGAATTTATGACCGCAATCAGGTTTTCAGTCAAGCAGGCATTGCTTGAAGGTGACATGAGGATGTATTGCTGGATGATGTAAACATCCTGTCAGAATCGAGCTGCTTGCGGGCGGGTTGTCACAAGCCTTTTAGAGGGGTTGTCTCCTGGAGCCTTTTAAATCATTATCAGTCCCGCTGCTTAGTTCACATGACGTGTCAGGGATACAAAAGCCACTGTGCAGAATGACTTTGAGTCTGTCGTCTCAGGTAAACTGGGAAACTTTTAACTGCCCTCCAGTGAAGTTAAAAGTTAGCAGTTTAGCAGTTAGCAAAAGGTCAGTTTTGCTTAGCCCCTGCCCAAGATGACCAATTAGCCAAAAAATTTTCACACATACTCTCTCATTCTTCGAAAAACATAAAAAAATTTTATTCTGTTTGCAAATAGAATAAATATTTATATGGAAAGAACCAATATGAGGATATGTATGCAAATATGAAACCTATATGCAGTATATATGTCTATATATGATAATATAAATATTGTTATGCTACGTATAGGCAAAATTTAGGCGCATTATATGTATATAACATTTACCAAATGCAAGGCTGTCTATGTTGCCTTAATGCAGGTTCTAGATGCAGGTCATAAGTCAATTAAAAGAGTTCTTGACAAGCCAAAAAATCTTGAAATTAGGCAAAAATTCCTGTTTTTTTTCTTCCAAGATAAATTAACTAGCCTAGAATTGAGAGTGAAAGATTATTTTACTTGTTTCAAGAAAATACGACTTGAATTTTCTTGCTTAGAAAAAAATGCTAATTCTGAGGATATTTTACATTGAATTAAGTAATTTATTAAAGTGACGATTACATTTTAACACAGTACTTCCTGAAACAAGAAATATCAAGTCATATTTCCTTATTTTAAGAATACAATGATTCTTATTTTAAGGATTCTATTTTATTTTATTATAATAATATAAATTATTAATTTTAAAAAATATTAATTTCATTTGACATTTCTTTTGAATCAAATGAGAACAAGAACCGCTAATCATTAAAGCAGAACCTTTTATTTCATGCTGGCAGGCAAATTATTGTTCACCAAAAAGTATTCACAGTAAGTCCAAAATTGGACATGTATATTTTCCTTAACAGTAGCCAAGAATACATCAAATTAAACATGATTTTGGATCATTTAACAAATAAAAAGAGATTTTGTCTCTTCTTCTTTTTTTCACTTATCAGCTTATTTTTAGCACTAGAATGCCTATATTAAACTGAAACATTTTCTTAGAATGAGCTTGAAACACTTAGAATGTTTAAATATATTCTTATATCAAGATATTCTTACCAAGAGTATTTAAGATAACTAAAGATAAAAATGCTAGATTTGACAATTTTTATGTTGTTTTTAAGACCTATGTCTTGCTTGAATCTAGTTTAATTATCTAAATTTACTTATATTTTTCTTGTTTTAAGACAGTCAGAACCTTCTATGTAAGAAGACTTTTTTTCTTGTTTCAAGACATCTTACCAAGTAAAATTTTCTCACCCCATTGGCAGATAATTTTGCTTGATTTAAGTTTTATTTACTTATTTTGTTGTTTTTTTTTTCTTATTTTTGCGTGTGCATTTTTTGCAGTGTCTATGTGTTGATACAGGTTTTCAATATATGTGATCTACATAAAATTGGCAGTTTTCCTATATTTTATGTACATGTATGCACATATATGTGTGCAAGATGTACATATAATGTATAAAAATGGACAATTTTTAATGCGTCACAAATATTGAAAACTAAAAAGAACCAAACAAGTGTTATTATGGCCCCCGTATAACCGGGTGGAGTTCATTTACAAGTTCATGTCTGCAATTTGTTTTCAGAAAGTGCTTTTTTGATCATGATTATAAAAGTCGCTTGCATATTACTCTGTGCCAGTCTCTCGTTATGACCCCAGCATCTTTCCCCCCTGCTTCTCCAGCTCTCAGGAACAGCAAAATGGATAAAATAACCAAAACCACTTTTAAAATCCTGGGTGGCTCATAATGAATGTTTAAATCTTTCTTTTTTTTTGTCCCAGTGCTTTCTTTGCTGTGTTTGGATTTATAGAAACGGAATCATTCATGAAGCTGCACAGAGCACTTCTGAATGCTGAAAGGGCGATACGAAAGATTCTCAAGAGGAATGTACATATATTTCACAAACATCTTATTTTATACCACTTTGTTGTTAAAGCATCCCACAGCCTCTTAAAGATCGTTTGACTCTTAGCTTTATGGATTCTCAAATAAAGCCTGTGGCCCGGCCTGACTTGGCTTTTGTGCAAAGAGCCCATTATGAGCTGAAGCACCCAAGCAATCCTTTAAGGTGCAAGCGCATCTCATCTTCCAGTGTGAAGGCACTGTAGATATATTCCCTCTCTGCAAGGACATGCATGGAAGGATGAATTACATGCACAGAAGCTAAGCTCTCTCCAAAGCTTTCTTTTGCACCTGCAATTAATCAGCCATCACTAGAGAGCTCCGTAATGTCAGGCCAAGGATCTTATTAGGAATGTCCTTTATGGGTCTTAATGAGACTTATGTCTTCCTTGAGTCTTTCATTTAGCTAACATTGGCTTCCAGCTTAAAACGTGGGGTCAGGGAAATGTCTTATTTGCTTCAACGACCACATGGTTTTCTATAGGCCAGTTTTTTTACAGACATATGTTTTTTTTTAAATGTTAAAGAATAAAGTAAGAGAACTAACATTCAACCGTTTATCAGAGAATTATAATAATGATCACTTTGATGATCTTATATGATTCATTCATCTTCTATCTAAAGTTAAATGAGTTACAAATATCCGATCGTCACATTTCTATCATTATAGTGGAATGGCCATAACCACCTCTTTAATAGAAACAAAATCTATATTCACATTTTATTTAAATGACAGATGTTTTCTGATAACTGTTAGTCCTTGAGGTAGTGAAATGCTATACACAACTCAGCCTTACAAACCATTATCAAAAATGTCAAAATTAGCTTCTTAAGATGGTTATGAGGATTAAGAGGAGATGCTCTGTTTTGAGGTGTACAGTCACTAGACATCTGTTGTACCTACCATCGGAAAAAAAACAGATTTGATAAATGTAATTGTTACTGAACCCAATAACTTACAGTAAATAGACAATGGTAGTGAGTGAATAATTTGATGGTAGTGAGAAACCCCGCCCACTCATGTATTTGTTAAAATCATTGAATGTTTGACATAATATGAGCTCGGTGGTGTATCGAATGTTACAAATTAAAAAATTCTATTAAATGATTTAAAAAAATGTAGAATATAATAAATATCTGATTCAAGCTTACTTTGCCAAACTAATCTGTTAAACATACAGTTTTACAATCATGGATGTTGACATAATGTCTGTGATGACAGGTTTCTAGTTCAATGAGGTTCAAATTAGCTCTAGTCAGTCTTGGAAGCCTGACAGAAAATTGCGTGGCTGTACATTTAAGACCTAATATAATCATTCATTCATTTATTTATTAATTTATTCATTTATTTATGTGATCTGAACGAAGAACTTATTTAATACCTGTGTATTTATTTATTTATTTTTTAAAGACATGAACAAAAGTTTGTTCTTTCGATCGAAAGAGTGCCTGTCAAAATGACTGATTGAAAATGTAATAATTGAAGCTGAACCAATGACGCGTTGAAGTGATGACAAGATAATCGAAACCAAGCTGGACTTTGAGAGTCCTTACATTTCATGGGTTTTTGTGGAAAATATGCATTTGTCTCTATCACTCCACCCCCCTTTCTTTCCTATCCTCAGACGCAAATACAAACATAATATATCATGGAATAACTAAGATGATTCTGAAAAAAAGTCTCTTCCTCACCAAGGCTGAATTAATTTGATTGCATACTTGATTTGATGAAAATTTTATCTTGATTAAAATCGTGACAATGCTGAGCACTTCAAAATAAGTGTTTTCTTTCTGAGCATATTTTAAAAACATGTTGTTGTGAGGAATTTAATTTATGATGGATGTTCAAAACAAAAGACCCAAATCTTTAAACAGCCGAGAATAATTAATCCAGATTAGAATAGTTAATGTTTTAAATATTCTAAAGTGTGACTAAATAACCAAAACAAATGAAATTATGAGAATAATGTGTGAAAAAATAAAATTGAAAGGCATGGATTAAAGCCAGTGGTTCCTGGGGAGTTTAGTGCTGTGATTCTAATTAAGATGTGTCGAGTCACATTAGATCTGATGATCTCGAGCAGATACGAACATCCAGTTTTGTGTTTTATAACAAGATGTTTCCTTACATGAACCAACATCCTCCTTTCAAAACTCAGGTTGGAAATATTTTACCCGTAAAAAGAGGAACTTTGTCACCAAAAAGGCTTAAAGGCTGGTTTTTGAGGCTTCTGCTAGTGCGGAGAGATGTGGAGAAGCCATCTGTCATCATCTGTCAGGGTTTTCTTGCTACAGTTTCTCTGCTTGGTTCTTGCTTATGGAGACTTAGCGAGTATTCGCACCTCTGCTGGTATCGTTCAGGAGTCAGGACTAATAACAGGATGGTGCTCAGTTGTTTACCAGTGCTTAGCTCCAGGGGGCTTCACTAGTTTCAGCCTATTTCGTTTAGATGGCAGCTTTGCTTAATTAGTTTATACGTGGTAGGCTGAAAGAGGTAATTAGGGGAATGTCCAGCAAAAGTGAAGAGAATCACAACTTTTATATTGATCAGCAAGTTATTGAATTAAAAATTAAGGTATCTCAATACATCACAAAATTAATTGCAGAAGAAGAGGTGTACTATGGAATTGGTTAGCATTGATATCTTTCAGACAGAAAGTTCCTCGTTCAAATCTTAGTTGGGTTCTCATAGAATTTAGATGTTATCTTGTGTTTGTCCTTCTATTTACTCCCATAGTTCAAAAGTAAATATTTAAGGTTGAAATTGACTCTAAACTCAGCAATACATAATAAAGAACAGCATTTTGGTAGCAATGAGAATGCATGAAGCTTCTCGTCAAATCGGAAGGATTATCAGAAAGGTCTCTAGGTAGAACTTAGAAAGAAGTACAAAAATTCACAAGTACCCAACATCTTAAAAACATACATTTGCTTCATATTGAGCATCTCACTATTCACATTCTTTGTCATTCATAATGTGAAATAACTTGATTTACAGTAATACAAATGTGTTTACCTCAATAAGATCAAATAAGATCCTTCATGTAGTAGTTCAACCAGAACTAGCACAATATGGATAATCGCATTGTCCTGCGAATTGACTTCTTAACTCCATTAAACCATCATTTGATTGTTATGAAAACAGTACGTTTAAGAACATACAGCAAGGAAGTGAAATTAGTCTTTCAGAATCATTTAGATTTTCTACCTGAACCTTAAGCCCCACCCATTTTCTCTGTAGCGCGGAGCTTACAAATTTTGTAATGATGTATTTGTGTGTATATATACATTTATTTGGAATGTTCATTTAACATTTGAATGGCATTGTGAAATTAATCTGTCATTAAGAGGCACAAAGCCTATGCCCATTCACATGGCAGTTGATTGGTTCGATGCTTTGGTCATTTTAAAGGAGAAGTTGACTACATGTTGCATACCATATATACAAAACTCCATTGTACAGTCAGTTTGAAAATGAAGGGATGGAAATTGGAGTGCAACTTCTAATAAGCGCCCATCTGCTGGTCCCAGAATAGCAGGGTGTGATTACGTCCCTGCCAGAGGGAGACGCCCTGTGTTTAACTTAGTCTTGCAGCTCTGTGGTGATCATGCCTACGTTTTTCTTCTGAGGTTTCCTGCTCAGATCAAGCCAAATTTAGACTTTCATGGTCAGTCTGTGAAAATCCACCCAAATGAATGCCAAATATGACCCGTACATGTGTGTGAGCCGTCTTTCCCCTGGTGTATATTGTGTTTCATTTGCAGGCAAGGTTTTATAAATTGCAATTCAAAGAATGTTTTTTGTATATAAATATTTCTCTTTGTTTGCTCTTTATTGTTGTCTTGCATGGTTTGTCATTGAACTCCATGCAGTCACTGTGGATTAAAGAAATCATGATCAAGACTCATCTCTGAAGTTTTCATGGGCTTTTTATTCATATCTGCATCATATTCCTCAGGAAGTGAATCTCTGGAGTCTCATGTGATGCAATTCATTGTAATAAGCTCTCTCTTTGAACCTGGTCTTTCATGTCAGTCAGCCGAATGACTCATTTTCATTGTTTTATACAATCATTTTTTGTCTGTTAGTAGAAATGGAGAAATATGGACACTGCTTGCATTCTTACAGTAGTCAGGCTTGCAGTTAATTAAGAGGGCAAGCACATTTTTACACAATGGTTAGCTTATTAGCATATTTTTGCATTTACCTTTTCAGGACAAATCCTCAATTTAAAAGCAAAAGTTGATTTTAGTTTGATTTAAAACTAGGAATCAATTACCAAACATCTATTAGCAAAAGAACAAAGTCTCAATGTCTCAATGCAAGCAAACTTTTAATATAACAATCAATGTGGCAACTTGTAATTTTTGTCCCTTTATTTTTGGTTTCAGGAGGGCAGCATGTTATACAACGGCACTATAGAGATCTAGAGTCAATATCGAGGTTATGCTGAGCTTGAGATGTACCCTTTTGCACCAACTGCACCTGAAATGTTCTTAAATTAGAATGAAACTGAAAATGGATGTCATTGCTGTGAGCTGGGCACTCTGCTGGATTGGAATGGAATGCCCGGACTAGTGCTGGTTGGGGGTGCAAGGGTGCAAGTTGGCTCTGTGTGTTGACCTCCAGCTGGAGGAGAGTCCCGCACGGGCAGCAGATGGAACAGAGTGGAACACACCGATTCCAGACCTTGAGAGCCAGGAGGTGCCCGGGCATTACTTATGCTTCAGCTGCCTATACACTCATAGAACACGCAGATATGTGATATGGGTTAAGTTTCTAATCGAATCAATTGAATTATTTTTATTTAGCACTTTAGACAATGCAAGTTGTTTCAGTTGGGCTAAATGAATTCAGTACACTTTCAGTTATTGTATCATACGTCAGTTTACATTTCAGTTGTGACCCACATCTGATTTGTGTAGAATGATTGCTCAAAGGACATTAGATGGGAGGCTATGAAATAAACATATTGTTGGCAAAGTATGAAACCATATGATTTAGAGTTGAAGGGAAAGAGAAAATAACACATTTAATCATGGAAAATTCATCTTTTCTCGGATTCACTCTTTTTCCACAAGTGAGAAGGTCCCTACTTAAACCATCAGTCCTGAAAAGGGTTCTCCTCCAGTTAGGCGTGGCCGGTAATTTGGTTATCTGGTATTCCATGGGATCTAAAAATATGAACGTCTTTAGGAATCCGTTTAAGTATCTTTATACCACCATAAGTACAAAACACTTATATGGGAGAAAAGGATTAAATATAATTTATATTATAGTTAAAAATGTGTATGTGTGGTTATCACAGCATGGAAGAGAATACGAGAGGTGGGGAATTTGTTTATTTAAGCCTATTCATTTATTTGTTTATGCTGATTCTAAAAGGAAAGAGTCGCAATGTTCATAAATCCCACCACACACCTGTGTGTCCACTTCTAGGACCTCAGCCACAGAAGAGCACAGCAGCCGGCCTTGCTGCTAATGCTGTTGAGTCAAACCCAGCAGGGTTTCACCGGTCAGGGGTGCTGAGGCCACTGCTGAGCCGATGTGCCATTTCGAGGCAGTATTAAGGTCCGGCCACCTGATCTCTCGTCAAGGTGACCTAGCTTTGGTGACCTGGTGATCTTTTTGTGATCTGGTCCCAATCTTTTTGGAGGTGTTTGCTTTTTTTTTGGAGGGAAGCGAGGTTCCTCTGCTCATCAGCCCCTCACTTACTTAAAAGCCAGAGCCTTGACGAGTGCCTCCTTGCAACGCTGATTATACCCTGAACCCAACCACAATGAATTGTATTTATTAACCGATTTGTTTACTTATTACATTTCTGAATTTGTCTATTCATTAATTTAATTATTTATTCATCATTAATTAAAAAAATTATGTTTTGGATACCGCCCAGGCCTACCTCTAGCATTCTCTTGCAGATAATAGCATGCACACCAAGTAAAGACACTGTTTCTTCACTAGATTGAAGAATTGTTTCCTAGCTGAAGCAAGCCATTGTTTCAGTCTTGTTGTTGATGTAAAGATATTAATGTTCTACTAAATGTTCATGCTATGTTTTTTTAATGGGTATCTTTTGTTTCTTCGATTAAATATTCTTCAATATATTTAACTTTTTTGAATTATTCAAGCTGCAAGAATAGGTGGAGCATGGGCCTACTGGTATATAAAAGCTTTGTTGAAGTTATGTTTCTATTCAGAATGGTGTAATGGTGTCATGCACAGCATTTCCAAGCTTTTGCTTTAAGTTGTATTTATTCAATTAAACCCATTTAATATTTGATTATACTATCGCAAAATAAATCCATCCGGTGCCTATCTCCAGCACTCATTAGGCGAGAGGCGGAGGAACACCCTGGACAGGTCGCCAGTCCATCGCAGGGCAGCAATTTGAATTTAAAAAGTGTAAAAGGCGTTCAATGTTATTATGAGTCAAGTATATAGTGGTGTGTTTTAGATGAAACTAAATTCAATTGGCTTTTGCTGCTGACTAAATAATTATATGCAAAAATGTGCATAAATCTGATTTTAAATTATGCTACATGCTAATTAGCATTACATTTGTTACTGTTTTTATTCAAGACATGACCTGACACACGTTCTTGAGTTTGCTTGGGCGCGCAACATTGAAGGTTTGGGATTTGTAAGTCACTTTTGATCCTTAATTATTTTCAAGCTCTCCTGGTACTTGACTCATACATGGAGGTCAAACTGTTAAGCCAAGAGAAAAACACAGCATATTGTGTTCATCCCCCTTCATTCTGCCCCAGCCGAAGGGCTTCACTCTGGAAGCACAGATTTCAACGTCTCCTGCCGTCTCCACCACCTGTGATATTTTCCATCTCTGGAGGCAGCTTCTCTTTTTACAGCCAGTAGATCTGTTTTTTTTGCTTCCTCACCTCAGTAGTGATCTTGGTCTTAAATGGGTCGAATGAAAATGTCTGATGTAAATTATTCAAGTAGCACTTTCCAAAAATGAGTTGAATGAATAGACAGTTTCATACCTCCATTCCTACGGTTCCAGTCACTCAAAAAAGATTAGCTTCATGAAATCCATGTCATATTTAGAGCATTAGCACAGCACTAGCAGATCCATTTCTGGGATAACCTTTGCTCTAATGATGGCAGAATGCAGCATTTTAATGGCGTGCAAAACTGTTGATGGACGTTCATGAGGCCAGAGAAGTGGTGTATTAGCCAAAAGTAGGATTTTTAGATTGTATTCCCCTCTCTTCACCTCATTTTATTGCTTTTAACTGCCATCCGCTATATTCAGCATTTGCTGCAATGCATGAGGTGTTGCAGAAATCAAACTGGGTCTCTTCAACAAATATACACTTTTACCCACTTCATTGTTCAGCTCCTGTTGCTCCCAAATATATCTGTGCTAAAATGGGTCATAAAGCATTGCCCTCAATGTAGTTTGCCAGAGTTTTTCAGCAGAACACTGATCAGAGGGCTCACTTTTATGATCTAGGACACGCACTCCTAGTTTCATGCCATGCACTGTGTGCATATATTGGCTTTGATATAAATATGTATTTTAAATTAAATATTGTAGAATGCATTTCATTGATGATGGCACAATTATGAAAGACCCTGATGTATTTAAATACTTGATCATGTAGATTCGCTCTGTGTAACATCAGAAAGATCAGACACCTCCTTAGAGAACATTCAACTCAACTTCTAGTCCAAGCAGTGGTCATATCAAGACTCCATTACTGCAATACTCTTCTCGCTGGACTTCCTTCCTGTGCAGTCAGACCCCTTCAAATGACACAAAACTCAGCAGCTCGACTGATCTTTATGAGAACTAGACGAGCTCACGTCACTCCTCTTCGCATTGAAGCTCGCATCCGGTTCAAAGCACTGATGCTTGCATACAGGACAGTCACAGACTCCGCTCCATCATACCTTCACAATCTTGTGCAGTCCTACGTTTCCTTTAGATGCCTAAGATAAATAGATAAATCTCTCACCAGGACTTTCTCCTTCGCAGTTCCTGGCTGGTGGAATCCTATTGCCATCCGAATGCGGAAAGCAGAGTCTCTTTCAATCTTTTAAAAGCAACTAAAAACTCCACGAACGTCTTCTATTTGCATGTTTTATGATTAGTCCGACCTTTTAACAAACTGCCTATGTTTATCCCGAACTGTAAGTCGCTTTGGATAAAAGCATCTGCTAAATGCATAAATGTAAATGTAATGTACTTGATAACCAAAATTTTCTGACCCTACTTAAGGAACAAACCGTTAAAAAGAATTCAAAAATTACAGCTTGCTTTGTTCCAACCAATGGTTGAGACAAACAGTAAATTAGACAAACTGAAATTTATGGAGAAAATATCCTGCTTATTTTGAAGCACATATTGTTCTGATAAAGCCAGATAGGGCACGAAAATGTGAGACTTTAATGTAACAGTGTCTTGTATATACATGCCATCTACAGCCACTTGTTTACGAGAGGACAGGAAATGAGCAAGATGAGGTGGTCTTTCATATGTCTTAGCAATTTTTTCCCCACTCCAGAGGGGAAGGATATTGATCAAAGGAGAGCGGAGTGGACTTTTAGCTATGATGTGTCTGCTCTTCACAATGCAAACACTAATGCAGACACTGAATATCTGGTGTTGATGACCCTTGGCTGTATGTATAGCACCATAGACCTTTTTTAAAGGTGCAGTATGTATGAAATGGAGCGGGGGTAATCATAAAATGGTCCTTGCAAGCATTAGGAAATGATTCTTTGTTCACGTACTGACAGTAGCAGTCAAGCCAGAATATTTGGATTTGTGGTGAAATTGTGTTGAAGTCAGTAGAGTGTCATCATTTAGGTTGTAATCAGAAATGTCTGACTGCACTAAACATTAGTTATGTTTATGATTCTGAAAGGCATCACGATATATTGAGAAACAAAACAAGGATAAGCAGGAGCAGCTTTGAAGATGAGAGACTTTGAAGAGCAAGTCTTCACCAAATTTGTCATTTACAGTAGCTTTGGCTAACTTTAGGCATTTTCAATATTCTGTAAATTAACATTCCGCCTGTTCATTTATGGCACTTCAGCATGGATAGAGTAGAGTCTGTAGGCACAGACCTTTATTAAATTAGTAAATAATGGATACAAATGGAAACGTGTTATTGGTAACAGGAGTACATTATGCAGAGACACCATTAGCACAGAAAAAAAGGCATGTTATTGAGATATTACATTGTTCAAATGATGCTTTTGGTCTTAACACCTAGTTTAGATTCCCTTAACCCTAGGGCTGTTGAGGGGAAAGATTTTCCTTGAGGGCTCTGCTGGTTTTAGTTCCAACTCTGCTTCGGTTAATTTCGACTTCATACAATCCAAAGAAAGCTTAATTAGTGAAATCAGATGTGTTTCAAGAAGGTTGAATCGAAACCACCTCTGGGAGAGGCTGAACTGTTCAATTGTAAGACAGCAGGAGAGGTTGAAATATAATGATCATTGGATCATTGAAACTATTAGTTATTATGTTGTCTTGTCAAAGCCAACACAGTGTTGTTCATCTTTTGCTTCAGTTAAAAAACTCTAAACACCTCTCCTCCTATACTGTTCAAGCTACGGCTACCAAACTTTGCCAAGAAATCCACACTGGTCTGACTCATGTTGCTATATCTTTTCAGACTGGTACCACTAAAGTAACTATGGGAAATCACAGAGAGCGCCATTTCCATTGACTTAACGGAGGGCAAATCTTCTCAAAACTGTAACTCAAACTGAAAACCTCATCAAAACTTCAAATTGACTACATGTGTTGAGCTTATTAATCTGTGCCAGAACATACCAAGCATTTTTTTTTTGGCCACGAATATCTTTACTGCTCTTTTAATGATGATATGGGTTGATAGATGTCTACAGGGGAATGTTTTGCAATGTTCATTTATTCACCAACCCGCTTATTCCCTTTTTGGGGTCATGGGGGTCTGCCGGTACCTATCTCCAGCGCACATTGGCGAGAGGCTGGGGTACATCCTGGCCAGTTCATCGCAGGACAACATTCACTCACACATTCACACCTAAGGGGAATTTAGATTATTCAGTTAGTCTGCTGCATGTTTATGGAATTGTGGATGAAACTGGAGTACATGGAGGAAACCCACGCCTCGAACCAACAACCTTCTAACTGGAAGGCCACAGTGCTACCCACTGCGCCACCATGAAATAATACCCATGGAAATAAATGGTCACAACTTTGTAATACTTCAGAGAAACTTGGGGTTATTGCTCAAGAATGGATCCATAGGATTTGTACTTTACATATACTTTACAATAGTGCTCATGATAGAAGTCTCATTATGACTCGTTTTTCCTGTTTCTCATGTTGGGTTGGGGGTATTATACATCTCTAGAATGATGTTTTAGGTCAGAGCAATTCCTGCTGGTGGCTGGAGGCATCTCTCTCCTTGCTCTGTCATGTTCTTTATTAATGGGCTTTTAGCAGGAGGCCAGGGGAAAAGGAGACACACACTTAATTTCTCAATGTTAGTCTTCAGCACACAACCCTCCACCTCATCCGTTGTGACCTGTCCTATGCTGCTCTCAGAGAAACTACAGAGGATATAAGACTAGGAGAATGAAGGGCTTGCTTGGAGCTTTGCCTTGGCATTTAATTAAATCAAACTCCTGTCATAAATTGCATATGCTATAGTTTATTTGTTTTATTCTAAATATAACCAACTGAGAGAAAAGTACATGCTGATACAACTATGATTTCAGTCTGACGTGAACACCTGGAACACATCATTCCATTCTACCCAGTCACCCTCATAGCCAGTCTGTCACTAGTGTAAGAGATCACCCAAGGCACCAGCCCGTTGTCCAGACGACATGGCAGACTCCACTCAGCACTACCCGTGCTCCCAAATGACTCCTCTGCATCTTGCTGCTATCTCTTTGCATCCGGATTCTTCTGTACCATTGTTTCCTGGTTATTTATTTATGTTCTAATATATATGACATTTAATGAAATAAATTAATCAATTTAACTTAATAATTTGTTAATTACTTGTTTTCTTTTAATCTCTTTAAATTATTTACCAATAATATTTTCTGAGTATAAGTACCAAATAATGTACCATCAAATTAGAAGTTTGGTTCCAAAACGTGAAGAATGTAATAAAAAAAAAAAACACAAGAAAACGAGTTTTTTTTTCCCCACATTTGAAAAGCTCATAATAAAATTCAACCATTTACTCAAATTCATCAAAATGGTGTTTTGTAAACAAAAAAACTGTTCTGCGACAGACATGTCAAAAGTAATCCAATGAACTGCATAGTGGTATTGGATTGTATTGTTATCTTTGGACTTGCTTGTGTTTTAATATGGAATCCCAGAACAGAATTGTTAGCCTTTCTAAGGTTTGACTACTACAGGATTGAGGGGTGGCAGGAGCGTGGTTCGTTCACATTTGCATGAGCTTGCCACGTCAATACAGTGTTTTGAGGAACGCATGGGGTCAGCAGAGGTCCCATCTTTTCCATCCAGGAAGCATCTTTTCCTCATCCACACCACTGGGGTCTGGCCGCCCCTGACTGACTAGACTGTTGTTAGGGCACAGTTTGAGTGTCAGTCGGTGCATAATTGAGCTGTGCTGAGTTGGGTTGGGATGAGGGCTGGAGGAGGTCAGTTGCAGCGGCTTATCCACCAGCAGGCTGCACGCTGCATGATTGTGGTCTCTCATAGACACTGCGAGGAAGATGGCTGCTTATGATGGGTGTGTGTCACCTCTGTGGTTCGAAAATGCATTTGACTCCTTTTGTTGTGGCCTGCTGAAGAGCTGTCTAAAATGCAGGGAAAAAAGGAGAGATGGCAGCTGCCCCCCTCTCAAGTGTGATTGCTCTCATTCCAGGGGAAGAGAAAGAGCCTTTTGTTGTTTGCTAAAGCTCTACTGTACATGGATTTATGTGTGTGTGTGTGTGTGTGTGTGTGTGTATACATGTGTGTTTGTGATCGAGGAGAGACTGTCATCATGCACACACCATTCTTCAGTATCTAAAATAGCATTATTGTTTGTCTTTGAAACACCCATTTATTAAAGAAGCTAATTAGAATTGTGAAATGAGATATGTATATGTTTATTTTTAGATATGTATATGATCAAGGTTTCGTTTGTTATTGAATATTTATTAAAAACAAGTTGGCACAATTCTCATTCCATATAGGTTCCAGCCGCCACAAAATGATGGCGATTGTTCTGCCTCCTCAGCGGTCGGAGTGGGCAGTGAGCGCTAATGTGTTTCAGGCAATGTTCTGATGAATCTGATTTTAATGGCAGACATCATGCTGCTTTTGAAGGAAACACATTCAGTCTCTGTAGGACATGACAGTCACAGTGAATATATAATGAGCCATTAGACAGTGCCACTGACATCAACAACCTGGCTTTCAAGACATGCTGATTCAGTGTCAGACAAACTACCGCTCGCTACAAGCTGATAGCACAGACTGCAGGCAGAGCTCACATTATGTCTCTGAACTGCTCGCACTCATGTTATTAATGAGAAGTGCACAAATTAGTCATCCATGTGAACATCTAAACAAACATTATAAACTCTATTAGGTGTTTCGTTCACTTGCTCTGCTGCTATTCGGAGAATGTGTGGAAAACAAGGTCTTTGGAGTTGAACAAAGGTAGTACAGTATTTTGATAAATTATTTTGTCCAAATAACTGATCAGCAAGTCAAACTGTCTCACTCTCCTGAATCAGTATTTAATATGCCTCTACTGTGTGTATTAAAATCATATTTTTCAGTGAATTATGTCAGAAATTGTAGTACTTTTCTGGGAAGTGCACTAAACTAATTTTAGTGCCACAAATTAGACTCAACTGCAACAAGAGCGTCAATGCCAGTATTGCTTACTTGGTTTATCACAATTGCAAGTAGTCTATTGTATGTAGTAAAAAATTGCATTGTCAGCCTTTATGACAAGAAATATTATTTTTAGTCCTCAATCTGTAAAAAATTGCTAATTTAACTGAACAAGATTCTTTGAGTCAGTGATTCAGAATTTTTTCCATTATAAGGAAGTTACAAGTTGCTTGAATAAAGCAGCATAGCTAGGTTCTGGCCTTTTCTCTACAGCTACTGATACACAGCGGCTTCTCTCTTGGTCTTCCTTTTCCCCCTCCCACAATCTTCTTTGTTTTAATGCGAACTGTTTTAGGCCCCTTTCACACCTACCCGGTTATTTTAAAAACGGGTATTTTTCTGTGTGGTTACACTGTCTGTCCACATGTAACCACAGCACCATTTTCAACAACCGCTCATTTTTGAAAGTGCTGGCCAGGGTGAACTGATTTGTAAATGATCGTTGCACAGGATAACAGTCTGTATCCGGGGGGTGGAGTTTGTTGAGGTTGACAGCAGCGAGAGTAATGGCGGCTATAGTGAAGACTTGCATGTGCATGTTTCCCATTTGATCTTCGAACGGAGACAATTACGTTTTTGTTCACACAATGTTAAAAAAATCATTTTTAAAACGCCATGAATCGACTGCCACCTGTTGGTTTGGTAGAGTCATTATATTGCTTCAGGAGTCTTTGAGTGTCCATGTGAATGTTTTTTTTTTTCAAACGGACACGTGTGGACACAGGTTTTGAGAAAAAAAAAAGTAAAAAAAAAAAAACAGGAACTTGTGGACATGGTCTTAGCATATATAATCTCTAATGTGTAAGTTAAATAAAGCTGTATTTTCTGTTAAATCTAAAACGTTGCTTTCAGAGTCTTGTTACTTTGTAATGACATTATTCATGTATAAGATGTGTAAAAGGTTGGCTAGCAGTTAGGTACATCTATACTGTAAACTCTATTGTGCAGTAGCTTTAAATTATTCAAGTTGCATCAAACTAAATGCTCACAGCTAAGTAGGTCTCGATGAATGTTTATGCTAAGGGTATAGTACATGTTTAACATCCAAATTAGGAAAGAACCTTTACTTGCCAAAGGTTTCACTCACTCAGCTAAGTAAAAAGAACTATGCTGCTACTAGTGGTTGAGGTTGTTCACTTTGATTTGTATAATAACTACCAGTACTACTTGTAGGTGGAATAGGCCCTTATTGAGCCATTTAAATAATGTTGATAACTGATAATGGTCAGTAAATGGCATAATACCATCTAAAGTGCTTCAAGTCAAGAGGCAAATCAAAACTTAAGTAAGTTTGATATGATTATAATTACAGTTGATAATATCAATTTGAACTTTGAAATACGTCTGCAGCTAAAATGGATTATTAAGTTAAGATCCTGTTTATAGGTTTTTTCCATGTGGTTTTTGTTGTCCAACATGTAAACATAGCACTTGTTTAGTGTAAACCAGCATTTTTTCTAGCTTTGGTTCTAGGGTTGTAGCTTGTCCTGTAGATAGTGAAACCTGAGTCTTCCATACAATTTTTTGAGGCCTCTGATTGGCCAAACTGCGGTGGACTGGCGACCTGTCCATGATGTACCCCTGCCTCTTGCCCAATTTGCGCTGGAGATAGGCACCGGCAGACCCCCGCCCCCCCAAATAGGGAATATGCGGGTTGGAAAATGAATGAAGAATGAATGAAGGATTGGTCAAAATGTCTTTGGGTTGGATAATGCTCTTCACACCACTTCTTGGAATGTTTTTGCTCTTTCATGTGAATAGAGTTTTTTTTAAAACCATGGCTGTGTGACCACAATTGTTTTCCAAATGAAATAAGTCCTCTGTTGTCTGTGCTACATAATTAAACAAGCATCAAAAAAGACATTACAATAAAGTTTGAGTCTGGAGTTAACTTTGCAGCTCTGTCTTGGATTGAGATTTTTGAGCAGTTTGCAATAAGAATTTTAGTGTGAAGTATTTCTTCAAGGCGAGAACTATTCTTTTGAGCCTGATCAGTTTATTGAATTTAGGCCCCTGCTGCGTAGCACCCTGAATTTTGGGCTGCTGAAAGCCTACATTCTCCCTCACAACTCTCCTCAGCGTTACCTTAGCAGTTCAAACAGATGGTGCATTTTTGCTTCTTTCACAAAGTCAGCGAGAAAAGCAAATTGCTGCTTCTTTGTCTCTGCATTGTACGCCTCTCTCTCAGTGCCTTGTTAATTTCTTAAATGAAAGTGCTGACGATAAAAGAATCCTGTGATTCACATCCGACTTCTCCTTCCCTTCACTTTTTGTCCAGCTCGCAGTTCACTGCAACATCTGCCTCATAACTGAAGTACAATCTTGAGAAGTGAATGGTGGCATTGTGTGAATAAGGCTGGTAATGACACATCATCCTGAAAACGATGCCACTGTAATGGAAGTGAACATTGTTTTCTCTTCTTTCATGAAGAAAATAAAACAAAAATGGGATTGAGGCGCCTCAACAATGACTCTGTGGCAACTGATGGTTTCTTTTCTTTATAAATGCTGGTTATATCCCATCATGACGGAACTGTTCTGGATGGTTCTTTATCTGCATCGCATTCATGTGAGTGCTCGTTTATAATTCTCCTAGCTCTTGTGTTAATTGCTGTCTTCATTAATGTATTTACATAAGACGGAGGAGCCTCACTAGCGTCTCTTGAGCAAATGATGCGATTGTGTTGAACAGAACTAATGTGAACATGTTCTTTAGCTCTTGTAATGGGCGAGAGCCAGTTAATTGGCATCTTGGGAGAACTCAACATATGTGCGGACATTGACAGCTGTGGTGAAATAATGGTGCTTTTTTCAAGCAAACACACTGTGAGGAATCTATCTCATTGATGGTCTACCTATGCTCCAGATTGCCTGACTGAAGTTTACAAGAGGTAATATGTGTAAGGTAATTTAAGTAATATGTGGAATTACTTTGTGGATCTACTGCTTTATAAGTTTTGCAAAAGTTTTGGTTTCATTTTGTGATGCACAGTGTGACGAGGTTGGACAGTGAAATGAAGATATCTGGTTTTGGATCACAGTAGTTTATTGGTAAGGCACACAGGGGCATGTCTCTTCAGAACTCCATGATTCTGCTCACTGAAAACTTCTTTTAGTATTCTGATTAAATGACTAATGTCTTTCAATTTCAACCTCACCTAGAACACTCCACTCTGATGTGATGGACTGTAATATTTATACATGTTATATATATATATATATGCCACAATCATAAATGCTACAATTGGAGAGGAGTCAACAAGGGCTGTAATGAACGGAACATCATCCACACTGTTAAACACAGGGGCGGATCATTGATGTTTTGAGGAAGTGAGAGCTCCAAAGGCACAGAAAAATGGGTCAACATTGAAGGAGATCCATGACAATGGATGGAGTTGGTCATGTGCCCTGTCATCGTCTCCTTGTCGGAATATGAGCAGTGCTTTTAGCAGTTATGCTAACCAACCCAGCAATGCACAAAACACCTGAAATCAGTTAATAGTCGATTAAACACATTCCCAACTTTGTTCTTTAACGTTATCTTACGCAGACAGCCTGAGCTTGTTAGCAAAGGCTTCTCATCACTGAACTGCATGAAGTGTGTTGTTATTTTTACACTGCATTAGCTTGCAAAGTGATGAGACTTACACAGAACCCTTCAATGCACTTTGGATCAAGCTGCAGCATGGATCAAGATGCCAGCTCAGCATTGCGATGTCCACTGGCGATAGACGATGGGATCATCCATCGACCAAACTCTAGTAACAACCAGATGACCTTTCTACCATGGCCAAATAACTGTGGACCACCATCACCATGGGTTATTTTCACACAACACCTAATGCTTCAGTCTGAAATAGTTAAAACAAGCCAAATTGAGGTCATGATATTGCCAACAGTCATTGGCCAGTTGTGGCACCTTTCCTAAGTAAACACCTCTCTATTTCCAAGACATAGTTTGGTGAAGGTGTATTGGTTTGTTTCGGTTCAACTTTTCATCCTCATCTGCATATTTTTAAGCCATGACTCACTCAGCATACACACACACCACCTTACAGAAATTGTTAATGGTCACTCAGTGTTCAAAACATTGGCTGTAAAAAACTAGTAGTATCCGTGATGCAACCCATGGGATTTCTAATGAAGGTCCAGGAGACCTGCCATGGAAGTGCACCACTACTTGGTGATCCTAATTGGGTATGGTGTTGTAGTAGCAGAGATTACCGAAGGGCTTAAGTTTAAGGCTAATGATTAATTCAACATCCTTTACAGTTGTCACAAAAGTCTAAGTTAGTTGCTTGAGCATTATTAGTTTGAGTGTCATCGATCTGCTCACTTTAAAAACCAGGATCAAGTGGCTAATTAATGAACTGCAGTTTCATGAAATTTCTGGAGGAGAAGTAGGAGGTTGAAAACTCATGCTCTAAAAATCTATATTTGGTTCTAGAATTATTCACAGTATTTTAAGTCCTCATGTATATAACTGCATACATCCATTGCAGAAATTCAAAGTATTATCGAATTCCAGCACTTCTCTAATTGTAAAAATAAAAGTTTGGGCTCCTAAAGACTTAAACATAGCAAGGAAAAGATATACGGTAGTTCATAGAACCACCAAATCTTTGCTGTTGATGTGAGATCTGGTAAGAGCACTGTGACAATCAGTAGGTGTGTTTCACTCCTGCTATTGTGCTTGCAGATTGATAGTGCTGTGCAGTTATAAGTAATGTTGTGTTGACAGATGTTTACTCTCATGAGGGAGAAAGACAGAGAAGGAGAGAGTGTGAGAGAGAGCTTGCAAAACTCCTGGGACTCCGCCAGATGCTTCGGGTCTCCATGACAACTCCCCGCACTGCTTCTATTCCTTTAAACTGTTATATATTTATATATTTTTTTGCCAGCACTTCCAAAATAAGTTAATTAAAGCTGCGGAAAGGGAACATGCTGGGTGAGATGACAGGAGGTCTAAGATGATGTGTGATGGAGAACTGCACTCATTCATCTATTTATTTATGCCATCAGAAGCGTGCCGTAATTCCTTAATTGGTAAGCAGCATGAATAATAAATAGTAATTTACAGAATATGTTCTCTTTCCTAAGGACTTCTGTTGGTTATTAAAGAAAATGACTGATTGACATGCACATTACGTTGTGGCATCACTTGATAAGCGTTCAATTGCTGTTTAACTTTTATGCGCCTGCTTTCAATCACAATTGTCATATTTTTATTTGAGAAATGTGTGAATTCAAATCACAGATGATGGGAGGCTGATTCACCAGTTTTATTGTAATCACCCAAAATGTTGTTGCATAATAATTAAAGGATTAGGAAGGGCATTTTGAAGAGGACATTGGTGAATTAAAACAAATATTGCACATTGTACCTTTAAGCACCAAACTGTTTAATTATGGTTTTCATTATTATCTCTAACAAATCCTAAAATCAGTCATTTTCTTGTGTCAAGCGCTTGAGATGATTATCTTAAAGTAATTACTTTCAGACAGATAAACCAGAGAGGCCATTGAGTTTACAGAGCAGCTGGTGGTACATGGCCTCTACACGACACAATGTCCTTCTGCTGATTTGAAAGAAATTTGATGCATTCAACTGATTTCATGCTTGATTTGAGTTTATTACGAACGAATAAAAGTAAAACACTTAAACATGAGACAAACATTGCAAAATATGTTTGCAGTCACAGACTGCTTACACTAAAACAAACCAGGATAAATAAACTAAAATGAATCAAACCAGTCAATTTTCACACGTCACATCACACTTTTTCAAGCTTTTTATTTGTTTGCTTCTAGTTATTTGACAGTGGGCAGGGATATTTTTCAACTGCGAGAGACAGAATAATGTTTAAAAACCGTGTCAACAGATGTGAGCGAAAAAGGTATTTGACCCCCACATGACAAGATCCTCTTAAGACTGAAAATGTGAATAATTCAGAGGGGAACTCTATGAAAGTGTTGTCCCGGCAGTCAAACATGGTGTTTGAAACATTATGCTTTAGTGGATATTAAAAGGGCACCACATCAAAGTGATTCTGGATTAGGTCGTATGTTCGGCTAAAGCACCAAATGAGTGGCATTAGAAACACGCAAATGGCTTTTCCACTGTGTGCTACTTGAAATTTCTGTTTTGTATCTGTTGTATTGTAGTGTTGGTTCAGATTTTCTGTTTTTATTGGTAACATCACATTAGTTTGATGTTGCTTCTGCCATAATGTAATAAAGAGTGTGGCAGAAAGATGAGATGTGTATAGAAGACAACTTAGTCCAAGTTGACGTATTGATTAATATAATAACTTATTATATTAATATAATAAGTTCATGGCTTTCTTAAAAAAATGTAATTCATTGGAATTGGATGGCATCAAAAGGAAAATTTGACCTTCTTCTCAAGAGATTGTTGGAGTTCTTGCTGTTATGAACTTTAGTATTCATTTTTGACCAGAGAGGTGTATATGTGTGTGTGTGTGTGTGTGTGTGTGTGTGTGTGTGTGCGTGTGTGTGCGTGTGTGTGTGTGTGTGTACTGCAGGTCTCCTGATGAGCATTACCCAGGAGCAATATCTATGCAGGATGATTGGAAGCCACACCTCCAATTAGCACCCAGAGGACTATAAAGCCTGTTACCTTTTCATTGTTCAATTGTCATTCTGGCCTCACTTGCTTTGCAAACATCAAAGACCCCAGGGTTTCTTGCTTAGCTAGACACCAGAACTAAACAAAAAAATCTAATCTGTGGAAGCTAAAGACTGGGGGTTTTCACTTGGCAGCCACCTCTATTGTTGCCATCAAGGATCGTCATGTTTTGTGAAGTGGAATTATCCTGTAAATGTTCTGAAGTAGGGTTGGTGTCCTATATTACGTTTCCACGCTATATGGTATTTTTTATCTAGTATTTATTTAGTCATTTTAAAAATTGAGGATTGGACTATTGTATGAAATTTGACTTCTTTTTTGGTCAGCCTTGGGTGTTGGGAATCCAGCGAGTCCTTGCTTTGTTTGCTGTGCATGATTTGGCCCTAGGTGGATAATCATCAGGGACACTCGTTTATAAAGATCTACAGGTTGAGTGAGCACACATCCTGACTCACTGTATTTGTAATCTCTGATGAGTGGGTTTTTGTTGAGCTTTGAAGATGAATTGAATGCTCACTTGTCTGTTCAGAAACTCCTTAACATACAGTAGGTCTCAGATAATGTGTGACGACCACCCACAAAATACATTGGACAATGAAGCTCCACTCGTTCTGCTTCCCACTCTATTATAGCATATGCACAGGAAGCCCAGGAGGACAGATGGATGGATAGAGAGGCAGAGATATGAAAAGGTGTAGTGCATATCAATCAAAGGCTCCAACTAAGGTTTGGATCCTCTGTGAAGATTAGGAGGGTTAAAAAGACGGATTGCTATTGTCACAGTTAAGCATCTTCCCCAAACGCTTAAATTAAATCTGGAAATTCTCAGAGGAGCCCAAATTACACTGGTAATAACTGCAGCTGGGCCAGTCCCGACCAGCTTCACTCATTATTAGAACTGCACAGACAAGATTGTAAGCTTGACAAATTATTACCATTAGCTTGTGTTAACTCAGTTGATATGTGACAGGGAAACTGGGGCAGCTTTGTGCGAGTGTGTTTGGCGGGAGGGTTGCTCATAAAACACTTTGTTCACGAGGTCGTTTTTAACAATTCTAATGATTTTCCCTTTAGCAAACCTCATTTTCATTATGCGCTTTCAGAGATAATTGACCCTGTTGTGTGCGGCTGTCATTTTGTTGCTTCTGTTAACATTGCATTACACAGGACAATCAGTCAGCAGCTTATTTTAATTACAGCCCATTCAAATGAAAGGTGTGGTGGTTTTGTGCATTACAGCTCTCTGTGTTTTCAGTCCGGTGGCGGATTGTGGTCCTTTAAGCAAGAAAAATCATTGTAGATCAACGAATGGGTAATTCTACAGTATGTTACTGGCATTTTGATTGAGCAGCTAGACCCATGCAGATTCCAGTTTTGAAATATTACTTTTCAATTTTGATTTCAATAAGTTGTTTCAACCCATCCCCCTAATTTGCCAACTACATTTTTATAGTCTAGTCAGCATTGAGTGTGCTTATGTACATGTGGCATTGCATGCGATAACTTACAGATTATTTGTTTAAAATGTATTCTATTGCATTTTATTGTACTGATTATTTAAAAAATTGCTGGTTTTATTGATTCAAGTGTAAAACTCAAGTGTATTTTTGTTTTAGTAGTGAACAGTTGTTGAATATAGTTTTGTTGTGTATTTGACATGTCTGTATTCACCTTCGAATTTTTCTCTTTGAAATAACTTGCGTCTTGTGGAAGTAAGTCTTTCCAATCGCATGTTCTTGGATAATCCTTCAAGGCTTTACTATTCTGCTGCTATGACAAGGAAACAAAATGCAATAGAAGCACTGGCGGTGAGTGCACAGAGCCTTTGGGGAGACAGCTCAGATTTTGACATGTTTCACCCAGGTCTGTAATCCAGTCTGGCAGCTGGCACCACTCCTGAGCTAAGCTAAGTCCACCTTGTATTAGCATACAATTTCTTTGCCAGTGAAATCAATACGAACAAAAGCTAATTACTAAGCTGCACGCTTAGCACAGTACAGCCTCAGATACAAAGGTTTACAAAGGTGTAAATATGCACTTTAAATTACTTCCTTAAAGTCAAACTAGCGATCGAAATGAAACTTTTTCATGCAGAGTCGTGTGCATTATAATGAAAAGCAGACACAACAAATTTTGGCATACTTGTATGAATAAGGGTGTCATCTTCTCTCCACAACCCTTCAAACTGTTTTCCCCTAGTTTACTCATCTTCCTATGTCAAATGAACTTAAATGAAACCTACTATTCATCCTGGGGATTAATGTGTGATTAACTCATTCTTTTTGCAGCTAAAACAAATATTTTTTTTTGTCAAAATGTTTTGCTATTCTTTAAAAAACTAAAATACAATACATACATGTTTTGGATGTTAAAGCCTAACTTGTAGTCTTTACTCCCAAACATCGTGGCTGTAGCTAGCCATGGAAGTGGAAATTGTAATAGGGCATAGGACGCCTAAGAACCAGATCCAGACAATATTACAACCCCCAAATTTAATTACATCATGACATTACGATTATGTCCTATGTAGTTTTCAGGCAACACAGAGCCACTATAATTTTGTGGAATATTGAAATTTTTAATCTTATTTTCACTTTTGATTTGCCATTGCGCAAATGGCGGACAACACCGGTTTCACACTGCGCGAGAGTCCATTGCGTTTGCGTGCCATCTACGTTCCATCAAGCGTTGTTTTCGACAAACAGCTCTTTATAAAGTGTTGGGAGGCTCATAGACCAATACTGTTCATAATCTGTAAAGTAATGTGCATTTTACCTCTTTGTTTCTAAAACAATTGTTTTAAACGAATAGAATGTGGGACAGTGAATATTTTAGCTGCTGTTAACTTTGAAATTACTTACAGTCATGTCTGACCATTTAAAACAGTTAAGTTCTAATTTTTGGCAGAATTAATGGGGATTTCTGCAGTCCGTCATGCATGCAGTCATTAACAAGCGTGCCAACAAAAAATGTCAAATTTGTTTTGAAAATGTTTTTGATTAATGTTTTGTTTCCTTTACAATATTCTACTTTAAAAAAAATCTCTCTTTATTCGGGCTAGCTACATTTATTTAAGGCTACCAAAAACCGAAGAGTACCCACCCGAAGGGATACCAGGGATTTACAAATTTTGCAAGCCCTATGCTTTGCATTGCACACAGCCTCTTTGCCATGGAGCCCATTCTATGAATCTCTTGAATGAAATCTGTAATAGCTTTGATGCAATCTATGAAACAGTGAGCTTTCAGATAGTAAAAATGATCATGTGAACATGTCTTAAAGGAAAATGCAGCTTCTCAATGGATCAAGAATTATGTTAATTGGATCAAGAATCATTTTTGATTTATGATAAATGCTGTCGGCTGAGCAAACTTGTGGCTTTTCATAACAGATGCCAAGCAATTGGCTTGGTACTTGGAGCCCAGCCTTTTTCAGAAAGTATTTCGGATGAGCAGACTTAAATTGTCTCTAATGAAAATCTAAGCCATTAGTACATGTGTAATTAGTGGCAAGGCCGTATTGAAACCCTTGAAAGCCATGGCCTTCTGGCTCTCTGCCTGCCCTTCTATAAAACAGTCTGAATCCTCATTAGCTGCATGGCATCCTCCTTTATGAGCCCGGCCTGTTATGTTACACCTTTCATCTACTCGACAGAGCCTGTCGCTGATCATTAATGGACTTCTGAAGCTCTATTAGCTTTATACTGATGATGAATTGATAAGACACTGTACTCAAGTGCTCTGTGGAAACTGTACGAAGACTTCTTATCTTATTACATTACACATTTTGTTTTAGTAGGAGAATAGCATTCTCTTCACTCATTTATAAATGATGAACTATTCTTTTTAAAAACACCTTTTGTTCAAGGGAAATGGATATTTATGGTTAATAAAACCAGCAACTTTCACTGAAACATTCTATGCATTGGGGGCAAACAAGAATCAAGATGGTTCGATGTCATGTTCCAAAATCCATATTTACGTAGTCAGCTTCAAACAAATCCAAACAGAGACAGCTGAAAAAATAGGGAGCAGCAAATTCCGAAGCAAACCAAATTGTCATTCTGCTAGATGACTCTATTTACCACATTTCCAGGAATAAAGGAGAGTGGGGGTAGTGTTTTTGTTCTTGGTGGAAAAACAATTACAATTGGTCAGAATAGCAAATAGAACAAAGTAATATGACATATATGGATAGATATTGAAAAGATACAAATGTGCCTGAAACCACCATTTTGCGCAAAAGGATTTTCCAGACCTTCTTCAGATAATCTGAAGAAATTTCACCCCATGTTCTTGGCGCATCTCCCACAAGATGCAAGCCATTGGGCCATTCCAATAGCCAGAGACTGTCCACTCTAGATATTCTAGATGTTGTGTGCGACACTGTGGCCTTTACAATTTGCTCTAATAAATTACCTTTAAAATTCTGAAAATAAAATTCTGAGTATTCCATTTTGTAATTTTTCTTACATTTTTCTTATGTATGAAGTAAATATTAAACAATAGGTGGGTTGGGTAATTCTGACTTAATTTACCAGTGCGTGTAGAGACTTACAAGGGTTAAGGCAGATGATTCAATATCTTTGGCAATATACAGTATACATACTTGTATAAAAACTGCGGCTATGGTTGTTTTAGAAGAATCCAATACTTTACACAGTACGGTTCAGTGATTTTGACCAAGTCACCAATTATAGAACCCTAACAAATCCATCTTGTCAATAGCACTCGAGCTATTAACAAACAGCAGCTTCTGGTGTCACTGATGTAATGCAAATGACGAATTTGTCAAATCTTAGAATGCACTGTTGTTTTCAGGAAAACTCCGGGTGAATATTCGCAGTAGCTCTGTCGTAATAATGCCCAGCCAGACTCCTCATCTACCATCTTGTGTGATCTGACTCTGTTTAGTATTTTCCACTGATGCTGCTGTCTCTCTTATATCCAAGTGTGGCTGAGTACACATGTCCCCTGATGAGAGAGAGCTCTCAGCTCAATGCAGATAGAAGATTGAGAGTCAGTGGGGTGATGGCTATTTCCATAATGCTAGGGGAAAACAGAAAGTGCAAATAAGTCGTCTTACCATCACTTCCTGTCTTATCTGTCTGTATTTTCCCTCCCTGTTATTCAGCTTCTTTATAATCACCAGTGGTGTACACAAGACATGCATCATATAACAGTCCCTAAATTAGTGAGTTGCTCAAATTCTTTGAACATATTTAAACCCATCTGTGTTTGAGTCAAAAGCTCGTCCCTGCAGAGCTGCGGAAGGAATGTTTTTCCAACAAGTAAACCCTGACATGAAAGCTATCCCACGTCAACATTCTAAGAATATGCTCTGGAGCGGCGATGTGTGCTCGTGTGGTTAAGGAGCAGCTTTGGAACGGCTGTGTATCGATTGTGTTTGAGGCTGCGGGCACAGCAATGACCGAGGTCCCGTCTCTCTCTTGTCACAGCTCAGCTGCTTTTAATTAAATGGCTTGCAGTTGTGGATGTGAATGTGAAGGAACAGCAAGCGAGTCTGCGTCACATCTCCAGCCTCCTTTGCTTTCCTTGACCTTTCCTCATTTACCCCTGATGCTGCCCCTTGAGCTCTGCTTTTCAGTACTAAGGGTCTTATTTCCATTTTTCGTTTCACCTTCGTTTACCAAGCTACCTTTTCTAAATGTGTTCTATGTCTAAGAGATCAGTGTCTCACAGCTTGTGCTGTTACCTGACCTTTGTTGTGTCAACCTCACAATTGAGTTTAGCTAAGCAGGGATCATTATCGCTCTCTTGATTTGCAACAGTGGTACACATGGTCTACAGGAATGCATTTTGTATTTACAGTTTTACGTTCAATAATAATATTCATTAAACCTGCAAGAAGCAATCAAAGGGCTCTCGCACCACAGGTACAATATCTGTGAGGAGTTTGTTAAAGTGTAAGACTTGCTAAAGTATCGTTTTTTTTTTTTAGTTTCTACAAAATAATTGATTCCCACTAGGTGGCACTATAACCGACTCTGTACTTTGCTATATAGATTCGTACAGACATGGACTCTTAAAACACGTGGCAAGTTTGAACCTTATCAGACATTGCTTGGCTTAGTTATTAAGAAATTCCTGTTCATGGCAAATTTTGAATTTGATGTGCACACATAGTTTAAAAAAGTCAAAAAGCTGTGCAATTTAACATCCCATATGCCTAAAGATAAGGTTGATGGAGTTTTCAGATGAAACCTCTAGGAGGTGTTTGTAAATGTATGGTGAGCAAAAGTGGCCAATTTGAGATTTGCTAAATTAGTTGCTATTTTTTGCAAAATAGTACACTTCCAAAAAATTTTGGAACCACGGCTCAAGCTACTTATATTTAAGTCTTGATAGCCTACCCATGTGGGCCAAATTTCATTTATCTATTCGTCCTATTCCGATTCTCCTTAATACCTTGGGTGCAGACAGTTCCGGTTTTCAGAATGACTGAAAAGAAATCCACATGAATATTTGTTCGGCTCCAGGCTGTACAAACAAATTGGGGAAAGATAAGACTCGAGAAGAAACGGTCTTATTACATGTTTCCTTTAAAAGATTCTAAACGTCTTAAACTATGGATAATACTCCGCAAAGCCTGGCATCCCTCCCAACATAGCAGAATTTGCTCTGATCACTTTAGTGACTCTCTCATATCTTTAACCTAAATAAAATATGAGGATAATAAGATTAGAGAAGAATACACGCATGTCTCAAACTTACAGAAAAAAAGAAGTGTCATGCCGTAAATTATAGGATGAAAATGTAACAGCTGCCACACTGATGCACAAATAAATGTAACAGCTGATGCACAAATACGAGAATAATAACAACAATAAAGGGAACAATGCAGAGAAGTGGGACAAACATTCTTACCAAACTGATCGCTCACCACTTACTTTGGGACAATTACCACTTATTTTAGGGCAGCTGCCACTTTTACTGCCATACAAATGTTTTACCCCTACTGGTAAAATTTTCACTTCCACCACATACCAGAACCTTTCACAGTGGGCGTGTTTTTTTTAGATTGGAACATTGCGAATGACAAATGTCAAAAATGGTTGCTAGAGTACATTAATTGGTTTTTTTATACAATTTTTTTATACAATAAAACATGAAAACAGGCATCACCATAGCAAATTAGCCAACACTGGTGAATCGAGCAAATCTTTCTTGTTGGAGTTTGCTCATTCTCTATGTTTGCTTTTGGTGGATTTTTATGTGAATCCTGATAGATTTATTTATTCGTTAACATTGTTATGTGCCTTGGGTCACTTTAAAAGTTTTTGAGTATATTTGACCATATTTTATGTTTAGGAGGTGTGTGATTGCGGTTACCTGGATCTTCCGACGATTTTGAGTGCATCACTGCTGATTGGTGCAGGACAGAGTGCCACACGTACAAATCACGACGATCTGAGTTTTCTTAATAGTCTTTTTTTCCACATCGTATAAGTTATTGTTGGGCTAATGTGGTGGGGTAGACCTAAGTTTATTTTTGAATGACTGTATCGTTTTGTTAGGAAGTTTAGGGAAGTTGTGTTGTGATTTTGCGTTAATGGTCCTTTAGGGAATTTAGGGGGTTGGTTTATTTTTGTGGTGGGTTTTGTTTGTTTTTTTGGCCTTTCTCCACCTAAGCCCATTATCCTTCTATGTTAAATGTTGGTCTGCTCATCAATAAAATTGTAATTTTTTTTTTTACTCTGATTCGATTGTGTTTCATTGTAAGTTTTAAATCTCACCTACACTCTCCTCCCCTTTAAAACGAGTCGTAAGAACATAGAGTACACTGAACATCATAAGAGACATATTACCCTATGTGCTCAGCTTTCTTCCAAGCTACTTTCCTACATAAGGACCAAGTTGGTTTCATTCCAGCTGAGTAGGGATCATTACAGCATTGCTTTTATGAGCATGGTCATATACCTGGAAATCCTTCATATAGAGCTTTAATATTATAGGTACATTCTTCGATGTGTTGTGGTGGTTGCCTGTGGCCATTAAGAAGCAGAACCAAGGAGCAGGTGGGCTCTGAATGGCTCCACAGAGAGTCTTTTGCAGCTGGAACTCAAAAATATTCACTGGAGAGCTGAGAAAGATACATCAATATACATAATGAACTTGGTGTCTATGTGGAGCTGGGCACTTAATTAAACTGTCTTAAAATGGTCGCCTTGCCAATAATGGATGTTGAATAACAAAGGGCTTGTAGCACATTTATTGTTGGATTGTGATTGGGGTAGACACACATGTGCGCTTATATTCTGGACAAATTGTGTTGGACCTTGTAGCTGTGTTTTTGTATTATGGGTTAAAGGCATGTGAAATACTCTCGCACCATGAACAAAATAAAAATGCTATAAAAAAAATAGTAACTGTATTTTAGAAAATAACACAATATAAACAGCACCAATATCACATTATATCTATATCAATATTGTATGTTCTAATGTGCCCTCACAGTTTATGTGATTCTACACTTCCACATTATAGTGTGAAAGTTTCACGTTATAAGAACAGCCTACTTGCGAATGAGAGACTGGTGGAAAGATTTATTTTGATCTTGATGAAATAAACAAATTAGACATGTTTGTATATTTTTTGTAAAGTAGGCTAGAAGCTACAAAGCCATTTTGGTTTATTGTAGAATGACTAGTTAAATACAAATTTATTTAAAATTTGGCTTGTCCAGAATTTGAAGCTGGGACCTCTCGCACCTGATGTGAGAATCATACCCCTAGACCAACAAGCCATTGTTTATAAGCCACACTTTTCTAATTTCAAATGATGCACCTTTTCCGCCAGTTTTCAGTCAAAACTTTTAGCACATGCGAGTCAGATCTCTGACAGATCACATAACCACCAGCAGAGCCGTAAGGAGCTTTTAATAACTAGAAAGTTTACTTGAAAAGCAGCCTTTGAATAAACACTTAGTGATGATATTTCATGTATAATGTTTTTTTGTGATCATGAAAAATTGCTGACACTATGATTATAACATTAACTCATAAACTTAAAATTGTGATTACTGGCAGCCCCACAACCAGTCCTGATTCACTTTGCAGCAAATTTGAACCACTAATGAAAATTGTTTTGCACAAAAAGCCCTGCACAATGATCTGTTCACTGACTAAACTAATGTTGATAAGTTAAGCTGTTGGTGGTACATTTGGATTGCTGTGAGATTCCTAATTCCTGCTGAGAGTTACAGATTTTGCTTGTTCTCTAACTTGCTTTGAACGAAAGGTGGTCTACACCCTGTACAAATCACAAGTATATCTCAGCCACAGTAGCTCAAGATTGACTCTTAAGGGTCTACAATTTGCATTAAGCATTTTGGACTGCGCGATCTGAAGGAAACACACACAAGCATGGGGAGAACACGCAAACTCCCCCTAGGAAGGCTTGCTTGAATCGAGCTATGGTGGGTAGTGGGTAGCAAGCTCGACCCATACGGCACCATGGGCTCAAATTGGGACGTTCCGGGCTTAAGAGGAGAGCAGAGGAGGTAAAACAGAGGCTCATCTCTGGAGATTACCTTTTGTATAAATGCTAATGCCATATGTGTCTGAATATTGGATTCTGATTGGCTGGCAGGTGTTGATTAATTTCATTTAACTGCACAGGTTCCTTCAGTTCGTTCACTTATATCAATCTGCCTTTACCCATAATTCACAGCTTTGGGGGATAGTGAGACGGCAGCAGCAAACTTTTCCAGAAACGCTGAACTAGGATTACTGGAGTATTTTCATAGACACATACCATCATTTATTACACAAAAGCCGGATTTGTGGAGCACAGCTTTTGGCCTCTAAGATGGACTGACAGACACAAAATCAGTCGCACAAGTCACTGCGCATGCTTCTAAATTTAATTGCCGTCCTGTTGAAAAGCCTCCAATAAAGTTTGTCACACAAACCTTTAACCCCTAAACGATTGTTGCCCAGTAATTGCCATCATCTCAATCTGCCTCCTAGCTGCATCATTTCCTACCCGTCTCCACTGTTCCCAAAACTAAATTTCTCTTCTCAAACGCTTCAGCTGGCCTTGATCTGCTGAACTTCTAACTTCTACATGCAGCACTCCCCACTGCTACACAGTGCCACCCATTGGAATAGCAATACGTTTCCCCTCACAGAAAGGCACTCTGATTATTCCAGGGGGCTCTCTTCTTCAAGCATGTACTTATCTCTTACTCAAAGAAAAGTCCATATTCTTTACTGTGTTTTCCATTCCAAAAGTCTCCAACTGTTATTTTTGCAAATACAGCACTTACTTGGACTTTCATGAAGCAAAATAAAAGGAGTCGTTTCAATGGTGAAAGTGTTCTTTCAGCTGCTAAGCCAGTGCTGTGCAGTGTGTTACAACAGTGTGCCAAGAAGCTCGCTCTGTGTATTCACTCTGTTGCCTCTTGATTGCAGGCCACAGCAAATGGGTGCTCACCAAAAATCCACTAATGGCTGCCCGGAGGTAGTAACTGGCTGTGAAAGCTTCAGCGCTTTATTTGCGGTTTTTCAAGTATGCTTCTTAGTGAACCTTTCCACACTTGGGAAAAGAAATGTGTAAATGTGTTCATCCATTCCTCTTGTGTTAGTTTGTGTGAATTTATACAGCATAAGACGAGCCCCCAGGTTCCTGTTAAGAAACATATTTGCAGAATAATCCTGAAAAATAGCACATCATCGGCTTTTTAAAGGGCTTTGGAAACTCAGCAGGAAAATAAAGTGCATAAGCGCTATACAGTAGCAGCTGACAAAGTGAACTTTTACTCTATATAAGACATGTGTATAAGTTTTCTTTTGTATTAATTTAGTACGCTGAGATACTTTGTGATAATTACAACAAAATCACTGTGAATTTAATTATTTTAGTTAAAACTAAGGCACTGTTTGAAATTGACCTTTTGATTGGAAATATGCTGCTTTTCCATTCATTCCTTTTATTTATTTATGCTACATGTTGCCAATAGTAATTATAGTATATTGTTGCAAATATAGTGTTCTGTTCATGGTGAAATGCACATTATAATGTTTGAAACCAAAATTTGAAACCAAAATTTAACGAAAAATGAAAAGTAATTTCAGGAATTTGTTCCAATTTCACACCACACCAATGTTTGTTGAAATTTTGCTTGTCATTACTGAACAGTGTTTGGCAATTTACTTCAGAAATGTTATCAAATTACTGATTATGTCTTTGTCAAGTAATTGGTTACATTACTAGTTAGATTTCTAGTTACTTTATACTTTACCCCCCCTGCTCCAGAACTTTCACCCTCCTCTATTACTTTCATACTCGCTGATTGGTTATTCACACAAGAAGCAGTTCATAGATTGGACAGAAATATGATTCCCTTCCCCAGTGTTTCACTGAAAGCCAAGCACCTACTCCAGACTAGACTGACACAGACAAAGCTGTATTATAACAGCCAATTATACATTTGTGCTTTCTCTCAGCAACTCTGTAATGCAGAGGTAACAACTAGTTACTTGGACAGTAACTATAATCTAATTAACATTTTGTTAATTAAAAGCGTTTAAATACTGCGTTTCTTAAAAAGTTATCTAGTTACAGTAACTAATAACTAAGTAATGCGTTACTGCCCAACAATTTTTCTGATTGCCAAACAAAGCTTCAAGCACCACTAATTTGGTTAACAGTTACAGTTGATGGGTGCCAATGAAGGGACGCAAGACTGATGTAGGAGCACTTAACGCAGTCTGGAGGAAAGTGTGCACATGGTAGCAGGTGCTGACTCTGCATGTGTGAGTGTGTTTGTTTGAGGGATCCAGCTGACCACTGATTCTTTCACAGCCCTCAAGCTTTATACGAAGCTGTTCGCTTGCCTTTAAGATGAATGTTCTTTCATTATGAAAATGACCACAGCTTCCCCTGGGAATTTAGTGTGTTTGTTTTAATCTTGTGCATTTTTCGAAGAGGTTTTGGAGTGATTAACTGAACTTCATCTCTGGTGTGGTTTTAACAGTTCTTCAGACAAACACTCTTTGTTCATTTGAATAATATCACATGTTGCTATTCATATTATTTTGTTGTATTCAGAATATTCTGCCCATTGTATTGTCAGTATGAATATGTGTCTGACTTCTTCCCCACTGCTTGTTTTTGTCTAGAGAAACGAGTATTGGTTCTTGTACCTGTGCACTAGTTGGGAAAGAGTTTTGTTTTCTGCCAAGTAGCTGCCATGCCGTGGATGGTTCACAGTGGAAGCATTTTTCCAAAGCAGTCATTCTGTTTTTGATGCCAAGCGTGCTTTTCACACACGTTTCCAGGTGGCCTTTCATGTGGCAACTCCATTTGAAAAAATGGGCATCAAACTTTTGGTAGAGTTCTGTGTGTTGGTCTTGTGTGGATGAAGACCAGTATAGACTGTATAAAACAATGAATTCTAAAGAGTAAATTTGAGGCTAAATGTTGGTCTATGGGTGGTGTGTTAGTCCTGAATTTTTGGGAGCAGATAATTAGGGGACTCTAGATTTCCATTATTGAATTTTCCCATGATTTCTTTCATTACTAAAGTTATTTAGTAACAAAAAATGGCAAGCAATTACTACATGTTCTGGGTACAATAAAATAGTTAACCTATGCATTTCCTTCCATTGGTAATAATTGATATTGCGATGGTCTTGAGAAAAAGCTCAATTACAATATCAAATAATCAATTAGTCTATGCCCTTGAGGATGGACACCAATGTGAAAGTCCACAGTTTTTCACCATCCCCAGTTGAAATTACACCATGTCTCTGTTTAATGCCAGTTTATTAATTTTAGTCAATTATCCACTACTTGAACAAGGCATAGATTAAAATCTTAATAAAATCAAAATATATTAGTCAACACAGTTTGAACCCTGTCTGTAGTGTTTTTCAGCTGCAAATATTGCCATTTAATATGGAGACTGTGGAATCAATCAGCCAGTTGATTAATTTATCTCAGGTGACCTGAGGACTTCTTCTACCCCTCGTTTCAGATTTTTATGTTGCAGTTTTTTATCCTTTCAGTATCGAAACGTTTTTATTTATCCACTAAATCAAAGGTATTTTGCTGGCTGTGTCTGAACCATATGGCTGTGACTGCAGGGGGTTTGTCCACTTGCCACATTGCAATCATCCACTTATGGAAACTAATTGGGTATCTATGCCATAAATCTGACTTCCTTGCAAATTGTTTTTCTCTGTTTTAGAAAAGTTCCATTTTGTTTCGCCAAGGGTTAAGGAATAAGGAAGAATGAATTCTTTCTCTGTGAAAGATGGATTCGAATCATTATTACAATTGAATGAAAAAAGATCAAAAGTCCTATTTGAAGATATTATAAAGCCTCAAAAAGTGATTGTGAAACATGTCAACGGTTTAATAACGTACCTACATGTAATAGAAGTTATATCTCTGACTGAACAAATGAGCAAGACATCCATTCATTTGGAGACCGAGTGTATTTCATTCTCGTTGCAGTGAAGTTATTGGGCTGTTATGGTCTTTCTGTAGGATGAATTGGAATATAATGGTAGGGGAGAATGAATCCATTAATTATATTTGACAGTAAAAGCCTGTCTAAGGCTGCTTTATCAGAGTGATTCAATATCTGAATTCTGCTTAGATTTTTTTATCATGCTATATTTCATTTCAGAAACTTAGTTTAACCAGTACCATTAACCAGTACCCCTTTCAAATTTTCACGTCCAGACCAGGTCACGACGTAGCTGAATATGTAGTAGTTTGCTCATATATATTTAAATTAAACATAAAACTAGTATATATATATATATATATATATATGACTGGACACAACTTGAGTTGTGCATAATTTACTTAAAGTTATGTTTGTAAAGTCATACATGGCATCACAAAGCTAAACTATTATTAGTGTATTTAACACTTAATACTTTAGAGATGTTTAGGTCTACATTTGTCTACATTCTTTGAAAACACTTTTGCTTTAAACAGAAATCAGGTAAGGATGTAGGCAGGACCTGTATGGCTATATGAACAGTTCATATTGGTATGTTTTGTTACCAACAGTTCTTTTTCTATCATTAGAAGCTTTGGTGTTTTTAATCACATTTTGATATTCCATACTCCAAGCTTAGTGTCAAAACATCTCTCAGACTCAGCAGCGGGCTTTCATACCTCAGTTTGAAAACCTTGGAAAAAGGGTCAGTTGCAAATTAATTAGATTCCAGGAAGCTGGTTTGCAAAAAAGGAGGTGCGCAAAAAAGACCAACACTGCTATTCACTTTAAGAGATGGAGAGTGTTTAGAGAGCAGCGTAGAAGTGAACGATTGCTTCTTACCTCATTGTCAACACTGGAAGCACAATCAAATAGCTGTAGATACTGTGGTACCGAAATAATGTACCATCATGTATAATATCACTGTTTACTACTGTTGATGCCCCGACAAAGCAAGCTGGGCAGATCAACAAGTGTCTATATATAAATACATTATTATGATGGCCTTTCGTATACAAATATAAACTAAGTGATCGCTTTTTTTTTATCTACAATTGGCATTCACTTATATACAAAAAAGCATCATAGAAATGCTTACATGATCAGGTTCTGGAATGGCATCTTTCTTTAAAAGTAAATCCATGTAGTAACTTTCATCAACCAATTGAAAAATACTCTGTCAAAAAGTGGTCTCCCACGAGTGCTGAGAATAATGGGAGAGTGATTAATCAAAACAACACACAAAACCACTCTTTGATTGGATAGTTCTCAGCTCTTTGTCATGCATAATAATAAAACCAGGTGACGTCAGATTGTAACCTATTAGAAATAATGACATGCTGCTCCAAGTGGCAAAATTAGCCAAAAATTTAATATTAAAGCTTTTATTGTTGAAAATAAATGATTCAGGTGATGGAGGGCTATGTATGCATGCTAATATCTCAAAAAATATCTAGTGGTCTAAAGGGGTGTTTTACTGTAGCCTGAAGGATCGCAATCAAGTGTTAGAGTGATTCCTGAGACCTGCTTGTAATCATGCTCAATGTAGATCATCTTGGAGAAAGGGCACATGTTCCAGACCTGTGGTGATTTCCAAATAGCGACCATGACCTTTAGAATGGGGTAAGGAAACAATTGAAGGAGTAATAGGATGGGTGTGAAATGAGTGAGTGAACCTGACATACACCATCTGCTTTAAGAGCAGATGGCAGAGGGACTCACTAACATTTCTATTTTACAATATGAAAAAATGCACTATTATTATGGTCTGGTGGATTCTTGATGCCTGCTTCGACTTGTTCTTGATAAAGCCAGGCGGAATCTCATGTTGGCAGAATGAAAACAGTAAACTCAACAGTTGGCATATCACACTGTAAATGCACACACTTGGAAGCATCTTAGCAGACCAAATGCTAAAATATTTGGCTGTCTGCAGATATTTCATTGTTGGTGGTCACCATTATGAATATTCTTGCCATTTTATTATTATTCAAATGTACAACTGTACTGGAATAGACAAACATTATAGAGCGAACAAGTGATTTATTTTTTTTTTCTCAGAGTGGTTTCTTCTTTAAAATAGTTGATTGTCATAAATAACTGGTATTTTGTTGCTGGTAATTCTAAACCCATGTTCATTTTCACTATGGCAGAATTTAATTACTTATTTTTCATTAAAACCTTCATTTTGTCACACCCTTCTGTGATTTTGAGCATTTGACAAAAAAAAAAAATCTGTGAATAAATTTGACAAAAAACAACAAAGATACAAAAAATCCATATGAAAGCGTTTATCCACCACACATTGAAGATTCTCAATTCCAAATGTCTAGGTTTCAAGGATGAAGTGGCAAATTAAACTATAATATATTGGTGCCATCCAGATTCTTATGACTTAGATTGGCTCTTGTCTAAATGCACAATTTATTCTTCATTTTAAATTTAATAAGATTTTTTTTTCTGTCTCTCACTGTTGAAACATAAAAACATTTATGGACTAATAATTTCTCTTACTGCGGGTAAACTGAAAAGTGTTTGACCACCTGATAATTTTGGAACTCATTGCATTAGCCTGCTAGAAGCTAAAACAGCATTCTCTGTATCACTTTAAAAATTACCAAACCGAAGAAACTGGTCTTTATACAATCACACTTCAAGTTCCTCTTCTGTCTGCATGTGTAATACCCTTTTTGTCTTATCTATATGAAGAGTCCTTCATTATATTTTAATCTTGCCTATGATTGCAAGCAACAGCTCTGTCTAACACTCAGGTTTGTGACCAGAGGCTGTCGGCAATAACAGTTAACTAGATATTTCTCCATATGCTAATGAGCTTTCATTAGGTGAGAACACTGCATATGTCTCCTGCACATGAGAGTCTTTCATTCACACTACTGGTGAACATGCTAGCACACGTCCCAGGAGTTTTCATCAGGTTTATATCACAGAGCTGTTATAGAAAAGCATTGTTGCTTTTTCACCGAGATTCCTCTGTGTTATGAATTTAGCACTTTTTAAGACTTTTATTTTGCTTTCCTGGAGTATCCACTGACTTCGAATCGAAAGCAGAAGCCTGTGCGATTTCGAATTCTGCACCAATGGAAAGTTCAGCTAGGAGGAAGACCCTAACAGTAATATTGCAAAATATACCATAAAGCAACAAATATTTACAACAAAAGTTTTAATATTTTATATACCAACAAATTTGTTAAACAAAATATAGCTATATATTTAGAAAATATTTTTGAATGTCTTACATTGAACAATGAAATAATTATAAAATAATAATGAAACAGCAAAATCGTCAGGTTTTAATATTTAAAATTAGAGAACAAACTCATTAGGCTTTAGAATGTTATTGAACAACAAAAATAATTTTTGAAGGTTCAGTTTATAGCTTTTAGTTTGTAATATTTCTATTAAACAGCAAAACTCTAAAGTATTACAGTACATTTCATACAATATAAGTCGCTCAGTCGACATGAATCTCATAAAAAATGTATTTCTCTTTTACATAATTTAAATTTACCAATTGTGATTTAATATCCTCCATGTTTTCAGGCCTAACATTGAAAATGAAATACAGGGACAACATAGAATCTCAAAGAACTCACGCTCATGTAACATGACCATCTTGAATAAGTTAAAAAGTTGTAAAATAAGCGATAACTTCATACGCATTATATCACTTTTGAATGGGCTCAACATCTCAAATACAAACCAGATCCCAATGAAGCTGCTACCAAAATGAGATTTCCAGAGCAGAACCTTTGCTTTAAAGCTTTCATATGTGTGATAATTACTCAGAGGCCGATGTGATCCCAGCATGAGCCGGCTCAAGGCATTAGTCTCTGCTCTGTTCACCTTGTTAATTTCACCTTCTCATAACAATCTAATTCAGCCGAATTGGACTCTGAATTAATAAAGGCTCAATAAAGGTTAGATCAACAGGAGGAGACAAGCCCTCCACTGAAACCCTCACAAATGTAACCAAGCAAACCAAGGGCTTTATGGTAGTCTGTTAATGAATAAGAGTCAGGGTTTGCTCCACGTCAAAATAGCCTTGGGACAAGCATCATTATACAGCTTGTCCCAAAAAGAATTTGCTTTGCTTTATTAGTAGAAGAGCTGCGTTATAGGACAAGAACCAGAGAGTAGAAGGACTACGGTATTCCACACATGCTCTCAAACATGATATAAATGATGCGATCAGTGACCTCGCCAGACTCAAAGATTGAATTTAATTTCATTGCAAGAATGCATGAAACTCACCTGGTGAAAATGTGTCCATCATTAGCATTGATCTGTTCAGGGTGCCATGGTAGTAGCAATATATTAAAAACATGTATAACGGCATAACGAACAGTTCAAACATCACTGTATCCTGCAATAACAGGTTCCAACTCATACAATTACATTTTATGGAAAATTTGTGATTGAAATAAATAATAAATTCCTCTTCTACCTGCATAGTATAAAGGTTGATAAAATGTTGGATTGCATTGTAAGTAGAACATGATTGCAGCTTCTACTAAATGTTATCCTTCATTGTTTAAGAAGAAAACGTATTCACACTCCCAAAAAAATGCTATCCATATATTAAATCTTAATATAATCTGAAAAAAAAACATTTCTAATTTACAAATTAAGAAAAAAAATTCTTAAAAAAAGTTTTCTTCACTTATTTTCAAAACTCCAGTTTGAGTCACTAAATACATTCCTTAAAGTTTTCTCAGTTTTATAGTCCATGCAAACCATACAAAATATTTTAATAATACGGTCCAATAAAAAATATTTGCATCGACAATTATCCAATTAACTTTACCTAAAAATGGTCTGTTAATAGACAAGCTGAGAACTACATTCTAAAATCATCTCTTTTGAAACATTCTTACATTTTTTTTTTATTTAAGTTGTATGCTGAAATGTACATGCATTTTTAAATAAAAATTATTTTAATGCAACGGCTCATTCTCACCATTAACATATTGACATTTAGACATTGTGTGTTAGAGCATTTTGCACTGGATGGCAAATCTGATAACTATATAGATCAGATCACTTTAAAATTATATTTAAAGATTAAATATATTGTCTGAATCCACCATTTCCCTTCATTTTGTTCATACATGCATCTGCTATTATTGTCCCCATATGACCATGTCCTCATAAACCATGCACACAGATACAATGTCTGATTACTTTTCTTTACTAGATGTTAGTTCCAGTGTAAAGCCATTTAGTGATAATGGACACAGTTGAAAAGTGTCCTGATCTTTCTGATTGGCAGCCATGGCTCATTTGCCTCTGGCTGCATTCAGCATTTGTTGTGCTGTATTGTTGTTGAGGCTGGAGTTGCACAATGCCCGTTTAGATTTCTCATTGATCTCCTTCTTCATCCTGTCAAGGTTCCTGGCCTCTGTCAGATTCATTGTTGTGTTGCGCTGCAGTCTGTGATTGCATTTGGCTGTTGCCGAGCATGGCTATCACTTTCTTAACCCGTGTAGCTTCTGCTTGATGACTCTGTTAACTTTACCTGTAAATTGAAAAAAAGATTAAACGCAGAAGAAAATTCACAGGGTATTCTGTGAGCATGCCTTTGTTCTGTGAAAAAAAACAGAGCTGCATTTTAATTAGGGATAATTATGATATGATGTGCAACTAAACTGTCATGATAAACACAAAAAAACTCATTGGAAAGTCATTACAATGTGCTAAAATATATAAGTAATTGAAAATGAAAGTAAAACCAACTGGAAATTGTCCAAAAGACTTATAGACATAGAGATAAAATAGAAATCTATGAATGCAGACAAGCATTTCTTGTTCATTTGGTATATTTATGAGCTGAATAAATACTGTACAATCAACTGGTGCACTGCCTGTTGAATCACCTGTTTGTGTGTTCATGAGATGCAATCTTCAGCCATATCTGGCTCATAATAACAGCAGGGATGTATGAATTACACTGGCCTCTTGGAGAGTAAACTTTTGCTGGGCAGGGAGAAGTTTGCTTATTTCAGCTCTACTCTGGTCCCAGGAGCTGCACCATTGGCTTTTTGCAGACTGCTAACTCTCAGCATGTTTTGATGGATGATGGGATTGTTATTCTACGTTTCACCTGCATGCTTTTCCTGCCAAAAGCCGATCTCCTCAGAATCCTATTGTTTTCCATTCGCAGCAAGAGTCACCTCTATGCTGTGGAACTAAACGAGCGATAACAAAATTAAGACATTAATTACAGTGTATCCATGCCTCCAAATTGAGTGGGTAGACGAACTAGTGAAGCATCCATCATGGCTGTGGATTCTACGTTGAGGGTCAGCAGACAGGGGTCAACATGAGAGATAAATTATACATTAACACTTTCTGGATACTATTGTAACAAGACTCAGAGTGATGGATGGCCACGTTATCCATCTTTTCAAGCTTGTTTCCTCTGAGCTAATAATGTAATCCCAATGTGAACTTCTAATTCTGGATTTAGAGTTGAAAAGTTATATATTCTCTTCTTCTTCAAAATTTTACAAGGTAGTAAAAAATTGGTCAAATTTTAAATAATTTCAAATAGTAGTAACAAATGGCCATATAACCATTTGACCCTGACAATATTTTAATAGTTTTTAAACTAAAACTCTTATATAGCCAATTTTTTTTTGTTATTGTTGAATTTTTTTTAACCTTCAAGGTTTGGTTTAAGGTGGCCTTTCAGATTGAAGGTTGTCAGTTTGAGGCTCGACGCCAGTTTCCCCCACAATGCTAAAAAAATGCGTCAGGTTAATTGAATAATCTAAATTCCCCTTAGTTTAACCCCCCCCCCCCCCATATTGACCCCCAATGAGAACAAACTGTTAAAAATAAAAAATTAATAGGTGAACTCTTATGCTTTTTTCCACTGTTTTACTCCTGTGTAAATGTGCTATACAAATAAACGTGTCTTGATTTCCCATTGATTGGGATATTTACATTTGCATGTTTGCAGATGCTTTTATCCAAAGCAACTTACAGTTTGGGAGTATTCATAAGCATTCTGTTATAAGGTTGGATTAATTTTAAGACATGCACAAAGAAGACGTTCGAGCTGATACAAAATAATTTCACATTGGATAAAAGAAATATGCATTGGATCCTTAAGTCATACATCAACTTTTTTATTGTTTTGGTGTGTATTTACGTTTACAACGTTATTCTTATGCAATGTTTTAATAATAACTTCATGCTCATTTTGCTATAATGGTCTTCTTTTGCATGAGAGGAAAGTCAATGAACCTTAAACATGGTTAAAATGAATATAATTCTTGCTCCAGCCACTGGTGATTCTGTCAGATTGACCTTGATAGATAGAAGATTGAAAAACAGTTTGACACACTTCAACTTTAAGGTCCACCTCTAGTCTTCCAGCACATCCCATTATTTCCTCTGACATCCCTTTTCAGAGGATTTGACAGGGGTTGTCAGAGCCAGCTACTGTTTGCACCGGGGATTTCCGTCCATCTGCATTTAAGAGGCAATGGAAGTCATGTTCGGTGTGTCTTAACGACCCAGATTTCCACTCATTTTGTAGTAGCTGTTCATCTTGTATGGTAATCACCCAAAAGACATTACCTTTATATTAACACCCACCCCTTGGACCAATATATGAAAAGTCATAAGTCTACTTTGCTGAAGTTGAAGACTTTAATCAAATTTCATCAGGAATCATTAGCACTAATGTATGTACCCAGCATTTACAGATGGGAAATCTTCTAAATGTGATAACTGGATGCCAAATATTTATGGAGTCAACACAAATAGGCATATTATGTGTTTGGATAATGACCTCGGAATGCTCAGAGGAATCTTTTGTTTTTATCTTGTTTTATGCTAATTCAGTCTAACACAGTCTACATTCTTTGCTGCTTGCCCAATACCTCAACTTTGCTTCAAACAGAAATCTCACAGGTAGTTAGACATAATGACGAGGTGGAACATAGGTATATTTCATGCCACAGGGCAGTGTCTCGTGCATTTGAAAGGGGGTTTAAGGTGGAAGTCTGATCATAGGTGGGTGGCTAATGAAGAGCTGCCGGGAGACAGACATGAGGCCGCATGGGTGCGAGGAGTGCGCTGTGAGTTCTGCTTTCTGAACTCCCAGAAACCTGTGCCGATGCCAGTGCACTTAGCGGGATACTGTTCCTTCCTCCTCCTCTGTGCCGTCTTGTTTTTCTTCTCCAAAGGAGGTTCATTTGGAATAAACATTTCAATTCCATAAAGGAAATGAGAGAGAGAGTATTTTCCGAGAGCAGGGTGATGGTAGAGTTATCACGTAAAAGGCATATCTATACAAATAATATTTCTAATAATAATTCTAATTATTTAATCCAGAAGGCTTTACTTATTTGGAGAGCTTCACATAGTTAAATCTGAATTTTAATAGTGATACAATTTCAAGAAGTTAGGCAAATTAATACACTAGAGTACGGGTGTCAGGTTCCATTCCTGGAGGGCCGGAGCTCTGCAGACTTTACTTCCGACCTCTGCTCAGAGAGACCCACACCTGAAGCTTTCAAACAACCTGAAGGACCTAACAAGCTGCATCAGGTGTGTTTAGTTGAGGTTGGAGCTAAACTGTGCAGGGCTGTGGCCCTCCAGAAACTGAGTTTGACACCCCTGCACTAGAGCATCACCATGTTATTAGCATCTCGTCGATTCACAGGAAAATGGTTTATTATAGTTTTTTTTTTTTTTTACAAATTGAATACCTTGAACCCTTGTGAAGATAGAAGTCTAAAGAAGAGTTGTTAACTCTTTATTTGTTTGTTTTATTTACATCGCAAATAAATTTTGGGAGCTTGTAATACAGATCCCCTGAGAGGCTTGAAAATTCAACTTATTTTATTCCGCTTTGGAGAGCAAAATGTCTGCTTTGAATATCTGGATTTGCTTCAGGTTAAGAATATGCAGAAAGTTTTGCCGATCAAAAATTTGCTATGCTTTTTGCTTAAACTGAGCTAAAAACATTGTTGTTCTACTGAACATTAGATTATTTGTTAAACTACCTTAACAATCTACCCCATAGTACATGGACGGTATTGGTCCTAGATTTTGTCACTGCGATGCTTGATTGTAAGATTTTTGATTACAATCTCAACACGAGCACCTCTATCTAGTCCATTATTCACCTGCATCCCTTACTTTAGGATATAAGAGCTATATTACTATAGGTATCATTGGTGTACTTTGGTCTGTTTGTGGCCCTAAACCTGTACAAAATGTTATTTGCACCAAATTTAAAGTTACGACAATTGAGTCAAGGGGGCGGGGCTTAAATTGTTCAATGCTTTGTGCTATTAGGATCAAAGAGGAATCACATAGCTTAATAAGAAATAGTTTGCTATTAGCTTTGGTAAATCTGCCATATTATAGTAAATCGATTTCATTTCCATTTTTTTAAGTCTAAAAGTAATAAAACAAATCTAATTTCTGCAATGGGCGACACTGTGGCTCAGTGCGTAGCAGTGTGGCCTTCCAGTTAGAAGGTTGCCGGTGACCTTCCTGGAAGGAGTTTGCATGTTCTCCGTGTGCTTGCATGGGTTTCCTCCTGGAATTCCAGTTTCTCCCACAATTCCAAAAACATGAGGTTAGGTTAATTGAATAATCTAAATTCCCCTTAGGTGTGAATGTGAGTGAATGTTGCCCTGCGATGGACTGGCAACCTGTCCAGGGTGTACCCCTGCCTCTCACCCAATGTGCGCTGGATATAGGTACCGGCTGACCCCCGTGACCCCAAAAGGGGAATAAGCGGGTTAAAAAATGATTCCTGCAACAGGAGCTTCTAGTGTTGATATCCATGCAGCTTCAGATGGCAATTCAACATTAAGGCGTCTTCAGTTTGTTGGAATTTGCATCAATTACTGTGAAATTACTTATGGATTTTTATCATGTTGAGTCTAAACTGAGGCTGGCTGATGTATTTGCGCAATGATAACAGTGGATGACATGGAGAAATAAAGCATGGCCCCTGGGACAGACAGATGGAGGTGCTCATGGGCAAGGTATGCCATGGTCACCCCTTACTGCTGGGGGGTGCCTGCTTGGCTTTCTCTGGTGTGTCAGTCTTCCCTCTTTCCCCCTTACCTACATGTTTTCTTTTAACACCCTCCTGTCCTCATGTAATTCATGCGAACTGGTCCATGGGAAAAATAATTAATAAATTCACGGCTTCCATCCAGAGGAGGAAACACCAAATCATATGTTCACTCCCCTGGAGATAACAAAACTGTCCTGCTCAAACAAAGCATTTACCCTCCCATGTGGTGGCTTTT